>JAOWBW010000211.1:0-420000 GCA_026119855.1 Campanula takesimana | reverse complement strand
ATTTTACATATATTTTGTAAAACTTGTTTCTGTACAAAAGATGCTAATTAACTTATAGTACCCACTCCGTCCGAAAATGAATGTCAATTTTTATGCGTAAAGTAATGCCAAACAAACTTGCACTTGAAGTGAAGTTAAAATTGAGCAAGAATGTGGACTGTTGGGCTTACGGGTATAGGCTTTGGTACCATAGTTAATTTCAAAAGAAAATTAAAAAAAAAAATAGCTTGTGGTAGGTTTGGCTATAAACTTTTATATGTTGATGATTACGCGTATGTATATATAAGCTTTACTACCATAGTAAATTTCAAAAATCAAACTTGTGGTAGGTTTGCCTACAAACTTTTATATGTTGATGATTACGCTTATTTACCGGACGTGTGCATTCATATCTTATTCAACTATAAGAACTGTAAAAAGATAGATCACAATTATTGCTTGTGTGGGTTCACGCGGCACCCTTTAAATCTGGTCAAAAAAGAAAATACTCAAGGCAGAGGAGAGGCTGAAATGATAAGGCCGTTAAGATATATAGCAAATGTCTCACATTTTTAATTTTTTTTTAGCTTTGAGAGAGCACTTTTGTTACTAGCATACCCTTTTAACTTTTAATCATGGGTAATCCATAAGCACAATTTCACTTAAACTCAAAGTAAAAATTATGTAAATTTTGCTTTTACCAAAAGTAAGCTTTGTGAGAGGAAAGTTTGAATTTTTGTTGGTTATTTAGACAAATTTTCTTGAGAATATTACCACTGCCCACGAGCTGGTGTGAAAAGGGTTGGTCTTTTTTTTTTTTTTTCCTTTTGCTTTGACGGTCTCATGTTCTGTTTCCTTCTTTTTCTTTGTCCCCTAAACTCACTTTGGTTTCCTTTTTCCCTTTTTCTAATAAAGTTTGAATTTTTATTTGTGGGTGTATTTAGTGTTACCATATAAAGTAGTCCTTTTTTTTTCCTTCACATCACCTTCATTGTGGTCCTTCACGTTATAGAAAGTTTGAATGAAACCTCTTTAATTTAGGTACCGTTTGGGTAGATCAAAAGAATGAATGGAGAGAATGGGAATCTTGTATAGGAGTGTATTCTCAATCTTGGTTCTTGATCAAATCCAAATTAACGTAGCAAAAATCGGAAGGTTTTCCGGGACATAGTGATTTAACGACAAACATCTAACAGCGTTTCAGAATGTAGAGTTATGTCACACAAAAAAAAAAATTGGTAGCAGTCAAATTTGTTGAAAAACTTGTTAGATGCCTCGGGGGCAGATCTAGCCCCTTTGAAGAGGGTACTTGGACCCCCTGACTTTTTTAGTTTTTATAAATTTACCCTTTACTCTATATTGACCACTTGAAAAGAAAATTTCAGGGGGGTCTAGATCCGCCACTGAATTCGCCTGGTACTTGCTGTTTATTTCAATCAATTTTCTCTTTATTTTTTCTGCAAAAGAGTAAAGGACATCTTAAAAGGACATTTCTCTAAAAATGATTCAAAAAGAAGGTTCTTACATTCTGATACAATGTTGAAGAATATTGTGACACATTGGAAGGTAATATATGCAGAATCATACCCTTTACATAGATGCTTCACAAAATAATTTAACCTCTCAGAAAAATGCCCTTTATGAAGAATTCCTTTTGATGATAGTAAAGAAGATAACAAAGTACTGATGGGAATAACTCCCGCGAATATTTCATGCCATTTGAAAGTTTATATATACTCGAAAGCAACAGAAAATATGACATAATGTTCATTACAATGTTTCCAAAATGAAGAAATAGATAACAAAATCCATTGTTTTCTCATTAAACTTTACTGATCAAGATCACAATTACAATACAGTCAAGCTGCATACAAAGGCAAGAGAGCTATTTTATGGCTCCTAGTCCTACCGAAAGAAGGAAATGACGGAAAAAAGGAACAAATTAAAGAGTAAAACATTGTACTATTTGATTATCAGAATGCTAGTCTCATATCAAGAAGGGGGACAAAAAGATTTATGAATCCATCCTCCGAAAAATCTTTGCAGGCCACGAGTCTTTTATTTCTCTCTTTCTTTTTTCTTTTTCTTTTTTCCTTTTCCATTTCTAGAATATGGATGGTCAAAAGCAAAGAGAGAGACCAGCATACAGATTGTTTTTCTTTCTACAGGCTTAACGAAATCAACAAAAGTTAAACATTGATCAAGAGCTAGAATATTCCTTAATTCTGAATACATGAAATGACATTGTAATTGAATTAAATGTCGTGTTTGGCACCTCAATTCCATATAATGAATTGGAATTCATGAAATTGAAATGCCAAGCATAGCTTAAACATATCTAGGATATAGCCAATTGTAGATGTCCGGGGAGGTCCTTCACTCTCATAGAAAATTCATCATCCATCTGCAAAATATATACAGTAATTTAAATCGTTAAGTTTGAAAATTAAATAAAAAAAAGTAAGGAGTCGCGCGTGTTATTCTTATTATTTCCTACATTGCGATTTGGGAGCTAATAAGAAAATGTACCTGAGCAACTATAGTGATATCCAAGGAATATTCTCCAAAGGGCAAGATACTGCTATTTACAACATTTAAATGCAGTTTTTGTAATTCCATTAGCAATTTTACTAAAAGCCCATTTTTCTTCTTTGAGTGGATTCTGATGAGGACATTTTTGTCAGAAACTCTTGCCTCGATATCTGGCATTGTCGCCTCACTGATGCAGCTTTCATCGCACGAAGAGGAATCATCTTCAACAGAAAGCCGAGACTTGAAAACTAATTCCTCTGGCCTTTTCATTTTCGCTTGCTCTTCAAGCGATTTCACATGTTCCTCAAGGTGTTTCAAGTACTTGATAGCATCTCCAATTACAGATGCCTTATCCAACTGCATAAAAAGAATATCCTTTTGTAAACAAAAAAATAAAAGAAAAAATAATTATAGGTTTTCTTTAATTTCCCAGAGGAACATAATGATGTGTTAGTTTCTTTTACAACAAAGGACATGCAAAGGCTTGCATGTTTGGTAAAACTACAAACAAACTTTCAACCAAGAAATTAGTTACCAAAGTTACCCCTCTCGGAATCAGAAACCCTGACCTTCCATATAGAAAGGTTTGCCCGTTACAGCTTGAGCTAGATTTCTTTGGCAGTAATTAATATCCAGTCGACAGTAAAACTGTAGAAAATAAAGAAAGGGATCATAAGGAGAATTATACCTTTTTTAGGCCTGGAACGATAGCAGAAAGAGCGATAAATTTTTCATTGAGTTTTTCTCTCCGCTTTCTCTCAGCAATTACATGATCCTTGGCTAGTATAGGATTCCTCTTACTCTCCTTTGCAGCATAGTAATTGTTATTACTATTTCCATTAATGGATCCATCCGAATTCATTTCTTCATGCTTCACCTGGCCTTGATCAACCATGAGACTGGAATTCGCGAAAGAAATAAGGTTGGCGTAGCACGAAGTAGGAGAAGCACTTTGTTGGTTATTTGTAGTCTTTATTTGCTTGGTTGGCCTCTGATCAAAGATTTCACAAAGTCCGTCATGGGACGGATCCGTGATAGTGGAAGAAGTTGTACAATCTGAGCTTCTATTGTGATTGAACATAGGGTAAGATGAGGTGTAACTCTCTGAAGAGATGGATTGTTGGAGAGTCTCCCCTTGGGGAATGGCTGAATATTGAGGATTATTGGTGAACTCATGGAGAGAAGGGTATTCATGAGGGTATATTTGGAATTCATCTACAAACTCACAATCTTCCATTTCCTGTAAATTCATGAAAATTTAAGAACTAGGATCATATAGTATAGTAGCAGAGAGAGAGAGAGAGAGAGAGAGAGAGAGAGAGAGAGAGGAGAGAGAATTACCTAGCTTGTTGAAGGTGAGAAGAAGATGTAAAATTATTTGCTTCTTGTTGGAGAGAACAAAGACTTTAGATCATGGCCTCTTTATAGATGAAATTCTAACATGTGCCAAATTGAGAAAATGTTGTCATGTAGCGAACTATTTTCTTTGACTTAAAGCTGTCTTTTTCCTAATTTCTTGTTTACTTATTGACGTGAAATGTAGTGATGTGTACTCAAGCATAATTATATTTATAAGTTGATAAGAAAAGATATGGAAGATCGGAAGAAAGATTAATTAACAAATTCGAAGATTAAGTTGAAAAAAATATATTTTATCTATATCGATTATGAAGGGCACCAACCTGGAATGTACATTGTTTAATTCGCACCTTATTAAGGCCCCATGTAGTCATTTTAGTGGAAGCCTTAAATTATTTATATACTCCCTCTGTCTCATAATGATGTTTTTTTTTTTTTTTTTACTTCAAATAAATACTGTATACTTTGAGAGCGTTAGAATTATGATGTTACTTGGAGAGTGTTAGAATTAGAATTGGGTAAAAGTAGAGAGACTCAAGTTTGAGCATGGGTTTGGACTGGACAGTCAATAGGCGATATCGAAAGTTTCACTTTAAAACCAACTAATATATATAAGGGGAGTAGCCACTAAAATGTACTCCCTCTGTCCCAGTAGAAGTAGGACTAGAGGGGTTTGCACACTAATTAAGACAAACTAGTAAATGTGTGGTAGAAAATGAAAAGAGAGAATGAGTGGAGTGAATAGTAGTGTTAGACTGTTAGTTGGATAAATTGAGTGGTAGAAAATGAAGAGAGAGAATTAGTAGGATAAATAGTAGTGTTGGTTGAATAAATTGAGTGGTGGAAAATGAAGAAAGAGAATGAGTGGGGTTGAAACATTTTCATTTTAGGCGGTCTCACTTTTAGTGGGACAACTTAAAAGGGAAATAAGTCTTACTTGTGATGAGACGGAGGGAGTATATGTCAGTGCATATTTAATTCTCTATTAGATGTGAGATATATTGTTTAACACAGAGCATAGCAATAATATTGCTACTCCATCATGTCAGTAATAAGTGTTGCAATCCCATTTTCTGTTCTTCACTGATAAGTTTTGTTCTTTCTTTTTCTTCAATGTCAAAATAAATATTGTGCTTCTAAAAATAAAAGAATTGTCTCTGAACAAGTTTGTAACGTTATAAATAAATAAAAAACTAAGGGAATTTAGTAAATAGTTTACCAAATTAACTATGAAACATTTATTATATTATGGTCAGAAAAAAAAATATATTACTTGTCCACCTACGTTACTGCTTCGAGCATTCCCATTGAACTGGGATCTCTATTACTTTATCAAGACAAGTTTGGACAAGTATTTATGATATGTCCAAAGGGCAATGGGAACCTGAATGTTAAATAATTAAATGAAGGGCAGGGCGAAGTTAATGTAATGCCAAACAATCCTTGCTTTATCATAAGGACATGTGTTATCTTCTTTTTTTTATATATACCCAGGTTTCTCGCTTGCGCCAGACTAATTCTAGGGATAGTAGACATGTATTATCAGTTCTACATAGGTAAAATCAAATAAGTGATTTAATGGTTACAAAACTAGTGAAATAGATATTCTGATATTATGAATTACTTATTTGTTGGATCACTTACAATATAATACATGAAAAAAATCGTACCTTACCTAAAATCTGATCTCTATACACTAAGGTGGGAGTAAATAACGGTGGGATATATTAGAACAAATTGCAGTCATCAATATAAACAATGGCATTAAGATATTGTATACAGTATGCAATATGTCTATAACCATATCTATGAAATGATATTGTTCTTTCAAGGTCAAATGATGCACGTTATAAGCCGATATCATTAGCCAATATAGCCAATACTATACAGTTTATGAGTTGGATAATAACTCATTCACTCATATAAGCAAGGAAGGGCTGGTCTCATGTGAGACCGCCTCATCACAGTGTAACGTATCCTCCACGGACCGATCCGCTCAGCCACAAAAAAACAAAAAAAATCTCTTTGTTTAATATTTTTTCGCCTTCAACTCTTTTTTTTTCCGTCATTTTTTGCTCACCAACAAATGTAACACTTTTAATAAAAGAATGTAAAACTTATTTAAATAAATGTAACACTTTTTATTCATAAATATAACCATAGATTTGCAGAAAATGGATTAAGGATAACATAAAATTGACTGCAAAACTAATGTAATTTTTTTTTTCCTTAATTGTAACAGTTTCTATTCTTAAAGGTAACATTTCTTTCTGAAATGTAACCATAGGTTTGCGCGCACAAAAAAGATTGAGGATAACATAAGATTTACTAATAATACTACTTTTACATTTTATTATAAAAACTGTTACATTCATTTGTAAAAAAAAAAAAATATTGGTAAAAAAACTTAATGATTCATCAATTACAAAATGTTGAATGTAACAATTGGGATTATGTAATGTAACATGATAGTTATGCAAAAAAAAAAAAGGATTTTTTTATTGGCAAATCACTTAATGACTTATCAATTACAAAGGTTGAATATACCAATTAGAATTGTGTAATGTAACATAGTAGTTTTGCAAGAAAAAAATGAAATAGTTTGATTTTTTTTTTTTTTTTTAGAGAAAGTAACAATTGAAATGCAACCGATTATATATACGTAAATTCTCACTCTTTTATTTTAAAGAAAAAATAAGTAACATTTACTTTATAAAATTGTTGCATTCATCTATATAACAAATTATAATTATATGTATACTCTGTTACATTCTAATTATTACTTTCTCTCTCTCTCTCTCTCTCTCTCTCTATATATATATATATATATATATATATATATATATATGTATATCAAACTATTTAAATTTTTCTGCAAAATTAATACATTTAACAATAAAATAGTTATTTTTTCTCAAGACTACATTGTTACATTTTATTTTTTCATAAAAAGTGTTACATTTCAAGCGACGAACAGTTCAGTTTTTTTTTTTGTAAATATGTTTAAAAAAAAATTCAAATCATATCATGACCTATCTAGTTTGATTCGTCTCTTCAAGACGAACACATCGGTGTTTTGGAAAAAAAATTCAACTTCAAAATCTCAAGATATTACATTTTCAAGTTATTTGAGGTTTTTATTAAGGCGGGAAGCTAGGTGGGCAGATCGCTCAATGGTGAGATGCGTCTCACAAGGTGAGACTGTCTCACCTAAGTCTTTGCCTATAAGCAAATACATTGCCCAATAGATTCAAATGAGGCGAAATTAGTGTACTGTTTATGTGTATCACATTTTGTATATTGCTATTGATCCGATAATATGAGTTATTAAGGATGAGTCATGGTGATGTCTTGCATAACCGTTGAATCACCAACGTAATGCACAGAAAAATAAAGTTTAAGGTTATTTTGTGTCCCATTAGTAAGTACTCCTCTATTTAGTTCAGGGCATCTCAATAAAAGTGTTTCATTGGAGAGGTGGTCTCTTGTGAGAAAATTTAGATCCGTCTCATAGAAGAGACGGGTCGACCAATGACACGTGTACAACATTTTCCGCGAAGCGTAGGATCCCAACCTATGCTCCACTCAAAATCTGCCACGTGGCAACGACCCATTGGCCCAGATTTATATATATATATATATATATATATATATATATATATATTTGACTGTTTTTTTCGTTTGCCAAAAGTAATACTCCCTCCGTCCCAGAAAGATAGTCCACCTTTTTTCGTTGTTACTATGAGGGAACTTTGAGCAGTTATAAATGCTACTTATAATTATGTTAATGTGAATCTAAAAATTGATATTAATAGTATTTATAATGGTGTATCAAGAACAATTTCAAAAATTTCATTAGAATAATTAAAAGTTGCCTTAATTATTACTCACAGTTCCTTCGTAAAACCCATGAAAATAAGGGGGACTATCATTCTGGGACAGAGGGAGTACTTAGTACAACTAAATGTAGCAACTGTGTTAATTATAAAGTAACATTGTTTATAAGTAAACGTAACACCAGTTTTACAAAAAAAAAATAGCTCATTTTACTCATCTTTCAACTGTAATACTAACTATAAATACGTGTAACACTAACAATAACTAAATGTAATTATCGTTATACTGAAATGTAATAGTGTTTTTCCAGAATATTTTTTTATTTTATAGTATTTTGATTTTATTTTTTAAATGAAAGTAACATTTGAAAAATAACAACTTATATACATGAATGTAATTATTTGTACAAGTAAATGTAACACTTTAGTAGATGAAATTGTAACAGATTTCTATAGATAATGTAATACTTTTATATGTATCATGATAAATTGAACTCATTGTAACTTATTATTTGAAAACATATATATATACTATTATACAAGTAAACGTAATTGTTTTACAATGTTAATATACAAGTAAAATGTAACATTCGTTTATAAAAATTGTTACTTTCTTATTTTTACAATGTTACTAACACAAGTGTTTTTACTTCTAAAGTGTAAATAGTTGAATTATTACTTTTCTATACATATGTGTTACAATTATGTATAAACACTGTTACATATAAGTAACACGTTCGTTACATTTTAATTGTAATAGTACTCCCTCAGTTCCAAGGAAGTTGCAACATTTTGTCATTTAAGGTATTTCACAAAAGTTGCAACAATCCAAAAATGGAAGCTTTTTATTACTTTTATAATCTTCCACTCATTCTCTTTCTTCCTCTCAACCACTCATTATTCTCCACACATTATCTTTCCACCCCCACTAATTCTCTCTCTTCCTCTCTACCTTTCATTCTTAATATAATATTATATCCTTAATTTCTCAACTCCAAAGTAAATGTTTCAACTTACCTAGAACGAAGGGAGTATTACTTTTTGCAAACGAAGAAAACATAAAAAAAAAAAAAAACACACTGTTACTTTTCTATATATATGTATTACTTTTATGTATACAAACTGTTACATATAAATAACACGTGTGTTACATTTAGTTATAGGAACTATTACTTTTGACAAACCGATAGACAAAAAAAATGCCTGTGTATCATGGATCCGGGTCATGGGTCAAAATGACCCATCCCCTACTATGAGACGGACCATGGTGTTCTCGTACAAGTTGTATAAGTAAGCTTTTTCAACGTTTTCAAATCACAATAATTTAACTTCATGTTGATGGAGTATTTAGAACCATTGCATTCCAGAGAGGCGCCGTAATCAGTACACATGATAATGTCATGATTTGATTACTAGTGCCTCTGCCCCCGAATAAATATCGCATGTGGTCAACTAAGTTGAACATCTATTAAAAAATTATGAAAATTTGAGGATTTTTGTATTACTTTGAAAATTGTTATTGATAAAGCAACATAAATATTATTCATTACTATTTTTAACTTTCAAATAAGATAAATAATTAAAAATTAGTTAAAGTTTAACTTAGTTGAACATACGTGACATTTATTCAGAGAAAGAGGAAGTATATATAATTAGATTTGACAGGAAGTATATATAATTAGATTTGAAATTAGAACAATGTGATTGTGCAGTAGTTTTTTTTTTTTTTTTTTTGAGCAAGTGATTGTGTAGTAGTTAAGCGAGAGAGGTATGTTTGGACTGTCAAAATTTAAGGAGATGGGTTTTTTTAACGGAAATAGGCTTAAGATATGGAAATCAGTTTTGTAATAAAAAAAAATTAATTCCTACACAGGCTAACAATATTTAGTATGGAAGTGTTGAAATTTGAAGTTTGGGAGATTAGCAAAAAAAAAAAAAAGTTCAGTTATTTATTATGCTTTTTGAAGTGCAATATTTTCTTCTTGCTAAATAATATTGTTTTTTCAACCCTATAATTTGCATGTTCTTATTATATTTCAACTTTATTTCACTTAAATGATTTAAATCATGCCTAAATCTAAATCTACCGCAGCAACATCGCATGTGCATCTGCATGTGCATTCAATTAACCTCATTTGCTTAGGATTTAGATTTATTTAAAAAAAAAAAAAAAAATTGGAGGAAACTAGTTCCTCCATAAGTTATAAAAAGTCATGTTTTTATAAGGTTTAAGGTTTAGTGTTTGGGGTTTTAGGTTTAGATTTTAGGGTTTAGGGTTTAAGGCATGAATTTTTATAACTTATAGAGGAAATAGTTTCCCCCAAAACACTCTCATTTTTTTTGAAGTCCCATCCGCACACTAATACTCCCTCCGTTTCATGTGACTTGAGACCAAAAATTGTGGCATAAAGATTAAAGAAAAGTAAGAGAGAGAAATAGTGGGAGGAGGTATTTGTGAGTATGAAAAAATTAAATAGGAAAGAGAATGAGTGAGAAAAATAGTAAGTTGATTGGTGTTGTGAGTGTAAAAGTAAAGTATGAGAGAGAATGAGTGGGAAGAATAGTAAAGATTCTTTACCATTTTGGACAGTCTCATGTCACGTAAAACAGACGGAAAAAAAAAATAAGTCTCAAGTAACATGAAACAGATGAGTATAGAAATACCCACAAAACTAATAATTTTCTAAAGCCCAACATTCAGGCCCATTTATGGCACGGACTTTAAGCCACCACTGTATGCTTTGAGCTCCCATCATTTCATTCACTTTCCAAATGTGTGAAAGATTCCTCACACAAAAAGCAAAAAATGGATATCCAAAGTTGAAGACAAAAGTGTCTTTATGATAACTAAAGTAGTCCTTTATCACCTTCACCAAGTACAAAAGATTCGAGGAATACCCAATTGGCCCAAAGTAGATCTTATTCTCTTAACACTTTTCCACTAATCTCACATTATCTACAAAATTCAATTTATACCTTTCTCAAACTAGTGGGATGTTCGAATCCTTCTAATAATTGGTACGTGCATTTATTAGTTGTTAGTATATTGTATAACTATAATGGGTTAGTCTCTCGTATAAAACGCATTTTACCAAATGATTAGGAAAAACGTATTTTGCAAAAACAGCACGATTTATTTGACAAAACTTCAAATGACAATTTGAAGGCCTAAACGACTTCAAATTTCCTTTTAAAAAACCCATCTGGATATCATTTTCAAAGGTTTTGGCTATCCAATTCAAAGGTTCTGGCTATCAGTCTCAAATGTTCTTTTCAGCTTTAAAGTTTCTTTCAAAATGCTCTCTGGCTATCAAAAACACTACAACTGACTATCAAAAACACTAGAACTGACACTAAAAAATACACTCTCACTTGCACTAAAAAAACAAATCATATTTTTTATTTTTTTTTACAGAACCTCTATTATTTCTATACAGAACCTCTATTATTTCTATACAGAGCCTCTTAACTTGATACCCAGAAGGTTTGTTTGCCATGACTTTGTTCGAATATCATTAAAATCATATCCAGATGGCTTTATTACTGATGTCAAGAACCTTTTGAGATTGATATCCAGAATTTTTCTTGGCCAAAACTTTCTTAAAATGTACTTGAAACTCATGTCCAGATTACTTTATATATATATCCAGAACAATTTGATGTTGATATCCAGAATGTTTTGTTGGCCATGACCTTCTTCAAATGTCATGTCCAGATGACTTTATATATATATCCAGAACAATTTGATGTTGATATCTAGAATGTTTGTTGGCCATAACCTTCTTCAAATGTGCTTCAAAAATTACATCCAGGAGGCTTTATATTGATATCCAAAACCGTTTGAGAGGTTCCGATTATTTACAAAAATGCCACCGCGCATTTTTTAAAGAGGTTCCGCATATTTACAAAAATGCCACCGCGCTTTTTTAAAAACACGCTTTTTCTGGGCGTCTTGTAAAACGCGTTTTACCCAAGATTTTAGCCATAATAAATGAGAAATGTATTTCTCAATTGTTAGTATAATAGTTGTGACATTCAATTCTCAATTTAGTCTATTAACTGAGACACTCATTTCACAGTTGTTCACACATTTATTGTTTAGTTGTTTACACATGGATTTGAGTATAATAACTGGACATTTATTTCTCAGTTGTTCATACATGAGTTTGAGTATAATAACTAGGATATTCATTTTTCAGTTGTTCACACATGAATTGAGTAAAATAACTGACAAATCACTTAATTTTTTACAACTAACACTCAATTTCAAAGTTGTGTGCCATCGAGACACAACTAAGAAGTCAGTTTCTCAGTTGCTTCAAGCTAAATATTTGGTTAATAAGCCTTTGAAACAAAACATAATTTTTAATTCGAACCTTAGAATTTTTTATTTTCAAGAAGTTCACAAGTTGAAATTTATTCCTCAAAGGCCATTCGAGACATAACTATAAGATTTTTTTGGACTCCGAGACACAACAATCAGAGGTTTTTTGGGCTCCATACATGGGTATCAGAGTGTTTGATAGACGTGTCTCAGAGCGATGGGTGAACCTTAGAGAACTAAGAAAAATAAGGAGTCTTTATAAAGAATAAGTGTTTTGGTTAAGGGATTTTAAGAAAATGTTTTAAAGAAAAAAGAAAGAAAAAACTCAATGGAGAAATGTGATTGTTTTGTGTTAAATTTATAATTTTTCACAAAAGAAACAAAAAACATTTCTTCGCATTGTGGTAGAGAAACATATGTAAGACTTGCTTTCAATTCCTAGTAGTGAGAATGAATTTTCATTTTAGAATATTTGTGATTATCAAGATTAAGGTGGGGAGTGTGGCGCTGGAGGTTGGTCAATGAACGAATGTTTATGGCGGGTTTCATCGTAGGTGGGCGGCGGGTGGCAGCAGACAGTGGCGGCTAGTGGCCGGAAGTCCGACGGTCATTGGCGGCGGCGGGTTTCTGGAGGTCCGGCAGTCGGCAGTGGGCGGAGGCGGTTGTCAAAGATGGTGGCGAGTGGTAAAAGGTAGGAGGGGTTGAACAATTTTCTTTGGGTTGAGGGTACTTTTGTCATTTAAAAATAATTAAGGATTTTTAAATATATTAATTTTAATCATAAAAATTTATTGGTTAAATTAGAAAATGTGTGTTTTTAATGATAAATAATCCTATGTTCTTTATATTAATGGCCCGGCAGACTTCAATTGTCTATTTTCATATTGAGTAACTAATATATATTAATTGATGATGGACCAAGTGATTGGGCTTAGTGGACTTTCTATTGAGTAATTAATACTCCCTCTGTCCCAGCAGAAGTGTCACCAATTTTTAGGATACGGGGATTAAAAAAAGGTAGTAGGTGTGTGGTAGAAAATGAAGAGAGAGAATGAGTGTGGTAAATAGTAGTGTTGGTTGAATAAAATGAGTGGTGGAAAATGAAGAGAGGGAATGAGTGGGTTAAATGGTGGGGTTGGTTGAATATAAATATATTAAAACATTTCCATTTTGGGTAGTGACACTTGTGCTGGGACGGACCAAAAAGGAAATAAGTGACACTTCTGCTGGGACGGAGTGAGTATATATTAATAGTCAAAGATAGGGCCTTGGGGCTCTTGGGGTCTTCTGATCCAATTAATTTTTATTTAGCAATATTAAAATTAATTTTTTGGACATAAACAGATAATGCTTTTTCAGACACATATTTTAAAAATAATTGTCTTTTAGACAGTTGCAACTGCTCTGGCAGTTTTGTCTGAAAAGTCATGTTTGTTCAAACATTCAACCTTTGACTGCCTATAAAAACACCATCAGGTTGTGTTGAATACACAGAAAAATTTCATCACCTTCTTCCTCCTATCTATTCTGAAAGCATAAAGTAGATTCTCCAGGGAACAAGTTCTTGTGCAAGAACTTGTTCCAAATAGTTGCATCCTCAAGACAAACGTCTGAATTTGCAGCACAAGCGGAGACGAAATTTTGTCTTAGGACACTGCGTAGCAGGCCTCTATTCAACCATTTTTCAATTGTGTTGTATCTTCAGATTTATTTTATTTCAGTTTTAATATAATTTAAATTTATTGTTATAGTATTTGTATTATATATAAAATATTAGATTGGTCCTAACAAAGTGCACATATCTTTTAAAAAGTTAGAATTCTCCAAATGTGAAACTTTTGTAATGATGACATACCTGGAAAATCTAATCAATGTACTGACGATGTAGTGTTTAAGGAAGTTTTCCATAATATATAAATGTATTTGACGTTTTACTTAATTTTATTTATATTTCGTACATATTCGAGTTTTAATCATTATTTGTAATGCAATTTCTTTGATCTCAGTTCATATATTGAGTCTATATGAGTAGATAAGTTTCTGAATAGAAAACAATTGAGTAATTTTGATTGAATGTAACATAGTTTTTTTTTTTTATCCAAATTGGTAATACATTTTATTTTGTATAGACTTTTTTTAATTGAATATTTTTTTCATTTTTGATTCACTTAATAATATTTTCTAATTTTTATATTTAAGTGTATTTAATTTAATAAAAAATCATGTTGTCGCCGTGCATCGCACGGGAGTACTGCTAGTTTATAAAATAAGCTATAAATGATTACTCTTAAACTACCAATTTTAATAAATACAAACACTACAATTATATAGAAAGTGTAATAAGCTACTCCCTCCGTCTCAAAATAGATGTCGTTTTGAGAGTTAATTTTTGTCTCAAAATACATGTCGTTTTACTATTTTCAAGGCTATTTTGTTGTTGTATACCAACTCTACCCTTATTAATGATAGTGGACTATCTCTTAAACAGTTATTTAATTACCTTGGTAATTGCATTACTTTAGGGGTATATAAGACTTTTTCACATACATTAATTGTATTTCTTAATATGTGTAAAGTGGTTGAAACGACATCTATTTTGAGACGGAGGGAGTATTTTGTAAACGAAAAATACTCTATGCAGATGAATATATTGGGACAATGAGGGAGTATTAGTTGTTTAAGTAATTTCTAGGAATAATTCCTTGAGGCCCCTTCTCCCAGATCTTTTCTCCATAAAAGTCTGTTGGTCCCAAAGGGCAACAAGGGTATGAAAAATAGCTAGAGGGGGGGGTGAATAGCTGTTTTAAAATTCTTTTCGTACCCTTGAAAAACTCAATTGCGAATGCGCACTTTATCAAGTAAGCGTTATGAAATGCGCCTAAGTGAGTGAGTGAAATGCACAGCGGAATTTAGTAATGAAAATAGGCGCAAAGTGATAAAGGGAGCGCAACACACACACTAAGTATTTTGGCTCAAAGTGAGTGAAATAAGGAACTAAGGCAAATGATATAACAAACACAACACAATTCAGTTCAATCAATCTACAATGAGTAAACAAGCAAATAGTGAGTGAAAATAATAACTTGAAAGAGATAACAAGATAATAACACAAGCTATTTGGAGAGGTTCGATCAATGAAAGATCTACGTCCTCTACCAAGATGGTTAGTCTTGGATTTCTAATCGAGATCTTATATAATGAGTGAGTGTTACAAATTACAATGTTTGAGCTTATACACTAACTCAAGATCTATTACTATGAAAGAACAAATCCAAAACAATAACCGGTGTATCTCTTAAAGAAGAATCTAAATGATTAATCTTAAAGAGGTGCGTGTGTGTTCTTAGTATCAAGGCTCTTTAGATCTTTGAGATGAAGAGCACAAGAAACTAAAGTGTTAAGGCTTTGAAGATCTGGGCTAAGGATGAAGGTATGAAGATGTTCTTGAGAAATCTGGAAAAACGAAGGCAATCTTCAAATCTTCAACAAATGCTTTAGAGAGAGAAATTCTTGAAATTCTTAGCAAAACTCAGCAACTTCAAAATGTTGAAGTTATGGGGTATTTATAGTGAACTTCAAAAACTAGCCGTTGGAAATCCTTGTGGATAAGATGAGCTGTCGCTCGTTGATTGGAGCATGCATATATTATAGCCATTTTGACACTCAACATAAATGTGACCGTTATGGACACGTGTCAATAGATTGGGCGTATATGCATCTTTTAACCACCGTTGGATCATTGGCGTAATTTGAATTCTCTTCAAGTCTTCGAGTCTTCATTAAATCACTGAGTGTAAAATCAACCATGATGAGGCGCGTTGAGCCATTAGAGCGCATGGTCCATTTGAGGCGCGTAACAGAGCGCGTGGATCTTTGAAGCGCGAGGCTATATGCGCGCGCGCTGAAAGGCGCATGGCGCATAGCATGAAGGGGCGCATAGGCGCGTGGCTCAAACTGAACTTGTGATTTATCTTGAATCTTGATCTTCTTGCCCTATTTCTAAGCCTATTCTATAACAATGGACAACTTAAAAAATGATGTATAAATACTTCTTACATGTGGGTCTAAAGTCCATGAAATAAAACTTAGGTGATGGATCAATCAAATCTAATAAATCCTATTACATTAAAACTAAGATATGTGTGGGCATACCCAACAAAGTCCACCTGAGATTCAAAATTCCATCTCCACCCAAAGTCCAAATCAAAATTCCATAAAAGCCCAAAAACCCACCAGGCTGCCCACTTAACCACCAAGCCCAATGCCAGGCCCGATGCCCCAACCTTCTACGGATCCGCCCACCCGCCCCGGACCCAGAACCCCGTTTCAGCCCGCCCGTTTTACTACCAGTCCGTCCGTTTTAATTAAAACAAAAAATGTTGAGTACAGGTTTCGAACCTAGGACCTTTTCTAGGACAACCATGTCTTAACCACTAACCCAATGCATTGCTTGGTTCACATTTTGCAATATTTATTATTACTAATAGCAGTCTGGACGATACTAAATTACAAAAATTGAGATTTTACAATCAATTAATGAAAATCTTGAATATTCAGAAGAAGAAAAAACAATTTTTTAATATATATATATACTCCCTCCGTTCCAAAATGATCTTCTCATTTGTCATTTTCCATTGTCCCAATATGTTCTTCCCATTTCTACAATTTAGGCTTAAATGTGCACAAACACAACATGGCTAGTGAAGCAAATGTTCATATCCTGAAAAACTTTGAATAGTCAAACGTGAAGATCATTTTGGGACGGAAGGAGTATATCAGAATATTAAAAACAAGATTTAAGAATATAAAATATCTAAAGCTTTTTATTAAAAAAAATATGAAAGACCGAAAAATAAATTAAATTATAATTGCGAAAATACATTATTTCAGAAACTTTTATAATTTTTTAATTATTACCCTTATGTTAAGGCATTTATTTACATAAATGACACCAACTAAGTCTATTATATATACTGAAAATATGAGAATTATAAGAAAATAAGTTAAATAACTCTTATACCTTAAATATAAGAGTAATTCTAGTCTTATATTTTAGGTATAATTTTTTTTTTTAAAAAAGGGGGGATTTAATGTGAAAATACTCTCATATCTAAAGTATAAGAGAAGAACTACTCTTATACATTCGGTATAAGAGTTAATATTAAAAATATATGAGAATGATTTTTTAAAATGTGAAAAATTATTAAAAAATAATTAAATAACTCTTATACCTTAGGTATAAGATTAATTCTTGTCTTATACCCAAGTATATGAGCGAAATAAAAATAAAATATGAGACTTTTTTTATGTTTTTTAAGAAAATTTGAAAAGAGTGATTTTTTTACTCTTATACCTTAGGTATAAGAGCAATATTAGTCTTATACCTTACGTATAAGAGTAATTGTAGTCACCTTAGGTATAAGGCAAATTGAAGTCTTATACCTTAGGTATAAAAGTAACTTTAGTCTTATACCCTAGGTATAAGGCAATTGTAGTCTTATACCTTAGGTATAAGTGTAATTGTAGTCCTATACCTTAGATATAAGAGTAATTTTAGTCTTATACCTTAGATATAAGTGTAATTGTAGTCTTATAGCTTATGTATAAGTGTAATTGTAGTCTTATACCTTAGGTATAAGAGTAATTTTAGTCTTATACCTTAGGTATAAGAGTAATTTTAGTCTTATACCTTAGGTATAAGGCAATTGTAGTCTTATACCTTAGGTATAAGAGTAATTTTAATTTTATACCTTAAGTATGTGATGAGTGCAATGACAATTCTATTAATAATTTTAGTCTTATACCGGTAATAATATATGAGACTTTTTATGATTTTTATTTTTATGAAAATTTGAAAAACATGAAAAAAAAAAAAATCAAAGAAAAAACAAACTCGTATACCTTAGATATAATAGTAATTTTATTTTTATACCTTAGCTAAAAGGCTAAATATGAGATTTTTTAAATGAATTTTAATTTTTAAAAAAATTGTGAAAAATTACTCTTATACCTTTAAGTATAAGAGAAATTCTACTCTTATACCCTATAACATAAATATTTCTTATATCAAAGTAGGATCGGATTGGTCAGGTAAATATGAGACTTTTAAAATATTTTTCCGAAAAAAAATGAGAAATTGTGAAAAAAATATTTTTTAGGTCTATCATATTTTTTTAATAAAATATTTAGTTATATCTTTTTAAAATTTTTTATTTTTCTAATTATTATTTTTTAAAAGTTGATGTTTTTGTGAATATTCAAAAAATTTATTAATTGGTTGTGATTTTTTTTTTATTTAGTTTCGTCCAGTGGAAGAGTTAATGATAGATGATGTAGAATATTCATAAAGTAGTTGGTTGGATTAGTGGTAGGGACATATTTTTGCCACATATGTGATCCGGGTTCGAAACTTACTGGCATCAAAGTTTATTTTGATTATAGAATGGGCTGGAGGCGGGTACGGGCTGGGTTCTGGGATCTGGACCGAGCGGGCTGATCTGGGGCGGGCAGTTGGCTACGGGTTCGTGTATGGGCGCTGGATCCATAGGTTCTGTGCGGGCCTGTGGGCTTTGGTGGGTTTTTTTGGGTTTTTAATCTGGCTGTGGGTTCTTATGGCATTTTGATCTCGCCCAGGGGGCCTAGAGTCCAAATCCCTAATTTCTAGGCAAGATACTTGTGCCATAATTACTTTAAGGGGTGGACTGCTGTTCGACCGCCGCACGCCGTGCGACGGCGCCAACAAGCCGTTTTTTTTTCCTGCCATTTTTTGCTTGCCAGGAAAAAGTAACACTTTTTATAAGGAAATGTAACACTTTTTTTTTTCACATGTAACACTTTTTTTTTCAAAAAATTACCACAATTTTGCTGAAATAAATTAAAGATAACATAAGATTGACAACTAAACTAATGTAACATTTTTTAATAAATGACTTAACATTTTTTTCTCAATTGTAACACTTTTTTTAGGGTTTTACATTCAATTGAAATGCAAAACCGATTATATACATGATTTTTTACTCTTTTTTTTTTAAAAAAAAAAAATATAATATTTAACCTATAAACTGTTACATTCATCTATATAACATATTACAATCATATATGCACTGTGTTACATTCAATTATTACTTTTTCTAACCACAAAAACTATTGATATTATTTTGCGAAACTACTGTTACATCTTACAATAAATTGTTACTTTTTTAAAACCAAACTGTTACTTTCTTTATAAGAACGTG
The DNA here is from genome assembly GCA_026119855.1 of Campanula takesimana. Taxonomy (NCBI): domain Eukaryota; kingdom Viridiplantae; phylum Streptophyta; class Magnoliopsida; order Asterales; family Campanulaceae; genus Campanula; species Campanula takesimana. Next base: position 400,735 of record JAOWBW010000211.1, on the reverse strand, counting down.
TTACATCTCAGGAGACGAAACAGCCCAATTTTTTTTGTGTGTTAAACAATATATTTTAAAAAAAACAAAATCAAACCATATCATGACCTATCTAGTTTTGTTCGTCTCGTTGAGACGAACACAACGGTATTTTTAAATATTTTTTTTTTTACTTCAAAATATCAAGATATAGCATTTTAAAGTTGTTTGGGGTTTTTTTTTAAGGCGACACGTATCGCGCGCTGAGAGGCCAAGATGGACAGCTGGGCGGCTTACCTAGGCGGGTAGTTGGGCATATCCATGGGTGATCCATGGGTGGATCCGTCTCACAAGGTGAGACGGTCTCACCCAAGTGTTTGTCTTACTGGGGGTGGACTGTTATGCGACCGGCGCACGCCGTGCGACGGCGCCAGCAAGCCGTTTTTTTATTTTTTTCCCTGCCATTTTTTGCTTGCCAGCAAAAGTAACACTTTTTATAAGGAAATGTAACACTTTTTTCTCATATGTAACACTTTTTTTTTTTTCAAAAATTTACCACGATTTTGCTGAAATAAATTAAAGATAACATAAGATTGACAACTAAATTAATGTAATATTTTTTTAATAAATGAATTTAACATTTTTTTTCTCAATTGTAACACTTTTCTAGGGTTTTACATTCAATTGAAATGCAAAACCGATTATATACATGATTTTTTACTCTCTTTTTTTAAAAAAAATGTAACATTTAACCTATAAACTGTTACATTCATCTATATAACATATTACAATCATATATGCACTGTGTTACATTCAATTATTACTTTTTCTAACCACAAAAACTATTTATATTATTTTACAAAAGTGCTGTTACATCTTACAATAAAGTGTTACTTTTTTAAAACCAAACTGTTACTTTCTTTATAAGAACGTGGTACATCTCAGGAGACGAAACAGTCCAATTTTTTTGTGTGTTAAAAAATATTTAAAAAAAAAAAAAACATATCATGACCTATCTAGTTTTGTTCGTCTCGTTGAGACAAACACAACCCAAATTTTTTTTGTTAAAAAATATTCAAAAAAACGTTGTCATATTTATCAAACCACAACGTTCTACTAAAAAACGTTGCCAAAGCCTCTTAATGACAACGTTTTTTTAAAAACGTTGTTAACAAAAACGTTGTTAAAGATCCTTTTTGTTGTAGTGGTTGTTGGGGGTTTTTTTTTTTAAGGCGACACGTGTCGCGCGCTGAGAGGCCAAGATGGACAGCTGGGCGGCTTACCTGGGCGGGTAGCTAGGCATATCCATGGGTAGATCCGTCTCACAAGGTGAGACGGTCTCACCCAAGTGTTTATCTTACTTTAATGATGTTTTGTACGAGCATGCAATGCTGCATTGTTGGAGATACATCAATATACTTTACTTTCTTAATAAAACTAGTAATTTAGCCTGTACTCCGCACGGTAATGGATTGGGAGTACATAAATAAAGGAATGGGATGACAAAGTAGTAAACTACTTTTCTTAGATATTGAGTTCAAAAAGAAAATGAGATACACCTAACAAATGACAATTTTATCCATGTATTTGAGAAGTTATCTATTTGAATTTCAGTATAAAAAATTGTGGTTGACTTGCAAGCCAATAACGTTGAAGAATGAGGAGAGCGAACAATCAAAAATCTTTTCGATAAAGTTTAAGCCGTTTATCGAAAATTAATGCGACCATTCATTTATGTGTAGAGATTAGTTAATATACCATATTTGGTTTATTTTTAGATGAACGTAAAATTTAGTGGTTCATTCATTGAAGATATTGTTATACATTCGATATAAATTTCATGATCTTTAACATGCTCTCAACCTTTGAAATTCTATGACTCATAATTCTAACTGAAGTGGTAATTGCTTAAGTCATAATAGTTTGATTTTGTTAATTTAGTGTTATGGATTATCAGTATGACTATTGGAAACCTTCAAAATTTAATAATATATTAAAATTAATTATAAATGAATACATGATTGCTCACAATAAATTTAGTATTAACTTTTGACCTTTCAATTTTCTATTCTAGATTATATATATGAGTATTGCATCTATAGAAGATGACTATAAGTAGAATTAGTTTTTTTATAGTATTTTAAAATAATAAATTAAAGATAATAGTATTCTATATATATAGTTACTAATAACATTAGCTAAAACTATTAGCTAAGAATGAGAAAAATAAATAGTCTTAGTTGTAGGGGCAATGCTAACATCGCTTCATGAGATATAAGATTTGGTTAATTAATATTATAAATAATAATAGTTAATATATATAATAACTATTATAATTAACTGATAATATTAATAATAAAAGTTAACTTGTATAGTAACTATTATGATTAACTAATGTTATTCATAGTATTAGTTAACTTATATATATAGCAACTATAATAGTTAACTAATATTATTAAGAGGAAGTTTTGTGTGAGACCATCTCACACGTGAGACGGGTCTCGATGGGAGAGGAAATGGGCTTGCCCCGCCCCGCCCATAGGGGGCAAACCATTTACTCACTCAATGAGACCCGTCTCATGTGTGAGACCGTCTCACACAAGTTTTTGTCTATTATTAATGGTAATAGTTAACTTTTATGGTAACTATATCATTGGTAACTAATACTACTAATAGTAATAGTTAACTTATATATATAGTAACTATCATTGTTAAGTAATAATACTAATAGTAATAGTTAATTTATATAGTAACTATTATGGTTAACTAATACTATTAATAGTAATAGTTAACTTAAATAGTAACTATTATGGTTAACTAATACTATTAATAGTAATAGTTAACTTATATAGTAACTATTATGGTTAACTAATACTATTAATAGCTAATAATTAACCTATATAATACTAATATCTTTAACTAATATTATTAGCTAATAAAAAGAATACCAAAAGTCACTTAGAGTTTAAGGTGGTGATGACATGGTTTCACCAAAAGCAACATTTAGCAAAAAATGTCTACGTGGCGAATCCACATTCCTCCGCCTCAGCTTTTAATATATTTAGATTTTAGCAAGGGAATAATTCTTTCATGTTTTGGAACTATTCTAATTTTAATATTTACTTGGAATAGGTTTTGAATGTAAAGTTATTTGATCATTGATTTTTGTACGTCAATCGTGGGTGTTGATTTATGCACTGTATTTTTAAAGCAATTTATGTACTGTAATAAATTTGGTTTCAGGTCATAATAATTTTTCTTTAGAAAGTAGGTCATTATAATTATAAGCAGTATAAAAGGAATAATATTTTTTTGAAGATATAACGGAATATTAATAAACCACCAAACGTTTTTTTGAAGATATAACGGAATATTAATAAACCACCAAACGTGTGGATATGTTTGCGTATATCTCAAATGAGTAGGACTGCTATGCGACACGACGGTCTCACCTTGTGAGACCGTTCCCGCCAATTTTTTTTTCCCGCCATTTTTTACTCGCCAACAGAAGTAACACTTTTTATATCAAGAGTAACACTTTTTATAGGGGAATGTAACACTTTTTTCTCATATGTAACATTTTTTTTTTTCAAAAAAAAAAAAACTATTTATATTATTTTGTGAAATTGATGTTACATCTTACAAATAAAGTGTTACTTTTTTAAGACCAAACTGTTACTTTCTTCATAAGAAAGTGTTAAATTTTCTAATCACAAAAATTATTTATATTATTTGCGAAACTGCTGTTACATTTTACAATAAAATAGTGTTACTTTTTTAAGACCAAACTGGTACTTTTTTCATAAGAAAGTGTTACATTTTATTATGACGAGCAACTCACTTGTTTTGTATGTTAAAAAAATATATTTTTTAAAAAAATAAACCATATCATGACCTATGTAGTTTTATTCGTCTCGTCGAGACGAACACAACGGTATTTTTTTTTTTTAAAAAATCGACTTCAAAATCTCAAGATATAGCATTTTAAAATTATTGGAGGTTTTTTTTTTTTTTTTTTTTTACCAAACACGTGGATTGGATTTTGGGAAGGGGGGGGGGAGGGCGTCTCACGCGCCCGTCTCACGGCGTGAGACGGTCGCATAGAAGTCTTTGTCATCTCAAATTTGGATGAGAGGCAGCCTAATAAAAACTACCACGGACAAATATTTTGAAAACTCACCAAAAAGTTCTTCGATTTTTTCTGGACAAAAAAGCCCCTCCCTCACACATAAGACACGCGCAGCACGTCACCAACCACATCCATGCCCGCTTTTCTCTTGCTCTCCTTTCCCAGTCTCCCACCCCTCACTCTCTCTCTCTCTCTTTCTCACTCTTTTTTTTTCACCCAAAATTTTAAAATGCAATATCTCATAATCTAAAAATCAAAAAAATAATATGAAACCACTGTTTTAGTCGTGTCGTCAAAACGAATCAAACAAATACACTCAACACATAATTCAAATTTTATAAATAAAAAATTCACTTTTCACTTGTAAAAATTTGAAAAAAAAATCATTTTTAATTCCTCAATTAATTTCACAATTTAAAAAAAAAAATCATTTTTCACTTGTAAAATCATTTTTCAACTGATTTCTCATTTGTGTCATTTTTTTTCATTTTTCATTTTTCATTTTTAAAAACTGATAAATCCATCTCTCAAATTTTCACAATCATTATAATAACTGAGACATGCATTTCACAGTTGTTCACACATGAATTTGAATATAATAACTGAGATATTCATTTAACAGTTGTTCATAATTGAATAAAAACTAATAAAATCATCTCTCATTTTTCCCAATTGATGACTCAATTTATCGGTTGTTTAATCATAACGATGAATTTCTCAGTTATTAATATAATAAATGGGACATTCATTTCTCAATTATTCACATATGAATTTGAGTATAAGAACTGGTACATTCATTTCCCAGTTATTAATTTTTCATAATTGATACTCATTTTGACATTTGTGTATTGTTAAATGCTCTTTAAACAATTATTAAATAAATGTATTTCGTTGTTTGAAGTTAAATATTTAGTTAATAAATGTAAATTGACATTATGTGTAACAATAGATAACTCATTCTCGTGGTTGTTTAAAGTTAAAAATAAAATACTCATATGCACTTTAGACAAATGATAAATTATCTTTTTTTATATTATCGAGTAAATGTTTAATTATGAAGAATGCTTCTACAAAAAAAAAAAAAAAAATCCTTGAGAAATGTGATTTTGTTGTGTTAAATTTAAAACACTTCATAAAAAGCACAAGATTGAGGTTGGGATAGTGGTAGAGTCCACCATTTAAAATGAAGAAGTCTTGGGTTCAAACCTTGGTGCAATGCGGCGGGTGGTGGCGGCGAGTGGCTGCGTCTGGAGGTCCGGTGGTGGCTGGAGGTACGACGGCGATGGGGGCGGCGGCGGCGGTCAGTCAAAGTCAAAGATATAGTAGGCGGTCAAAGATTGTCAATGGTTAAAGGTGTAATAGGATTTTATTTGGGCTGTGGGTATTTTTGCCATTTAAAAAGGGTAAGGAATTTATTGGTAAAATTGATTTCAACCCAAGGACTCCAAAGTAGAATATGAAATGTTGTATTTTTATTGGCAAATACCACCTTTCCCTAGGGATTTATTGATAAAAATCCCTTTGGATAATAGATAAATGACAAAGAAAAATTGAAAGGAGTCTTCTATCATCACATAAATGCATAGCCCAGTGGCCGTATCGAGAGGCTAAGCCACTAAGATAATGGATGGACTGAGCATTGGCTAATTATGGGCCTAGGTATTCGACTTAAATGAACTAAATGAATCAGGTTGGGCTGAAGGGGCCTCAGTTGGCCACATGTGCCTATCACATACAGTATATTGTCATTTTTACTATTATATAATAAATACTCATTCCGTCCCAATACATGTAGGAATAGAGTAGTGTGCACAATAATTAAGAAAAAAGTAGTGTATGTGTGGTTGAAAATAAAGAAGAGAGTGAATGCGGTAAATAGTAGTATTGGTTGAATAAATTGAGTGGTGGAAAATGAAAAGAGAGAATGAGTGAGGTTAAATGGTGAGGTTGGTTGAATATAAATATATTAAAATATTTTTATTTTGAGCAGTCTCATTTGTTTTGAGATGGCTTAAAAGGGAAAGAAGTCCCACCTATGATGGAACGGATGGAGTATAAAGGTTCAAATTAGTTTAGTTCATAACTAGTGTTACACCCATTCATTAAAAGTACTGATATATTAACTTTTATAAAACAACTTAAAAATAAAAATAAAGTTGATATTCCCTTTGTTCAAGAATAAATCTCATAGTTGACAAATCAATATTTTTAAGATTTTTATAATGTTACCTTGATTTCCCCAATCTATTCTATGGGTAGAGCAACACCTCTTATGACATTGCAATATTTATGCCTATTAAAATAAGTAGTATAGGAAAATCACCAAACTTCATACCCTGTTAGTGCATAAATGTGGTGCTATCACTAGTGCTACCAACAGTGTTACCCCAGACGGGATTTGTAATAGTTTCACCATTTATTCACAAAATTATTGAATATTAATGTTTAATATTTTCTGCAAGATTAATGTTAATTGTAGGATCAAATAATCAATCAAGTTTGAACAAAAAGATAGAGCTACAAACAAGAGGTTAGTTAAAAGAAGAATTATGCATAAATGGATATTTATGCGTAACTTTGGAAGAAGAACAAGAAAAATGTGGGAAAAGACCTTGTCAGCCATTCCTTGCTGAGTATGAAGAGTACAAGAGTTGGAAGCACAAAGGCACAAGGAGGTGATGCACGGCACATATGGAAAATATGGTGGTTCCTAAAAAGTAGGAAGCATTATCTACTTGGTGCACAAGATTAGCAAATACTCTCCAACAACTCCAATGATGATTCTAGCCATGTTTGAGTAGCCACCACGTTCTTGGAGACTATATAAAGGGCTGTGAAGTTCAAGAAAAATACACAAGAGAGAAATATTAAACACCCATAGCCATAGACCAAGTGCTAGTGATGTCACAACACCCAACCCAACATCACAATCTAGTTTCTTGATGAAACTATTTGTTGAAGGCTAAATTGGTCTAGCCTTTTGATTGTGATGAGGGTGTTGTTTCTTTATTGAGGGTTCTTGTATCTAGCACATTTTGTACCCTTATTTTCTTTAGAGGATATGAGTTATTTAGACTTTGTACTTAAATCATACATATTTAGTGAAAGTCTTTTTTGGCCATGAGGCTACCACAAGTTATATATTTACATAACTTGTGAAAAATATATCTCTAAGTTTTATATTTCCGCTACGTTAATTCTTTCAATCTTTTAAAGCTGAGATTTTACGTGTTGTGTCATGTGTTACCCAGCACGCAGGACAACATTGTTACAAACCAAAGTTTTCATACTCTTAATACTTTCAGTTGGCATATTTAACTTAATAAAAACCAATACCTTAGTGTGGTATATATTTCCGCTGCAAACTCTTTTTCAAAGTGTTTGGGTGTTTAAGTTCGTGGGACTGTCGTTGAAGTGTTATCGCTGGTACTATCCAACACTTGGGATAATACTCGTGAGTTTTTACTCAAAAACCCAAGGCCATTGACATTTTCAATTGGTATCAAAGCTAGACACTTGACATACTAAGTGTTTGGTTCAGTTGTCATGGCTTTAGGTCTTGCTAATCTATCTTTTGAGAGACTTTCTATTCTTAATTGCTCAAATCATGATTCCCTTAGTGATAGTGAGGTAGGAGAGCCACCATACATTAAAGAACCTGACCAGTCACCCATGCTAACCACAGTTTGGAAGCCTTCATTGTCAAATTCTAAAGGTGTTGTGTCAGGTGTTGCCCGGAGTGCGATAACACCAAGCCCAACACTCGGCAAGTATAGCATTTCCAATTTTTCTGACATTATTTGCTTTCATGGTTCAAATGATGTTGATGCAGGAAGTCAAGAGGAGAACGATTTAAGAAAGGATCAGGTCAAGAGACATCCCCTAAAATTCCAAAAGAATCATTACATATCTCATATGATATGGGGAGTATATGGAAGAATACAAACAAGACCAAACAATTATATCCTAACATATGTGTGTATGTCTACCACATACGCTATGGTAAGACACTTCTGTTTTGTATTTTCTCTTGCACCTAAGAATGTATTTGAGACATTTAAAAATGGTGTTTGGATTCACGTTATGCATCATAAACTTGAAAATTTTACTTACAATGATGCTTGGATTCGTCATCATTTTCTTAGAGATTTGGTTGAAAGTGAAGTCTTTCTAATGGAACATATTGATACTAATTATCAAGTTCTTACAAGTTTTTACCAAATTTCTTAACTTCTGTCTCATTTAATGTCATATTGTTGTTGTACAATATTTTATTTTTTGAAAAAAAAAATGTTTTTTGTTTTGTTTTGTTTAAACCTTTATGGCGGCACTTGTTGACATTTATGTTATGGTATCGTTTATACTTAGATTAATAAGTTATAAAAGGTTCTCCTTGTGTGCTTAAAGTGGCAAAGTCATTAAACAATAAATGTGTGAAAATTGAATTAGACAAAAGCATGTTTATATATTCCCAAATTAATTCGGGGCACGGCGTTCGCTGCGATGATGCTTCGTTGTCAAATGGGAGTATACGGTGTTGGTTTTATACTTAGTATTAGGAACATGGAGTTGCCAGCTACAGTGTATCCTACTTGAACGGTATGAAATCTAACACAAAAATTCTCTACATCTTTTAAAGACTCGGGGCACGGAGCTCGCTACTACCATGCTACCTTATAAATAAAAAGGTGTAAAAATGCTTAAAAGTGTTGCCTAAAGTGCTGAAATAAAAGGAAAAGTAAAATAAAAAATTTCAAGGGGATCTATTCTGATATGTTATCCTATGTGTTGCCAACATTGGTAGCAACACATCAGTTGGTGCTATATTAGTTTTTTATTTTTTATTTTCGGGATTTACTTATTAAAATTTGAATCAAAAAGTTTACAGAGTTTTTGAGATCAAAAAGTTTTTATAAAATCCCTTATTTATAGGTTTGTTAATTATTTTTAGTATGTTGAGTTATACATGGATAAAATTTAAACTTTGAAATTTCATAAAAACTTTGATCTGAAATTTGAAATTTTGGATTTTATCTTTGTACACCTCTGATTATTTTATTTATATTTTCTTATTTTTTTCTTTCTTTTCCTTTTTCATAAAAAAAATAAAATAAATAAATAAATAAATAAATAAATAAACAATGGTTGCTGAATCTCTTGGTTGGTTTGTTAAAGTTTTTTTTTTTTTTTTCTAATAAATGGACTAGAAAATAGGAGCCATTTGTACGTGGATTACCTAAATTCATAATCAAATCCATCTAGTCCTAAAATACTCTCCAAAGTCCCATTATCACTCTTTTCTCTTTCTACCTTCTTTTATCTCTCTCTATCCCAACTCAATTTTTCAAAAATTTCCCTTATTTATTCTTGGCAATGTTGCCGTCAGTATTAACATCACTGATAACACTTATAGCACTACGTGTTTTAAGGTTCATATTTTAACTTGCATCAAATGCTTTTCATTTTCTTTCTTCACAAAAAGGGGGAGAAAATGTGATGATGAACCAGTAACTCTCGCACATGTGGTGGAATTATGTTTCAGATTCTATTTTTAATCGAATTCTTATTAAGGGGGAGTTTGATAATTAGAGCGAGATTGAAATGTGTGTCCTATTAATGTTAGATGTTGGAAAAATGTTACAACATTTGATTTCATTTTTGAATGAGATCTTACATTAAATGAGACTTTATTTTAAGGGGGAGATTTATCGAACTTTGTCTTGCAGGAACATCACATATTTATTTTGTGAAGAAATGTGAAACTAAGGGGGAGATTGTTAGTGCAGAAATATGGTGCTACCACTAGTGCTGCCAACAGTGTTGGTTGAATAAATTGAGTGGTGGAAAATGAAGAGAGAGAATGAGTGAGGTTAAATAGTGAGGTTGGTTGAATATAAATATATTAAAATATTTTTATTTTGAGCAGTCTCATTTGTTTTGAGATGGCTTAAAAGGGAAAGAAGTCCCACTTATGATGGAACAGATGGAGTATAAAGGTTCAAATTAGTTTAGTTCATAACTAGTGTTACACCCATTCATTAAAAGTACTGATATATTAACTTTTATAAAACAACTTAAAAATAAAAATAAAGTTGATATTCCCTTTGTTCAAGAATAAATCTCATAGTTGACAAATCAATATTTTTAAGATTTTAATAATGTTACCTTGATTTCCCCAATCTATTCTATGGGTAGAGCAACACCTCTTATGACATTGCAATATTTGTGCCTATTAAAATGAGTAGTATAGGAAAATCACCAAACTTCATACCCTGTTAGTGCATAAATGTGGTGCTATCACTAGTGCTACCAACAGTGTTACCCCAGACGGGATTTGTAATAGTTTCACCATTTATTCTCAAAATTATTGAATATTAATGTTTAATATTTTTTGCAAGATTAATGTTAATTGTAGGATCAAATAATCAATCAAGTTTGAAAAAAAAGATGGAGCTACAAACAAGAGGTTAGTTAAAAGAAGAATTATGCATAAATGGATATTTATGCGTAACTTTGGAAGAAGAACAAGAAAAACGTGGGAAAAGACCTTGTCAGCCATTCGTTGCTGAGCATGAAGAGTACAAGAGTTGGAAGCACAAAGGCACAAGGAGGTGATGCATGGTACATGTGAAAAATATGGTGGTTCCTACAAAGTAGGAAGCATTATCTACTTGGTGCACAAGATTAGGAAATACTCTCCAACAACTCCAAGGATGATTTCAGCCATGTTTGAGTAGCCACTACGTTTTTGGATGCTATATAAAGGGCTGTGGAGTTCAAGAAAAATACACAAGAGAGAAATATTAAACACCCATAGCCATGGACCAAGTGCTAGTGATGTCACAACACCCAACCTAACATCACAATCTAGTTTCTTGATGAAACTATTTGTTGAAGGCTGAATTGGTCTAGCCTTTTGATCGTGATGAGGGTGTTGTTTCTTTATTGAAGGTTCTTGTATCTAGCACATTTTGTACTTGGTAGGCTTAGTCGCACACCTACTAAATTAGACCTGAACTCGGCCACTAATAATGTAATTAGGGTAAGTCAGGGTCGATCCACGAAGAACGATGATTATTTGCAAACAGTCACTTGACCAGATTGGGGGTTTGATTTGATTATAATTAAATCCTAGACGGGAAATTAAACTAATTGTGATTAAAACAATGATTAAAAAGCACTTCAGATTTGATACTGTCACCGGATTTTAATTCTAATATCACTGATAATTCTGATCTCCGTTAATTTTATTCACTCGATTACGAGATGTATTTCAATCTCTGTCTCTTCTTTCAGAATAGTTTATAGCAGTGGCACACTCACTATAAACCCTAATTAAAATTAAACCTAAACTGGCACAGAAAAGGTCTAAAGATTAATTGATGAAGTTTTAAGAGACTAAAATCAAGAACGCTTTCTAAAAATAATTTAGATAATCGTCTAATCTTTCCTACTCCCCGAATTACTATGGCACATACACAATTCGTGGAGATGCTACAATGAAAACCCTAATTCTGGCACAGAACGAGTAATCTAGCAAAGATCAATAAAGAGGACAAGTAAATTGGCCAGATTTACAAACCCTAGAAATTAATCTAAAACGGTACAAGCAAGATTATGAACAAGAATTAATAAAGAAAAAAGAAATACCTCAATAGAAATAAAAATCCGGATCAAGATCTCAAATCCAAAGTAATGGAGTTTAGTTCTCCATTAATGGTTACACAAAGCTTCCAAGAGAAAAAGAAAAAGAACGTAGTATTTTTCTGGAAGTCCCAAGAATGAATGATGACCTAATCTCAAACTAATTCTAAAACTAATAAAGGAATAATAATTCAAATCCAAAATCAAAAGATAATAATATAAAATAATAAAATAAAACCTAAACTAAACAGTCCCAGCCGCCGCTCATTTGTACGGTTGACTTTCACCATTTTACAATTCAGCCCCTGGAGTTTTAATATTGTCAGTTCAGTCCTCCAAGTTTCAGAAATGTCCAACAGCCCCTCAACTTCCAGAATTTGCAGTTTGGTCCCTGCAGTGTTTTCCGATCTGATTGACTTTAACTTTGCCTTGACTTTGACTACTTGACCTTCGAGACAGACGTTGAGGCTCACCAAAAATTACATCCGGAAAATAATTAAATTAAACAACTATTCTACCCCGGATTACAATAAAAGCCCTAATTATAAATAATGCCCCAATTACATCAAATCTAGTCTAAAGTACATCAAAATGAACCAAAATATATGAGAGAATAAGGTAAATAATGTATACAAAATCCGCCACATCAGTACTCTTATTTTCTTTAGAGGATATGAGTTGTTTAGACTTTGTACTTAAATCATACATATTTAGTGAAAGTCTTTTTTGGCCATGAGGCTACCACAAGTTATATATTTCTATAACTTGTGAAAAATATCTCTCAGTGTCATATTTCTGCTACGTTAATTCTTTCAATCTTTTAAAGCTGAGATTTTACGTGTCGTGTCAAGTGTTGCCCAGCACGCAGGACAACATTGTTACAAATGAAAGTTTTCATACTCTTAACACTTTTTCAAAGTGTTAAGGTGTTTAAGTTCGTGGGACTGTCGTCGAAGTGTTATCGCTGGTGCTACCCAACAATTGGGATAACAGTTGTGATTTTTTGCTCAAAAACCCAAGGCCATTGACATTTTCATACCCTATTTTTTGTAAGGCGATATTTATTTTGAGACAAACGAAAAAAAAAGAAAGTAAAACCTTTATTCCAGAGTATAAGAATACTGGATAACTTAAGAAAATGTTATTTAAAATACTTATTTCAACAGAAATATTATCATATTAATTTGATACTATTGCATATGCTAACTGAGCGACATAAACCGACTTGGTTAAATGGGACCCATACACTCTGGGCTCATACCCCTAAAAGGCCTATACCGAGAGGCCCATTCACCAGAAGCTCATGATTATGGGCCGACATCAATTAGGCTGAGTTCAGGAAGCCTAATCCCTAGTCGGCCTCTGTGACGAGCCGAGCTAGATGACCGGCTGACTTGTAAAAAAACTTCCCATTATTATAGGGAATTCACTTGCAGAGTTCGATTACAACTCTAACGTTGGAGATCATTATCTAAACAAGGATATCTCTTCTACAAGATAACTAGGATATCATTCATCCTTATCCGGAGTCCATCTCTAAGGAATACGAGTCCCATAACAATACGGGCTCCCTGGCTTTTCTAATAAGTCAGGACTCATTCACCCATTCCTATATAAACAGGTCCTCTACACGGGACACGGGTAATGAACTCTTTGGCTCTTAACTAGTCAATTGATTTCTATATTTTCATACGCTACCCGAATTCTTATTCTCACGCCGGAGGGCCTTCGCCGGTGAAACCCCGGCATAGTTTACGTTTGTTATTGTGCGCAGATCCGTACGAGGAAGTTCTCATTGCTGGATTTATCCGAACCGCTAGACGAAGGGCTGATCTGACACATTTTTGGCAGCATCAGTTTGGTTCCATTGCCGGGAAACGTCGATCAGAGAACTTTTCTGACCAGATAAACATAGTATCCTCATGGATGAAATCCCAGTTGGTGCAGCAACAAGTATCACGCCTGATGCAAACCTCGTTCCGCCGCCACCTAATGGGGCGAACAACCATACTTTGAATCTAGGCCTCCCCCCTCCACCCCAAGGAACTGGCATGCAAACCCGTTCTAGAGGGCCTGCACCTGAAATTACTCATCAATATGGGCGGTGGAGACGAACAACTTCACGTCCGCCGAATACCGAGGCTGGCCCCTCCAGGCCACCGCCAATTGATCGAAGGGTGTTACTCCAACAAAACCTTTCGACCCAGTAACAACTTGCCGATGCCCAAAGAGCACTCTTGGAATTCGACCCAGATCATTCCTTGGCACCCTTCATCCAGCCCTCTAGAACAAGAGGAGCTCTGGAAGATGGAGAAAGGAGCAACCGTAGGGGAAATCCACGCACTGATGACAGACGTCATCAGGAACCGCGTGATGCACCCCCCGGAATCCGGGATACTCAACCGAGCCGACTAGAAGGTCGAATTAGCCCAATCAATGATGGGCCACGAGACCTGAGGGATCGGATAAACCAAAGGAGAGAACAAGAGGGGGAATCTCCGGATGTGAGATTTCTGGGTGAAAAGAGACGATGGCAGAACCAGGATCAAGTCCCGCCAAGGCAAGCACCATATCGCCGTTCTCTGCCGAGACGACCTCTGAATGATCCAGAAATAAGCTGGGTTGTTGGGAGAGACCGAGACCAAGAGAGAGAGAAACCTCGGAGTTCCCGCCGCACCTCAGCAATAAGCAAAAGGCTCATAATGGATTTACAAGATAGGCTGGATAATGTCTAAATGAACCAGGGATAGAGGAAGCCCAAGACTCATTATGATGCTATGCGTCCTTTTGCCCTATGGATCAAAGATTCTCCACCTACACCCCAATTGAAGCTACCTCACCTAGACAAGTACTCCAGCAACTCAGACGCTCTGGATCACCTTCAAGCTTTTGAGGGCATGATGGCCCTATTGTCCAACCAGGATGACGTACTCTGTAAGGCCTTTGCTATTACGTTAACTTGGGCAGTCAGATCTTAGTTTATGGACCTAGAGAGGGGAAGCATTGATTCCTTCTCCAAATTGAAGGTGGGATTCATGGAATACTTCGCTACTGCAGGAGCGAGAAAGAAAAGGTTGTCAGACCTAGCCAACATAGTCCAAGGTAAAAACGAGTCGACTATGAGTTTCTACAATCGATTCAGAGTCTTGGCTGACTTGATCGAGGAATGACTCACCGACCGGGAGATTATAACATGCTTCACTAATGGGCAGAGGTCAGACGACCTCACCTATGAATTGTCAGTGAGAGAACCTCTCACAAAATCTGAGTTGTACCACGTGGCTTATGCAACGGCCACGACAGAGGAAAAAAAGAAGTGGATGTCTGGAGACCGAGATCGTGATCGGGAGAGAGGACGAGAAAGTAAACCACCCACTTCCGATTCGGTTCAAGGTACCAACGGTGTCGGAAGTCGAGGAAAGAATAGAACCAGAGGGACAGAGGTCTTCACCCCCTCATAAAGCCGATATCAGAGATAATGAAAGTGGTGAATCTCCCTAATCCAAAACCCCTGAAAGACAACCCAAAATTTCCAAGGGATACAAGCAAATATTGTGCCTACCATAGGGATAACGGGCATGAAACAGATAACTGCTACGCCCTGAAGAAAATATTGCAAAGATGGGACGACCAGGGGAAGCTTAATGAGTTCATAGCAAAGAAGGATAATAAGCGCCCAAGGGAAGACGAGAAGAAAGAGGACCGAGGAGATAGACCGCCACGGGCAAAACTGATCGGAGTCATAAGCGAGGAAATCCCTTTAAATACAAGGCTAAAGGAGCAGATCTACGAGCTAAGTAAGGTCTATCATATCCCCCCTTGGATCCATAAAGGGGAAGAAGTAATCATTCTCTCCAAATGAATTAGCCGGAAACAGGGCAATGAGGGAACAACCGTTGGTCATCACAGGCAGGATTGATAACTGCAAATCAAAAAGGCTCTTAATTGACCCAGGAGCAGCCAAGGATGTGCTCTACTACAAAACCTTCAAGGAGATGGACTGCCAGATACCATGTGTAAGGATCCCGCCCCCGCGCGCGAAAAACGCGACGAGTTTTGGGGGTGAAACGCCAAACACGGTTATCTCACAAAGCATAACGGAGTCGCCACTTTTGTTAATTATTTAACCCAACAAAAGAAAAGGTTAGAGATTCTATTAGTTCGGAGGTCAGGTTACGTCTTGGGAAGAGTTTCATGTCACCCAAGCCGCCTCGGACAAAGCCGATTCTCCCTAATGTTATTTAACGAAAGTGATTGTGTGTGTGTGTGCTTTCAAAATGGGAGAAACTAACTGTTTTGACAAAACCAGTTAATTTTTTAACAGAAAAGGTTTATTTTGCAAACTTTTTGGTCAAAAATGAAGAAACCGGAAAATGCCCTCCCCGGCCAAAGTAGCCGTACGGATGGGGAGGGCTCTCCAGGGAATTTTTACAGTTTATTAGAAAAGCAGTCCAGTTTCAGTCAAAGTATTACCTAGTCTTCAAGGAGCTTCAAGTTCTTCTTTTGGGGAAAATACTCAAAAATGCCTTAAAGTGACTGGAATGTTGATTTCCAGTTTATGATTGACAATAAGACTTTGAAAGGTTCATTCCTATGCACTTTGATCACCAAAGGAACCCCAAAAACAAATATTTGGGTGTGATCAAAGGCAATCATTGGAGAAATTTATGAAAAGTTGATGAACATGGCATTTAGGCAAAAATGACCATTTTGGTGGATAAAGATTGAAAATTTACCACCAAAATGGACTTATTATGCAAGTTTAAACCTTTAGGGACATAAATATAATACAAAGATCAAATATTTATGTCCCATACTTGGTGATTTATGGCTAAGTCATGGTTGGGATGATAAAGATTGAAACTTTATCCCCCAATCATGACTCTTATGGCCAAACAAGAACAACATCAACATGAAATGTAACAAATTATGATCATCCTAGGTTTTATCCCATAAATCACACACTAGGTGTGAAGGGAACCTTGAATCACCTCATGATTTGGATCATATACATATATAATCATAATATATATAGCTTGGAAGGCCAAGACTTGTATAATACATAGATATAGTGCTTGAAATGGACAAGACTTGCAAGAAATATAAAGTACTTGAAATGGACAAGACTTTTCTAGAACAAGAAGAAATAATACAAGATGAACAAGTAATATTAACAAAGATAAAAGAGAGTTTGAGATGAAGAAGAAGACGGGGAGAAGGAGGCTTCACCTATGATGGTTATGCCTATCTTCCTCTCTAATCACTCAAATATGTGTATAACTCACTTTCTGCTCTCAAACTGGCAGAGGAACAACTCTTAAAACATTTTCTCCCCCCTGAAATGATCAGCATGGGGTTCAATTTATAGAGGCTGAGGGTGCCCAACATAGCCGTACGGCTAGGGACCTCATGCACCCAAACCATCCGTACGACTCGACTTGGCGAGCTTCTGGATTTTTCTAAGTTTAATTCCAGTACAGTCCTGGAATATCAGGTTTATCCTAGTGAGGTCCTGGCCCATTGGTTTATCCCTGAATGGTACCAAGAATTCCTCTAAGTAGGTCAATTTCAGATTGGGGTACTTACATCATGCTGACCCCATACAACGGAAGACTCGAAGGGTTCACAAATCACAAGGCCGAGGCAAAAGGAACTGTGGACCTAGTGCTGGAGGTTGGTGAGTACCCCTATAAGACATCAGCAACGATCACTTTTATCGTTATGTATTTGGCAAGTGATTACCATGCCATCCTCGGCTCTCATAGTCAAATTCAGATTGGGGTACTTACAGAGCCCCTCGGCAACGTTGCTTTTGAAGAAAGCGGGGTTGTCGATAAAACAAGCATCCCAATCTGATGGGAGGACGGCTTGGCCGATTTGGGTGAGAGAATTTCAAGGCTACTCAAACCTATAAGCATCCCATTTTGATGGGAGGACGGCATAGCCGATTTGGGCTGAGAGATTCTAAGGCTACTCAAACCTATAAGCATCCCATTTTGATGGGAGGACAGCATAGCCGATTTGGGTGAGATATTCTAAGGCTACTCAAACCTATAAGCATCCCATTTTGATGGGAGGACGGCATAGCCGATTTGGGTGAGAGATTCTAAGGCTACTCAAACCTATAAGCATCCCATTTTGATGGGAGGACGGCATAGCCGATTTGGGTGAGAGATTCTAAGGCTACTCAAACCTATAAGCATCCCATTTTTAATGGGAGGACGGCATAGCCGGTTTGGGTGAGAGATTCTAAGGCTACTCAAACCTATAAGCATCCCATTTTGATGGGAGGACGGCATAGCCGATTTGTTCTATGGCTGGACCTAGAGGTATAGGATTCCTACGTATCCCTATTCGAGGGAATCAAGCCTAACGTAGTTCGGGTGGGAGATTTTAAGGCTACTCAAATCTATGGGCCTTAGGTGGATATTCATTCATCCCTTCCTAAACAGGCATAGCTCAAAGGCCGGACTTGGTCAACTTGGTTCTATTCGGAGAGGGTTGACTAAGGGGGTCGGCATGGCTCAGAGGCTCAAATGGTGGGCATGGCTTAGAGGCTGGGCTCGATTGACTATGCTCTATTAAGATAGGGTCGATTCGAGGATAACTGGCCTTACGTCCAACTGAGGACTGCCATGACACATGGTCAGTTTGGTCAACTTATCTCATGGCGGAGGGTCGACTATACAAATGGGTCAACTCATCTCATGGCGGAGGGTCGACTACAAGGCTGGTCTTACTGTAGACACCCCGCCTTGGACCTCTCACCCCGATTGCATACATAGTATTTTTACTTTACTTGTTTTTGTTAATTTCTGTTAGTTCGGTTAATTTTCTAACTGATTCTGTCAGTTTTGGACTAAACTGCACAATAGAGTTGATTTTCTAGTCCATTCTGTCAAAATCGCCATTTCAAAGTCGCGCGCCTCCGCCCTTTGGGGCCAGAAGTGCGTGCCTACCGATGACTATACGGGATGCGCGCGCGTCTGGTCGTGTCAGTTACTGATTTCTGTCTAAGAATCTCTCCCTTGCTCATTTTATATGATTTTGCCCGGGAAACTGATCTTTGTGACTCCGTCTTGGCACCAAAAATATCCTCTTTCAACTATAAAAACCCCTCCAATCCACCATTAGAAGGGAGCCTCTTTTTCATCTCTTTTTGATCTCTTTTCATCTCTCTTTTACCTCCCTTGGACCTTCTTCTTAGACTTGGAACTTTTCTTACACACACACTATACACAATTCTATACACAAATTTTCCCTACAAGAGTTCTTCACGACAAGACTCTACACAAATTGTTCTACAACAATTTCCCTACAACAGCACCATTTTCAAGTCCAAGTTCAAAGTCCCTTTTTTAAAGGTACAACTTTTCTATTCTCTTATTTTATTTGTGTCCTACTAGTATGCAATTTCCATAAAAAGGGATACAACCAAAAGGCCACTTCACTATTGAAGTTTGGCCAAGGTTACATCCCAACATTCCAACATTAATTTAATTCAATTTCATCTCTTAATGTAATTGTTTAGCAAATATTCAACATGTAACCATTAGAAACTCAATCAATAAAATCATTTAGCTTTCATTTTCCCCTTATCTTTACTTTGTAGTTGTTAGCATATTTTATCAATTGCAGGATATGTAATTATAAGAACTCCAAAAGTAGCAAGACCCGCGTAAGCGGGGCGGAGTGGGTGTTTAAGTACTTCCCACTCCGTCACCTAACCCCCGAACCCCTCATCTCAAGAATCTTTGGTTTCGTAATCAATAAAAAAGGCTATTTTCTTAGGTTTTCTCACGTTCCTCTAAAACGCGGGTGGCGACTCTTAAAATCAAGTAGATATCCTAGGTAATTCACCGCTCTAGCCAAGCCGTGGTTCCCCGGGGTATCTACAGTGCCGACTCCGCTGGGGACATAGAGGGTTAAACTTGCATTTTCTGCTTTTGGTGTTCTTATATCTGTTTTCTGGGCATTCTGGTAAAAAGGGTAGGAAGCGCGCGCCTCCGGCCTTCTTGGCCTAAAGCGCGTGCGTCCGACCCTTATTACCAGAATCGCCCACCTTCCATCTTGTCCTTCAAATTTCATATTTCTATGCTAACAAGTTTCTGCAGGGGAAAGTTACATAATTTGAGACCAGGGCAATCCCCTGAGTCCGCGGTTTCTTCTGACATTCTGACAGGTACCCCAGATGCGCGCGCCTCCCACATTCATAGCGCAATGCGCGCGCTTCCCACGTAACTGCCCTGAGTCGCGCGCTTCTGGGTCATTTTCCAGAACAGAACAGTAAACAGAACAATGAACAGAATGGGCAGTTTTGACAGTGTGTGGGCACCGGGCCTGCATACACCCCCTTTTACTTTTGTTTATTCATTTTTATCGGTCACACGGGTGATTCGAAAGTTGTATATTACGTGCTTATTTGTTTTTTTTATTTTTTTTCCTTTGAAAAAAAATATATTTTGTCACTTGTTAGACCTCACACTACGCGCACAATTCTTATCAACTGCTCACTATCGAGTCGCACAAGTCCAACCCCAAACCCGTCGAGGCCCGTCCTAGGAAGTTTCAACCTTCACTCGACCTTGACTCTTTCGAAGCGGTAAACCTCAGCCCGTGGCGTAGTTCATGACTACATGTCGGGGGTGACCTTTAAGCCTCTCTTTAGCCGAGCACAAACCACACAATTCTAGTTAGGGTCTAACACTCCGTGACTCAAGTCGGTTTCCATGTGCCGAGATTTCCCTAAACTAATGTCTTCAAATCATACATGCCACTCGTTGTTTTGGACGAAATAAAACTCCGTCCCCAAGTGGTTATTATGGGCGAAAATAAAAATCCGTCCCCGCATGTATGATTTACTACATTAATTTAGTTTAATCCCGACACATGTAGGATTCACAAACGTGGTGGAATCAGATGAGTATATGGGACCGCGAGAAGGTCTATATACTAGTGTGACGATTCCACTATTCTTTCTAGAAACCCCAAAAAGGACCACGTCATTCCGACTTTTGTAAATAAATAAATAAAAAAAAGAGTCATTTTTATTATGTGGTTTAGTCTTTTTCCTTTGTTTGTGGGTTAATTATTTTACTCAAAATGTGTTTGTGGGGCCAACCTAAGATCGACCGTGTTCTCTCAATAGGTCCAATGGCTTCTAACAGCAACAACAACAAGGGTGAGATCATCTCCGTGTCCAACGAAAGGCTCTTCAACATAATAAGAGCCTTGGGGGAACAAATGGATAGACTTGTCGAGGATGCCCGCCGCAAGGATGATTTGAGGCAAGACCGTATTGATCTCAAGAGGAAAATTCACAAGGAAGAAGTGTCCGAACTTAAGGCTCGTTTGCAAGAGCTCACCGACAGCAAGGCAAAGGTCCATGGTAAAGCACGCTCAAGTGGCTCACCCCTCAAAAGTCACAAAGGTGCCACCAACGACCGTGTCTATACCCCTCTCAATGGCATGACCATCACCGAAGCCTACGAAGCTCTCAAAACCAAGGGACAAGTTTCTCCTCTCCAAGGGTACAAGAAACCACAACCGTTACGTCGCAACCATGCCCACCACAAGTGGTGTGACTATCACCAATGCAGCGGTCACCTCACCGAGGATTGCTTCTCCCTCCGCGACATCATCCAAGATTCGATTGACAATGGTGAATTTACCGTGGGTAAAGAACAACAGTCAGAGAGTGAGAACATGCAAGAACTCATCAAGGAAGGGGCTCAGATTTGAAATGGGGCTCAACAAGAGATCATGCCGCAAGGAAGGCTACAACGACAATGGGGCCTACAGCAACAATCTCCGTTTCTCTTTCTCTACCTAGTAATAGGAATAAAAAAAAGAGTCAAAGTCCTCTTTAGTGTGCATTAAAGTTTTCTCTCGTCCCATGTTCAATGTCGAGTCTTAGTATCAAATAAAAGTCATTCTTGTCCTCATACACTATTCCAAGTTGTTCAATTTAATTCTTGGCAAAATGATGGAAAGATGTCTAAACAAGTTTTAGAACGAAGTCCATCGCTTGAACGCCTAGGGGCTAAACATCGATGACGGCATCAACAACGAAGACATCAAAACATCAACGGCAAAATCAAGCCAAAGAAAGGTGAAGCAACAACCATGGAGAAAAATCAAGCAATGTTTCAAAGGGGGATTCAAAAAAAAAAAAAAAAAAAAAAGAGGCTCGCTAGGTTGAACTCTTCAAATCAACCTAGGCAAAAGTTAGAGCATAAAAAAAATAATAATAAAAAAAAAAATCCCCCTCAATCAAAGAAGTACAAGATCAACATCATTCCACCGACGAAGGACGAAGCAACAACCATCTCGACGAATGGAGCATCCACAATAACTACGGTGACCTAAGCCTCTACACTGGAGAAACGTAGGCAACCTTCGGGTCCGGTCTCATGCAAGAAAGAAGATATGTTTAGCCCTAGCGCGTTATGGTGATCGACCTTCCTCTCGAACTTGTCAAGACATCTTTGTACGATTCATTTGCCTATGAATTAATCACCTCAAGATTGAACAACTTTCCTAGATTTGGAATCACTTTCCGTTCCTTGTCGAGTCTAGGGCTTCTATTCTTTCTGCATACTCCCAATTTCTTGCAATCAAATTGGGGCTTTCCTTCTCTTCTCTCTTAATGACTTACTTGCCTTCGTGAGTCATTCAACAAATATATACAAAGTCAATACTAGGGACACTTCCCTAGTCGAATCAATGTCACTCATCTTTAGTGACAAGAGGTCTTCACCGCAAAATCACATGTCTTATCTTCTCAGCCAGAGTCAATGCACACTTCCTCATTAATCGAGTAAAAAAAGAAGACGCAAAAGAGATGCCCGCTAGATTGAAAACCCAAAAGGGCGGTCTAGGCAAAAAACATGGTGCGTCATAAAAAAATGAGAGAGTGAGAGAGAGAAGGGAAAGAGAAATGGAGATCTCCGGCCTTTAAGGAAGACAACTGCACAAGTTCTACATTGGGTCTCCTCAGCAAGTCAATTCCCCACCGAGTCAACTTTGGGATTGCAAAAGGCTCGACAAGATATGGCACCATCAAAGGTTTTCTTGGGTTATTGGCATCATTCTCCAGCAGTGTGCATTTTTTGGGTTCATGAAAAGAAGGCCCGTGGTAACCAAGACCCATCCGAGACCGAGCCTATCATAAAAAGGCACGAGGTTGCACCAATAATCTCTAGCTAGTCAATTGGCTTGGGCAGCAAATAGCAACAACATGTGTCTCAGTTTTCAAAGCTTCTTCAAGTATGTGCTTCTAAAGTACGCCGAAAGGCTCCCGAGAAATGGAGTGGCTCTTGCCATGTTCTCTCATGTTTGTTCCCTCACACGAGGATGAGTCACTCTTGCTTTGCTCAACAAATGGTGACGCCCTAGGGGCTATGTGACTCAAGAACAAGGGATTCTTTTGCTTCATTTGACAATCAATAAGCCCTAGGGGCTATGCTCGAGAAAGATGTGGGAGACTATCCTCAAAGTCTCTCAAAAGGGATGTCAAAAAAGGCCCTCTTGTCATGTGTGCCCGTACTCGTTCCCCCGATCAAGGATGGACCTTTCTCGCAATCAATGATGGCACTATAGGGGCTATGGTCAAGTCTTAAAGGCTCCCTCAGCAAGAAGCAATTCACTTCAATGTCCCCAGCAACATTTGAAGCTTTATACCGAAAGGTCTCAAGGGGCTTCGCAATCTACAATCTTTGGGCCACGGCTTTACAGTAATTCAAGAAAAGGGCAATGTTGGGGCTTCGTAATTAACAAGCTTTTGGGGCAGTGGTACCCGAGCAATGCAATTTGGGAGTAGTCTTATGGCTCCATGAAAGGGATCAAGCTTCAATGGTCCCTCAACACTTACAGTCAAAAGGCCTCTTGGTTTTAAATGAAGGCTCCGATGATATGAATGAATTTGATGATTCTTGTTAGAACTCACAGCGAGATTCTGAAGGAAGTCTTAGAGAAAAGGAAAAAGATTCAATATGCTAGACTCACCCGGCTGAGTTATAGCGGGCAATGCCAATATGATAACTCTATAAGCAGAATTACGGCCAATCCCAATGTTTCTGCAATACAGCACCCCCTTCTCCAAGATCAAAAGCACAAGTTGCATCCGAAGATCCGCCGTCGGTTCAACTCAAGAAGTCTCAAGCAAACATACCGTTCGAGACTTTATCACACCAAGACCTTATCATCTGCAACAACATCACCATCTCCCACGAGACGTCTCCCGAAGACCGTACTACATTTTCAACATGGACCTTCCGCCATTTAGGTATCAACCACAAAAAGGGCCATCCATCTCCAAGTAAGAGAAAGAAGGAGATCGCCTTCAAGAGTCCTACCCGATGTGGCATCCGCTCTCAATACAAAGCTAAGCCGATTTGAGGCTTCACATCGAAATTTCTTCACATCCCGCCATCTCGAAGCCCACATGACATTTGGGGCTTAGCGATCTCCCGAAGCTTGGTATTAATAATCTTCTCTTGGGGCTTGCTCTCGTCAACAACAAAAGGCGATTTATCATAGGGCTATGCAAGATTGGCATCAAGGGCATTATAGGGGATTCTCAATCAACAACCCCTTATCTCGGCATCGAAAGTCTTTTGAAACCCCATAATTGGCACATATCTTGGGGCTAGACATCAATTTCGTTGGACACCACGGCAACGACGACAGAATTCAAAGCGAGGCAATCCGGACTTCGACCGAACATGACTTGATCTTGGGTTGGCTTTACAAACACACAATGGTTAAAATGGCTCACCCACGAACTAAAAAAAAAATCTTTTTCTCACGTGTGTGCATATTCTTTTCTAATTAAAAAAAAAAGATTTTATTTTCTTTTTTCTTTTCTTGCGAAAAATTATGTGTTTCCTTTTCTTTGCTCCTAGCATTCCTCCCCAGCACTCTCCATCATCCTTGAACTACGCTGGTCTGATTCTCTTAAAGGGATACGTAGGCAGCCTGTTGGCACGACCAACCCATCACCCGGAATACTGTCCCACCGACATTCCATCAAAAGCGAATTCATCATCAAAGGCAGCGACACTCTCCGCCAAAGCATCTACCACAACATCACGAATCCATCCAACGATAATGGTAAGTGAAGGTATGGACATCATTCATTTCTCTCAAGCAAATCTCTGCTTTCAAAAATCACTTCACACACAAAATCACTTTACTTCTCCCTCATGCAAAAGTGCTTCAAAATCACATCACACCACAAGCACGATTTCGCTCAATCTTCACACTTCATGCATTTTCTTCCACAAGCACATATACCTGCAAAGCACACACTTAACAGGTACTACCACAAGGTCAACAACATCTGCAACTCAAGGCACTTCATCCCCAGCAGAAAGTGATCCGCCGTCAACTACGCCTGCATCCCACAGAGTCAAACAATTACAGTTCAATGACAACAACTCGGTCCATGGTGAGCCGAAAAATCACCACCTTTCCATCAAGCAACACAACAATATCACATATAGGCAGACAGAGCCTCGGTTCCCACCATCCGCAAACGGATCCCGTATCAGCAAACGGATCCCGCATCAGCAAACGTATCCCGCATTCAGCAAACAGATCCCGCATCAGCAAATGGATCCCGCATTCAGCAAACAGATCCCGCATCAGCAAACGGATCCCGCATCAGCAAACGGATCCCGCATTCAGCAAACGGATCCCGCATCAGCAAACGGATCCCGCTTCAGCAAACGGATCCCGCATTCAGAAAACGGATCTCGCAATCAGCAAACGGATCCCGCAATCAGCAAACGGATCCTACTTTAGCAAACGGATCCCGCTTCCGCAAATGGATCCCGCATTCAGCAAACGGATCCCGCCTCAGCAAACGGATCCCGCTTCAGCAAACGGATCCCGCATCAGCAAACGGATCCCGCTTCAGCAAACGGATCCCGCTTCAGCAAACGGATCCCGCATCAGCAAACGGATCCCGCATCAGCAAACGGATCCCGCTTCAGCAAACGGAGCCCGCTTCAGCAAACGGAGCCCGCATCAGCAAACGGATCCCGCATCGGCAAACGGATCCCGCTTCAGCAAACAGATCCCGCTATATCCTTTCTATATCAATTAAGCCGCTCACACAGGGAGCGCACTCCTATCCTTTGTAATTTAAAATTCCTGTTTTATCGAGTCTTTGTTTTCTCTTGTTGATGTCCTCGGCGGTTGTCTTTCTTTCGTCGACGCATTTTTCTTTGCAATCTACGTCGCCGAGGGGCTCTGTAGACACCCCGCCTTGGACCTCTCACCCCGATTGCATACATAGTATTTTTACTTTACTTGTTTTTGTTAATTTCTGTTAGTTCGGTTAAGTTCCTAACTGATTCCATCAGTTTTGGACTAAACTGCACAATAGAGTTAACTTTCTAGTCCATTCTATCAAAATCGCCATTTCAAAGTCGCGCGCCTCCGCCCTTTGGGGCCAGAAGCGCGCGCCTCCCGACAACTATACGGGATGTGCGCGCGTCTGGTTGTGTCAGTTACTGATTTCTGTCGAAGAATCTCTCCCTTGCTTATTTTATATGATTTTGCCCGGGAAACTGATCTTTGTGACTCCGTCTTGGCACCAAAAAACATCTCCTTTCAACTATAAAAACCCCTCCAATCCACCATTGGAAGGGGGCCACTTTTTCATCTCTTTTTGATCTCTTTTCATCTCTCTTTTACCTCCTTTGGACCTTCTTCTTAGACTTGAAACTTTTCTTACACACACACCATACACAATTCTATACACAAATTCTCCCTACAAGAGTTCTTCGCGACATGACTCTACACAAATTGTTCTACAACAATTTCCCTACAACAGCACCATTTTCAAGTCCAAGTTCAAAGTCCCTTTTCTAAAGGTACAACTTTTCTATTCTCTTATTTTATTTGTGTCCTACTAGTATGCAATCTTCATAAAAAGGGATACAACCAAAAGGCCACTTCACTATTGAAGTTTGGCCAAGGTTACATCCCAACATTCCAACATTAATTTAATTCCATTTCATCTCTTAATGTAATTGTTTAGCAAATATTCAACATGTAACCATTAGACACTCAATCAATAAAATCATTTAGCTTTCATTTTCCCCTTATCTTTACATTGTAGTTGTTAGCATATTTTATCAATTGAAGGACATGTAAATATAAGAACACCAAAAGTAGCAAGACCCGCGTAAGCGGGGCGGAGTGGGTGTTTAAGTACTTCCCACTCCGTCACCTAACCCCCAAACCCCTCATCTCAAGAATCTTTGGTTTCGTAATCAATAAAAAAGGCTATTTTCTTAGGTTTTCTCGCATTCCTCTAAAACGCGGGTGGCGACTCTTAAAATCAAGTAGACATCCTAGGTAATTCACCGCTCTAGCCAAGCCGTGGTTCCCCGGGGTACTACACTTACGTCTCTCCGGACTGCCGCGACATATTTGGTCAACTTTTCTCATGGCGGAGGGTTGACTACACAAACTGGCAAATTGGTCAACTTGGCTTTATGGGAGAGGGTTGACTAAATGATCGGACTTACGGAAGAATGTCGGGACATAGTCAACTTGGCTCTATGGGAGAGGGTTGACTAAACGGTCGGACTTACGGAGGACTGCCAGGACATGTCAACTTGGCTCTATGGGAGAGGGTTGACTAAACGGTCGGACTTACGAAGGAATGCCGGGACAACAAAACCCAATGGTCTTACGTCATGCCGGACGGCCAAGGATGAATTTTACGGAACCTAATGGTCTTACATCACGCAGGACGGCCAAAGGGCAAGTTTAACGAAGCCTAATGGTCTTACGTCACGCTGGACGACCAAAGGGCAAATCTAACGAAACCTAATGGTCTTACGTCACGGTGGACGGCCAAAGGGCAAATATAACGAAACCTAATGGTCTTACGTCACGCTGGACGGCCAAAGGGAAAGTTTAATAAAACCTAATGGTCTTACGTCATGGTGGACGGCCAAAGGGCAAATCTAATGAAACCTAATGGTCTTACGTCACGCTGGACAGCCAAAGGGCAAGTTTAACGAAACCTAATGGTCTTACGTCACGCTGGACGGCCAAAAGGCAAATCTAACGAAACCTAATGGTCTTACATCACGCTGGACGGCCAAAGGGAAAGTTTAACGAAACCTAATGGTCTTACGTCACGCTGGACAGCCAAAGGGAAAGTTTAACGAAACCTAATGGTCTTACGTCATGCTGGACGCCCAAATGGCAAATCTAACGAAACCTAATGGTCTTACGCCACGCTGGATGACCAAAGGGCAAGTTTAATGAAGCCTAATGGTCTTACGTCACGCTGGACGGCCAAAGAGCAAATCTAACGAAACCTAATGGTCTTACATCACGCCAGACGGCCAAAGGGAAAATCTAACGAAACCTAATGGTCTTACGTCACGCCGGACGGCCAAAGGACATTCTCACAAAACCTAATGGTCTTACGTCACGCCAGACGACTAAAGGGCAAATCTAACGAAACCTAATGGTCTTACGTCACGCCAGACGGCCAAAGGACATTCTCACAAAACCTAATGGTCTTACATCATGCCGGACGGCCAAAGGACGAATCTCACAGAATCTAATGGTCTTACGTCACGCCGGACTGCCAAAGGACATTCTCACAAAACCTAGTGGTCTTACGTCACGCCGGACTGCCAAAGGACATTCTCACAAAACCTAATGGTCTTACTGTTGGGTTTCCAAGTAACATGCCCAGCGGAAAATAGCATTTAAAATTTTATGAAACCCAAAGCCCATATATCCATTCATATGATTAAATCAAATACTTGCAATATGAATACTAGAAAAACTAACCCTTGATGACTTTGAATTTGGTCCTTGATCTTGGTGGAGAAATTGAAGCTTTAATCACGAACAAGTAAGAACACGAACTTTGAAGATGATAAGCTTCACCCTCTAGCGGTATCCATACCTTGAACGAATATCAAGAACACTTGATCTTGGTTGCTAGACCAAAATTGTGAAACACGTTTTCACAATTAATATGAACTATATGGAATTTTATTTGTGTATTATTTTGTTCTTCAATCTAGGATGTCTTAGAACAAAATAAAACTCTCTCAAACTCTTTGGAGACTTACACAAAAGCTTGGGATTGTTCTGGCCCGAATTTGGCTGTTTATATACAAGTTAGACCTATTCCAAATAGGAAACTTGTGTCAAAACCCGTCCAAAATTCTTTTCCAAATCAAATCAGGAAACCAGTCCCGACATGGTGTGCGGCCGCCCAAAACCACCTGTGCGGCCGCACATCTATCTGGAAGGTTTCTGGTACTTTTTGAGCCAAGCTGTGCGGCCGCCCAAGCCCTTTTGTGCGGTCGCACACCTTCCCCAGATTTCCCTAATTTCCAAATTCCTCCAAAGTCCTTCAACTCAATATTCTAATATAGTCCTTATTTAAGATTCGTTCTATTGTGTGTGACCCTCTAGGATTAAGTTGGCAATGGGTTCAAACATGAAACCATAAGATATGATTAGGTTCTAGCAAACCGTCATACCTACCCAAATAGTATAACTAGATACAAGTTCGCTGACACGCCCCCAAGTCCCGGGATTCCCTAATGGAACCTCGAACCTGATGCGCGTGACTAACAAGAAACGAGAAACTGAATGACATTTGCTTATATCAAACTGACATCATATATATACTCAAGAGGAACGAGCTAAGATAGCTCACAACGAGTTCTATACCAAGAAATTTAAACTAATTATGGTTATACACAGCGGAAAACATGCCTAGCACATAAGCTGGCATTACAAGAACTATACAAGTCTACCCAATATACTGAGTCTAAACAACTGATACAAGATCGTCCTCACCAAAACTGGAAAGGATAACAATCCCCAAACAAGAACAACCTGCCAAGTAGGCCCCTGCTAAGTCGAGCCTCACAACGTATTACCACTTGCTTTCCTGGGGGGAAACGAATAAACAAGGAACGGGGTGAGATAAATCTCAGTAAGTTACTAGATACAAGTATATAGCATGTTATCATGTAATCATGTAAATCAAGAAGATTATCAAGTAATTATGCTCAAGATGTCATCAAGTAACAAGTATATGAGAGGCTAAGCCAACTCATCAAGTAGCTAACACATAAGGCTAAACTATCACGTTACAAAGGATATTCCAACCTTATTCCTCCCAAGTAACCATTGTTGTCGTTGCTTATTGCAGTTGACAAATCACGATCAATCAAGTTGCTGCTGTGCAGTACACAAGAGGACCCGGTAACCAGTGTCACTTATAAGAACAAGATTCACGAGGTGTTCACGAGTTTAGCATTCACTTTTATCAGGCGTATTGCTCTAATAAAGGAAGCTATGCCCTTACTATGGCCTGTAGTAAGGGGTCAAGCACAGATACATAGATCCCCGATTATCACTTAACCCCAGCACTCGCGATAAGCGTGAACCTATATATCTCCGAACAAGCAAGGACCAGCTGGACTCACACAAGAATGCACAAGTAGTATTTACTTGAACAACAAGAATAGAACTAAGTCCAAAATTAGTGGACTAGCTCTTCATGAACCATGTAATCATGTGCTTACCAAATACAAGTACACGTACGCAATAATTGCGAATACAAATCAGTATAACAATGGCACATTATGTGTCCACGTAACACAATAAAGCCAAATTAGATTCTATTAATAACAGACCCCAACCAAGTAGTAGGGTAAGTCATACTATATCACTTTGTCATATGAAATATTTGCACGTACATATTCATATAACCTTTAACATACTAATGTCTCTATCACGATACCCTTACTTCCAAGTAGAGCCCAACATCTTAGACTCTAAGCACGTATCGAATAAGTCGTATTGTACCTAGTCACAATCATACCTCGCGTATATGTATCGTTAACAATCGAATACATTTTCCAACACATATTGTGTTCTATAATCATTGTTTTATGAATTATCTTCATATTACACTAGTCCCTCATTCTTTAGGAACTCAACTCACGAACAAGATATCTTCTTTATACTTTATATACTTCATTGAGTATATGCACGATTAAAACCAATTACTAGCACATTAGTGCTTGTTCATAGCACTTTCAATACACACGTATTAGATTCGAGTATGTAGTAGAGTTGTTCATTCTCTATCTAGTTCTATATTCCAACTCTTTGGTTATTCATACCATGTATCAAGTAGTCAACAAGCCACATTCTATCAAGTAATTATGTGCAAGATTTGCACATATACATCAAGGATAGTTCTAACACGTTAGTGCTTGTTCATAGCACTTTCAAGTTCATTACCATACATATGTATTGGTTTCAAGACATGAACAAGAGTTCTTCCTTTTATATTCAAGTTCACACCCCAATTCTTTGGATGTTCACGCTAAGGATCTTGTCCTGATACTTCTAGTGTTCTATAACACTTACAAGATTACTACCATACACATGTATTGGTTTCAAGACAAGTATAAGATTTAATCATCTTATATTCAAGTTCTCAATCCAATTCTTTGGTGTTCAAGTCATGTACAAGAATTTATTGTCTTATACTTCAAGTTCAAGTTCAAGCTAAGTAAATGAGTTATACATCTCATACTTACAAGTTTTTAATCCTATACTTTGGATGTTCAAGCTCAAGACATTGTTCTAGTGCCCATAAGGTACACAAACATTGGTTTCAAGACACATATAACACATTAGTGCTTGTTCATAGAACTTTCAAGATAATTAAAAGAGTTCTTACTCTTAGGCTCAAGTTCTCATTTTAATTTTATGAGTACTCATGTTCAAGACCAAGTTCTGATGCCCCTAAGGTACATATACACTTACTAGGACATCTTATACTAAGGCTCTATGCCTTGGGATGGATAAGGTTTCATTTCATTTGAGTTTAAACCATTTTTGTGAAACAGGGGACTTGGGCGGTCGCCCACTCCCCACCTGGGCGGTCGCCCAGACTAGACATTTGGAACCAAAAACCCTGATCATTTGGGCGGTCGCCCATGGCCCCTCTGGGTGGTCGCCCAGAACCAAATTGGGCCAAGAACTCCCCAGCAAGCTAGAAAACCAAATTCTCATCCATTCATTTAACAAGCTCAAATTCACCCATCCCACAAGTATGAGTATAAATTACTAACACTCCCTAACATTCAAGAGTGCATTTTAACATGCTCAGAACACTTCTTTAGGGATACTTTAATTAATTTTACCGTCCCACAAATAATAGAATAATTTCCTTTTATTCCATTTAAATATTTCACCGTCCCAAAAGTACGAGTATAACTTTCTAATATACTAATATACTCATTTAGGAATACTTTCATTAATTTTCCCGTCCCACAAATAATAGCATAATTTTTTAAATATACTTGTATAAGCATTTAAATCAAGTTAATATTTCACTATCTCACAAGTAGGAGTATACTTTACTTTCAAGTTTATTTTCCTTCTTTTCTACAGAGATTATAATACTCCCTCTGTCCCAAATTTACAAGTATCACAAAATTCAACAAAATCACGAAATTAACAAGTACAGGTAGCAAGAATAACACATAGGCATGTTATTACAAGCAAGGGGGAGATAGTGACTTACTTACTCCGAAATCAAAGTTACCCAAACAAATTTCTGTTCGGCAAGAAATGCTCTACTCAGCGCCCTGATCATTTATGTGGAGTCGGATTTTCGAACAGAGGCATAATTAAGCGAGAGGAGTCGAGAATAGGGTAAACCCTAACTTTCTTTATGAGACAGAGAGAAAGAACGAGAGAATTTTAGAATTTTCCTCTGAGGAGGAAGCAAACCAAGGATTTATCCTATCAACTTTTAAAGAATTGCTATTAGGCCCCTCAAGTTATAACTTTGACAAAAAGGCCCCTAAACTTTAATTTTTCACAAATGACCCTAATGTTTCAATTTTGAACACTTAGGTCCTAAACTTGCTCAATTAGTTAAATAATTAACTCAATTAAAATAGCATATAATTACGCAAGTCAAGAATTTAACAGGAATTAGGACGGGTGTTACATTCGCATTCCTTTAGAATATGTCACAATCCCTTTTTCCACGATGTCATTGAACACAAGTCATGGTCAACAAGTCAACTTGTTTTGTTCAATACTTTCTCGATTCCGAATATGTTGATAATCCAAATGACATTGATCTAATCAATTCATTTGGGTCCGGCCGAACATTTTCATCAACATCATTCCTACGAGAGGCCTAAGCTTGACATCTCTCCGAAGAGGGACAAATCCATTTAGCTTATTACTCTTCCCTATGTGAATCCGATTATGCCAATCATACCCTTTATAACTACCCGGTTAAAGGTAGCGTTTGAATATGTCAAACATAATGTTCATCAAGTGGAAGACTATAATAACTTCATGTCTAAGGATTCGAATGACATAACTAATATGAGATATATGTACGACATAGACCATGACATAAATCTCATACAGCGGGTCATGTCCAGTACCTTGTTCCAAACAAGTACCCATAAATCTAACATGATCATCCCATGATCATTTAGCCTTTATACTAGTGCTTAACAAGTACTAGGGACGGGGATTATTATAAGTAAACATGAACAACAATAATAATCAAAACATCTCTTTATTGATATGAAATAAATGATAACAATTACAACGTTTATTAAACGTGCCTAGGGCACCACTACCAACAATCTCCCACTTGCCTTAGGCCCAATCTCCCATGTATTTAATACCCATGGACCTAACATGACCTTCATGTTTAGCTTGTGGAAGTCCCTTTGTTAGCGGGTCCGCAACATTGTCATCAGTAGGTACTCTGCATATATTTACGTCTCCCTATCAACGATTTCTCGAATGATATGAAAACGCCTAAGTATGTGTTTGGATTTCTGATGTGCTCTCGGTTCCTTTGCTTGAGCAATAGCACCATTATTATCGCAATAAAGGTCTATTTGATTAGCAATACTAGGAACCACTTCAAGTTCAGTAATGAACTTCTTAATCCAAACAGCTTCCTTTGCAGCATCTGATGCAGCAATATACTCAGCTTCCGTTGTAGAATCAGCGGTTGTACTTTACTTGGAACTCTTCCATCTTACAGCTCCACCATTTAACATAAACACAAAACCCGATTGCGATCGACTATCATCTTTGTCGGTTTGGAAGCTTGCATCCGTGTAAGCATTTACCACGAGATCATTTTTCATTCCTCCATAGACCAAAAACGAATCTTTAGTTCTTCTCAAGTACTTAAGAATCGCTTTTACAGCCATCCAGTGATTTTTACCGGGGTCGGATTGGTATCTACTTGTCATGCTTAAAGCATAAGATACATCCGGCCTAGTACAAATCATGGCATACATGATGGACCCAATTGCCGAAGCATATGGAACATCATTCATTTTCTCACGCTCATATTTTGTCTTAGGACATTGAGTCTTGCTTAGAGAAACTCCATGTAACACTGGTAAGGTTCCTCTTTTAGAATTTTTCATACGGAATCTTCTAATGACCTTGTCAATGTATGTACTTTGGCTTAAACTAAGTAGCCTCCTTGATCTATCTCTATAGATCTTAATGCCAAGGATATATGCGGCTTCACCCATATCTTTCATTGCAAAGCATTTTCCTAACCAAGTCTTCACGGACTGAAGTGTAGGAATATCGTTTCCAATGAGTAATATGTCATCCACGTATAAAATAAGGAATAGCACTATGCTCCCACTAATCTTCTTGTATACACAAGGTTCATCTTCGTTCTTGATGAAATCAAACTCTTTGACCGATTCATCAAAATGGAGATTCCAACTCCTTGAAGCTTGCTTCAATCCATAGATAGATCTCTGCAATTTTCATACCTTAGAATTCTATTCAAAACCTTCCGGTTGTGTCATATACACATCCTCTTGTAGTTTTCCATTTAGGAAAGCGGTTTTGACATCCATTTGCCATATTTCATAGTCATGATATGCGGCAATAGCAAGCAGAATTCTTATAGACTTGATCATTGCTACGGGTGAAAAGGTTTCATCATAGTCAATACCATAAACTTGCCTATAACCTTTCACTATAAGCCTAGCTTTGTAAGTATGCACCTTCCCATCCATGTCAGTCTTCTTCTTGAAGACCCATTTGCATCCTATGGTTTTTACACCTTCAGGCGCATCAATCAAGTTCCAAACTTGATTGTCTTGCATGGATTGTAATTCAGATTCCATGGCTCCAAGCCACTTATCCGAATCAGGAGAAGACATCGCCTCTTGGTAGGTTATCGGTTCATCATTCTCAATGATTTCCACCTCATTACTATCTGTTACGAGAAATCCATATCTCTCGGGCTCGGATCGTAACCTACTAGATCTGCGAGTTGCTTGTGTATTTTGAACAGGTTCCACAACTCCTTGTGGTTCTTGTTCTTGTTCCACTTCTGGTTCAATGTTATTTTCTGGATCTCGAATTTCTTCAAGATTTATTTTACTCCCACTGATTTCTTTGGAGAGAAACTCTTTCTCTAGAAATACACCAGTTCGGGCAACAAAAACTTTGTTGTCCTCACGGTTGTAAAAGTAATATCCTCTAGTTTCCTTTGGATATCCCACGAAAATACATTTGTCAGATTTGTGTGCAAGTTTGTCAGAGACAAGTCTTTTGACAAAGGCTTCGCAACCCCAAATCTTCACGAAAGATAAACAAGTTTTCTTTCCGCTCCACATCTCATATGGAGTCTTTTGAACCGATTTAGTTGGAACACGATTTAGTGTGAATGCAGCGGTTTCTAGAGCGTAACCCCAAAAGGATATTGGAAGATCAACTTGACTCATCATTGATCGAACCATGTCTAACAAAGTCCGATTTCTCCTCTCGGACACACCATTCCATTGTGGTGTTCCGGGTGGAGTCAATTGTGAAACTATTCAACAATTCTTTAGATGATCATCAAATTCATGACTCAAGTATTCTCCACCTCGATCTGATCGAAGTGCCTTAATACTTTTGCCAAGTTATTTTTCTACTTTATTTTGAAATATTCTAAAAATCTCAAATGCTTCACTTTTATGTTTCATTAGGTAAACAAACTCAAATCTACTATAATCATCAGTGAAGGTTATGAAGTATTGAAATCCTCCCCTAGCATTGCTACTTAATGGTCCGCATACATCGGAATGTATCAACCCCAATAAGTCGCTTGCCCTTTCACCTAACTTGGTAAAAGGTGTCTTAGTCATTTTTCCAAGAAGACACGACTCACAAGTATCATATGACTCAAAGTCACATGAACCCAAAAGTCTGTCCCCATGGAGTTTTGAGATACGCTTCTCATTAATATGACCAAGATGGCAATGCCACAAATAAGTATGATTTACATCATTAGGTTTAGATTTCTTATTTATATGATAGACATTGTCATTATTTTCATTCTTGACATTCAAGACATAAAGGCCATTAAATGAATTAGCAATACCATAAAGCACATCATTTAAATAAATAGAAAATTTCTTATTCTCAATAAGAAACTTAAAACCTTCATTATCCAAACAAGAAATTGAAATAATATTTCTACTTAAATCCGGAACATAATAACAATTGTTCAAAACAAGAATTAGTCCGGAAGGTAAAGTGACTTCATAAGTCCCTACGGCCAATGCAGCAACTCTTGCTTCATTTCCCACGCGTAGGTCTACTTCACCCTCTTTAAGTAGTCTCCTATTCTTTAGTCCCTGCACATTTAAACAAATGTGAGAACCACATCCGGTATCCAATACCCAAGAATCAGTGGTAGAAAGGAGAATATTTATCATATAGATACCTGAAGTCGACGCAGCCTTGCTACTCTTCTTCTTCTTTTGCTCTTCCAAGAAAGCCTTGCAATTACGTTTCTAATGACCAATTTCTTGACAATGAAAACAGATTGCATCCTTTTGTGAATCGGGTTTTGCCTCAGAAGCCTTGGCAACTTTTGCCTTGCTTATCTTGGGTTTGATAACTTTCTTACCCTTTCCTTTGGCACTAGCCTTCTTCCCATC
Organism: Campanula takesimana; assembly: GCA_026119855.1. Lineage (NCBI taxonomy): Eukaryota > Viridiplantae > Streptophyta > Magnoliopsida > Asterales > Campanulaceae > Campanula > Campanula takesimana. The sequence goes on along the minus strand of JAOWBW010000211.1, from coordinate 363,973 downwards.
ATGAACCAAGAGCACGGGAGAACCTTTCTCCACAATCTTCATCTCCGCAGTTTTAAGCATCCCATGCAACTCGAAGAGATTCTTATCCATTCCATGCATGTTATAATTCATCACAAACTGATTATAACTTTTAGGCAATGAATTAAGAATGAGATCCGTGGCTAACTCCAATGGGATTGGATAGCCAAGTTTCTCAAGGTGCTCTACATAACCTTTCATTCTTAGCATGTGAGGACTCACATGTTGCCCTTCATTCATCTTGCAAGAAGTGAATGCAACAATGGTCTTGTACCTCTCTTGCCTAGCTTGCTCTTGAAACATGGCTCTTAACTCCACGCCTATCCCATAGGCTTCCAAATGTTCCAAACTTTGTTGGATTTTTGAGCACATGGAAGCAAGCATGAGACAGCTTACATCTCTAGAATCATTATGATGTTTCTTATAACTATCTCTTTCTGCCCTAGGGGCAGTAGGTTCTGGTTCAGCAGGAAGAGGCCCATCGAGAATGTATAACTTATCTTCTTGCCTAAGAACAATTCTTAGGCTACGGATCTAATCTATATAGTTCGTACCATTCTCTTGGAGCTTATCCTTCTCAAGGATCGATCGCAACGAAATTGATCGAGTGTTAGTAGTCATTATCTACAAATATGCAAAATTTCCAAAATTTAATAAGTACCGGTTTCATTAAAGAAATAAATAATGTATTTTTCAAACAAAAATACTCCCACTAAATTATATAACCTTCATATACATCCAATGTATAATATAATTTTAATTGGGCTAAGATCCAACTTTAATTTAACTTTTGAGTCCACGGAGGCGGACCGCTCAAAACTAAATTAATTAGGTAGACAATCATGTCAATCATATCCCATATGATTCTTAGATTCTTTTATGAGATTCTTTGAGAAATCTAATTTCAAAAAGCATGTTTAATCTCATCTTTTGCCTAGGCCCAAAACTGTTTTGACGCCTAATTAAGTCCAACCATTTTAAACGTATAGGAACCATTCAATTTAATACACCTTGCGGAGGCAAGCCCACATTGAATTAATGGACCTCATCTTGCTCATACATGAATAAAATTAATGCACCTCGCGGAGGCGAACCCACATCAAAATCACCCATGTATAAACAAATGTTTTAATCATGGCATGGCAAAAAGAACTTAAAACTTTCTTTGAAGGTTCATCACATATAGCATACAACACATTTATGAGCACATAATATAAACATGTTACGCATCAAGTTTAGCCACTAAATTAATCTTCATTAATTTAAGCATAATATTTATGTGTCATTAGTTTCTCTATAATTATGAGGATGAGACTCTTTGAACTTTGGTTATCATCTTCCAAATCAAGACAACAAGAAGTGCGGTCGAAACTAAGCCATCAGGCATCCACAATTCCGCACAATTTCAAGAAACCAAGAAAGTAGTCCATGTGGCCGAAACTAAGCAATAGATGGTCTCAATAAACGTAGGCCAATTGCATCCACAATTCCACATGGATCTCCAATCATTGAATCAAGAACTTTGTTTCTCAATTTTAGCAATTATGAACTCTTCATAACTCTAACTTCGTTTTATCTTTGAAACTTTGATTGCGATCAAGTTTGGGAAACACAATCTCGATGAACGTAAATTAACCACCCAAACCTTGAACCAATCTTAGAATCACAAGATCAAAACAAAGGAAAATCAAACCCCAAGATCCACACCAAAACCAACTGCCCAAAACCCGCTCCAGATCAGTAGGTCTGGCCGGTATTGTCACTGATTCGGTTGGACCCCATCAAAATTCCTGAATCTGATTCTGATTCTGACCAACTGTGCGGCCGCCCAAGAAAATCTGTGCGGTCGCCCAATATTTTCTGTGCTGTCGCACAGTAGCATCAGACAGAATTTTTAAAGTTTGAAAATTTGTCTCAAAATTGTTTTCCCCGATTATTAAAACTTTGATCCAATCAAAAATTAATAATCAAACAATTCAGAATCCAACATAATTTTTAGTGCGATTCAATCGTGCGATTAAAGTTCTAAAACAATAAACCACATAAAATCATATAACACATAAACATCATATATCAAATATTCATATCATGTTAGACACATAAACAATTTATATACACACAACATGATCTAAGTATTGAAATAATCAACATGAACGGGGCTCTGATACCACTGTTGGGTTTCCAAGTAACATGCGCAGCGAAAAATAGCATTTAAAATTTTATGAAACCCAAAGCCCATAGATCCATTCATATGATTAAATCAAATACTTGCAATATGAATACTAGAAAAACTAACCCTTGATGACTTTGAATTTGGTCCTTGATCTTGGTGGAGAAATTGAAGCTTTAATCGCGAACAAGTAAGAACACGAACTTTGAAGATGATAAGCTTCACTCTCTAGCGGTATCCACACCTTGAACGAATATCAAGAAAACTTGATCTTGGTTGCTAGACCAAAATTGTGAAACATGTTTTCACAATTAATATGAACTATATGGAATTTTATTTGTGTATTATTTTGTTCTTCAATCTAGGATACTAATCTAGCCCAGCCTTTCTTCTTCTTTAGACCCTTTCTTTCACTCCGATAGTCTCATAGCTCGTGTCAATGCCGAGGAAATGAGTGCATTTTCATACTATTGAGTTTTCAGTTAAGTGAACTAGATCTTACGGAGCCTGCTCATGTACAACATGATTCGGATCTGATCATAGAAAAGACTCTCTTAAAGCGAACCAGCCTATCTTCTGTATGGGGCTTACGCGATGGTTGGAACAAAGACACATTGGTTTGTGAATTACAATGTGGCAGATAGATAAAAGCACATCTGCACAGACCAATCAATAGCTCAAGTCACACACTCCCATAATCCACTTTCTCTTCGGAAAATTCCCTTCCACTATTCATGGAATATAAATAATATTACGCAGTTCAAGGGAAATATCCAAATACATGGTGTATTCGTTTCAATAATCCATACTTGTATTGTAGAACTCTCTCAAACTCTTTGGAGACTTGCACAAAAGTTTGGGATTGTTCTGGCCCGAATTTGACTGTTTATATACAAGTTAGACCTATTCCAAATAGGAAACTTGTGTCAAAACCCATCCAAAATTCTTTTCCAAATCAAATCAGGAAACCAGTCTTGACATGGTGTGCGGCCGCCCAAAATAGTCACGCCGGACGGCCAAAGGGCAAATCTAACGAAACCTAATGGTTTTACATCACGTCGGATGGCCAAAGGACAATCTTACAAAACCTAATGGTCTTACGTCACGCCGGACGGCCAAAGGATGAATCTCGCAGAACCTAAAGGTCTTACGTCACGCCGAACTGCCAAAGGACATTCTCACAAAACCTAATGGTCTTTCGTCACGCCAGACTGCCAAAGGACATTCTCACAAAACCTAATTGTCTTATGTCATGCCGGACGGCTAAAGGGAAAATCTAACGAAACCTAATGGTCTTACGTCAAGCCGAACGGCCAAAGGACATTCTCACAAAACCTAATGGTCTTACGTCACGCCGGACGGCCAAAGGGAAAATCTAACGAAACCTAATGGTCTTACGTCATGCCGGACGGCCAAAGGACATTCTCACAAAACGTAATGGTCTTACGTCACGCCGGACGGCCAAAGGACGAATCTCGCAGAACCTAATGGTCTTACGTCACGCCGGACTGCCAAAGGACATTCTCACAAAACCTAATGGTCTTACGTCACGCCGGACTGCCAAAGGACATTCTCATAAAACCTAATGGTCTTACATCACGTCGGACGGCCAAAGGACATTCTCACAAAACCTAATGGTCTTACGTCACGCCGGACGGCCAAAGGACACAATCTCACAAAACCTAATGGTCTTACATCGCACCGGACGGCCAAAGGGCATTCTCACCAAACCTAATGGTCTTACGTCACACGGGACGGCCAAAGGACACAATCTCTTCACAAACACTCCCTCAAATGCCCGATGCCATTTTAAAGGGAAAAAACATATCAAGACACAAAATACTCTCTCAAATGCCCGATGCAATTTGAAAGGGAAAAACATATCTTAACACAAAACACTCCCTCAAGTGCCCGACGCGACTTGAAAGGGGAGAAACACATATTTTCACAAAACACACCTTCAAGTGCTCGGCGCAACTTGAAAGGGGGGAAAAACACATATTTTCACAAAACACACCCTCAAGTGCCCGACGCGACTTGAAAGGGGGGACAAAACATTCATTTCTCAAAATTATGGTGCTAAAAGGGCAAATTTTAAAAATGCTCATTCCTCAAGGAAAATCTTTTAACGAAGCATGCCAGTCAAATTTTTATTTTAACTTAACCACGAGGTTTGTTACGCATAAAGTCCTTTGGAGCTTTGTCCATTTCTTAGGAGCGATCGGGAGTAGAGAACCCTTTTGTCGTCGATGTTGGGGTAGCCCCATGTCCTTGTAATCATCGATGTTGGGGTAGCCCCATGTCCTTGTTGGCGTCGGTGGCGGCATATCCCCATGTTTTCGGCCGGCGTAGCCCTAATGTCATCGTTTGACGGTTAGGAACCCATCCCTTTTCATGACGCACCCTTTCTTTTGCCTAGGCCGCCCTTACGGGTTTTCAACCTAGCGGGCTACTTTTTTTTTTTTTTGCGTCTTTCATGGCACACCCTGTTTTTTGCCTAGGCCGCCCTTGCGGGTTTTCAACCTTGCGGGCTACTTTTTTGGTGCCTTTCTTTCTATTTTTATCTTTATTTTATGAGTGATCCAACTGACTCGACGGGACGGGGAATTAATATGTCCTTTTGGGGGAAACATGCAAGGGCCTTTATTTAAGCGGGAGAGAGTCCCTTTATGTTGATGAACAATGTATCATGAAACGGGAGGAAGCCCTTGCTTGACAGAAGACAAGTGTTTAGCTCTTTCCTAAGATGTAGAGAAGAAGACTTATCGAGACATTTGAAATTGGCCTTAGTTAATATCATCAAAATGATTGCTTGAACGGACCATGTTCATTATTAAGTCAGGATTATAACAAGCAATTAGCCTTGACATGTATAACTGTTGTGATCAATTGAGATTAAGATTCGATCAATGGCAAGATCGGTAAAGAGAAGGCTTTTTGGGTCATTTCAGGGTTTAAGAGTCTTGGCGTGACCACGAAAAGAGGTTTTGACCAAAGAAGGGGAATCATAATTCATGGGTTCCTTTGTGGAGCCGAACAATGTCTATCTGAAAGATCGGTCATTGGCGCGACCGCAGAGAAGAGACTTTGGTTATTTTTGGGAGGGCCAAAGGTTCGATGGCTTTTCTCATGTTGTGACCGGACCCGAAGGTTGCCTACGTTCCCCTCAATGTGAGGAGCTCAGGTCGCCATAGTTCGGCCTTAGGCCGTCTTTTGCTGAAATTGGCTTTCTTTCGATGTTGTCTCGGAGGACGTTGTTGCTCACTTTGCTTTGCGGTGAACTCCTTAAGATGGACCTCTTGGGGTGAACCCTCTTTGGTGTGAACGGGCCTTTCTTTCCGCCATTTCCTTTCCTCCTTTCCATACATTCATTTCCTTTCCATCTTCTCCTTTTTTTTTTTTTTTTGGAGGAGGTAAACATTAGCCCCAGCTCGCTTTCTCGGGCATTGGCTCCTTTGTAGCCCCTTGGTGGCGTGCCTGTTACTTTGGACTGACTTTGAAGATTTCGGGAAGTCCTATGCTTGGTCGTACACGTGTGAGCACTGTCAAATCTTGGTGGTCGAGCAACAACGTCCTCGCCTTTTCACTGTCTCGGGATGCCTTCGATGTGCATCAAGAATTGGTTTTGGAAAGGTGTATCGGGTTGTGTATCGGGGAAGTGTATGAGGGGAGACTTGCCATTAATGGTTTCTTCATGCCAATTGATCACAACATTTATTCACATCAAGATTAATTGTTTGCGTTTAGCATTTCTCATTCGTGTTAGGTCCATTCGCCCTTAGTGAGTCGTCATTGACTAGTATGCTTAGAAGTCAATTCATCATTTTGGGGACGTAGCAATCAATTGATCATAACAAGCAAGGCAATTTCAAGAGTAAATGTATATTGCAAAGGACTTTAGCATTTTAAATCTCGAGGTGAAATTATAATCATGATTTGATAGGAACGCCTCATTAGCGGATTAGACTTTTGGAAAAGAGTTGACCTCTTATTTTAAGAAAACCTGATTTCCAATTTTTTTTTGAATGAGGATTGACACACACATTTTTTATTTGAGTAAAAGACTCACACATTAAAATGGGGTTAACGAAGAGACGATCATGACTTAAAACGGGCTTCTGGGAAGAGGTGAGTGATTGACTCACTTTCCAAACGGACTTCCTAGGGTGACGGAGAGCGGCCCTAAGGGTCCTAACGTAAAGGTTACGGGGACAAGGAGCCTCCTTGGCTTGTCGGAATATAGTCAGGATAACATGGGACAAAACCTTACTGGCTGGGGACCAGATGGTACTCACACTAGTTCGAGCCATCAAGGCGATCAGAGCAACTGAGATGGTCATCACATGGAGGTGCAAACTGAGGAGGCCAATGCTTGACCAAGATATATTACCATGTGGTGCCATGACAGCTAAACTCGAAGGGGTCATGGGAATGAAATGGCATGAGGGGCGCAGAATTGGTCATCATGTGACGGCCCTGTTGGTAGTGGTGCCCTAGGCACGTTTAATAAACGTTGTAATTGTTATCATTTATTTCATATCAATAAAGAGATGTTTTGATTATTATTGTTGTTCATGTTTACTTATAATAATCCCCGTCCCTAGTACTTGTTAAGCACTAGTATAAAGGCTAAATGATCATGGGATGATCATGTTAGATTTATGGGTACTTGTTTGGAACAAGGTACTGGAGATGACCCCGCTGTATGAGATTTATGTCATGGTCTATGTCGTACATATATCTCATATTAGTTATGTCATTTGTATCTAGTTATACTATTTGGGTAGGTGTGACGGTTTGCTAGAACCTAATCATATCTTATGGAATCATGTTTGAGCCCATTGCCAACTTAGTATAATCCTAGAGGGTCACACACAATAGAACGAATCTTAAATAAAAGGACTATGTTGGAATTTAGGGTCGAAGAACCTCCAAGGAATTTCTGGAAAAGTTCTGGGCCTCCTGGTCAACCAAGCGGGCGCTTGGGTTGCACCAGGCGGGCGCCTGTTCAAGCCGGAAAGGGACTGGAGTTTCTGCCTAAACAGGCGGGCGCCTGGGTGGTACCAGGCGGGCGCCTGGTGCTGCCGCTTGGAAATTTCCTGATTTGATTAGGAATGGTTTTTGGCTCAAAATTCCTATTTGGAATAGGTCTTAATTGTGTATAAAAACACCAATTCGGCCAGACCATATTTACAAGTGTTTTTTTTTTGTGAGTCTCAAAGAGTTTGAGAGAGAGTTTATTTTGTTCTAAGAAATCCTTGATTGAGGAACAAAATAATTCACAAAATAAATTCCATATAGTTCTTTATTATATTGTGAAAGTGTGTTTCATAATATTGGTCTAGCAACCAAGATCAAAGAAGCTCCTTTGATATTCGTTCGAAGTGTGGATACCGCTAGAGGGTGAAAATCATCATCTTCAAAGTTCGTGTTCAAGCTATGTGATCGTGATCAAGTCTTCAAATCTCCACCAAAGACCAAGAGAAAATTTGATAGCCATCAAGGGTTAGTTATTCCTATATTCATCTTGTTGTATTTGATTTAATCATATGAACGGATCCATGGCTTTGGGTTTCTTAAAAATTTAAATGCTAAATTCCGCTGCGCATGTTACTTGGAAACCCAACAGTGGTATCAGAGCCCCGTTCATGTTGATTAATTCAATACTTGGATCATGTTGTGTGTATATAAATTGTTTATGTGCCAAACATGATATGAATATTGGATTATATGATGTTTATGTGCTTTGTGATTTTATGTGGTTTATTGTTTTGCAACTTTAATCGCACGATTCAATCGCAATAAAAATTATGGTGGATTCTGAATTATTTCGATTATTGATTTTTGATTGGATCAAAGTTTTAATAATCGGGGAAAAATAATTTTGAGACAAAATTTTCGAACTTTAAAATTCTAAACTATTCTGGCCATTCAAGCGGGCGCCTGGTCCTTTGCAGGCGGGCGCTCGGTGGTCAAAATTCGTTCTGATTTTGGTTAAAATCTGAATATGGAATTTTCGATAAATTTGACAAAACCAGTAACAGAACCAGTCCAGACTTGTTGATCTGGAATGGGTTTTGGGTAGTTGGTTTGTGTGTGGATTTTGGGGTTTGATTTTCCTATTTGTTTTAGTCTTGTGATTCCTAGATTGGTTCAAGTTTTGGATGGCTAATCTGCGTTCATCGAGATTGTGTTTCCCAAAATTGATCGCAATCAAAGTTTCAAAGACAAAACGAAATTAGAATTATGAAGAGTTCATAATTGCTAAAATTGAGAAAACAAAGTTCTTGATTCAATGATTGGAGATCCATGTGGAATTGTGAATGCAATTGGCCTACGTTCATCGAGACCATCTATTGCTTAGTTTCGGCCACATGGACTACTTTCTTGGTTTCTTGAATTAGTGCGGGATTGTGGTTGCCTAATGGCTTAGTTCGACCGCACTTCTTGTTGTCTTGATTTGGAGATAATAACCAAAGTTGAAATAGTCTCATCCTCATAATTATAGAGAAACTAATGACACATAAATACCATGCTTAAATTAATGGAGATTAATTTAGTGGCTAAACTTGATGTGTAACATGTTTATATTATGTGCTCATAAATGTGTTATATGCTATATGTGATGAACCTTCAAAGAAAATTTTAAGTCTTTTATTGCCATGCCATGATTAAAACACTTGCTAGTACATAAGTGACTCTAATGTAGATTCACCCTAGCGAGATGCATTAAACTTACTTATGTATGAGGAAGATAGATAATGTGGGCACGCCCTAGCGGGACACATTAACTATGCGTTTAAAATGGTTAGACTTAATTGGGCGTCAAAACAGTTTTGGGCCTAGGCAAAGATGAGGTTTAACATGCTTTTTGAAATTTGATTTCTTAAAGAATCTCATAAAAGGAACTAAGAGTCATATGAGATATGATTGACAAGAGTTGTCTACCTAATTAATTTGATTTTGTGTAATCCGCCTTAGCGGACTTGAAATTAAATTAAAGTTGGATCTTAACCCATTTAAATTATATTATACATTAGATGTATATGAAGGTTATATAATTTAGTGGGAGTATTTTGTTTTAAAATACATTTTATCTCTTTAATGAAAACCGGTACTTATAAAATTTTGGAAATTTTTGCATATTTGTAGATAATGACTAATAACACTCAATCAATGTCGTTGCGATCGATCCTTGAGAAGGATAAGCTCGAAGAGAATGGTACAAACTTTATGGATTGGATCCGTAGCATAAGAATTGTTCTTAGGCAAGAAGATAAGTTGTAGATTCTCGATGGGCCTCTCCCCGCTGAACCACCGCCTACTGCCCCTAGGGTAGAAAGAGACAATTACAAGAAACATCGTAATGATTCTAGAGATGTAAGTTGTCTCATGCTTGCTGCTATGTGTTCAAAACTCCAACAAAGTTTGGAACATTTGGAAGCCTATGAGATAGGCGTGGAGTTGAGAACCATGTTTCAAGAGCAAGCTAGGCAAGAGAGGTACAAGACCATTGTTGCATTCACTACTAGTAAAATGAATGAAGGGCAACAAGTGAGTCCTCACTTTCTTAAAATGAAAGGTTATGTAGAGCACCTTGAGAAACTTGGCTATCCAATCCCATTGGAGCTAGCCACGGATCTCATTCTTAATTCATTGCCTAAAATTTATAATCAGTTTGTAATGAATTATAACATGCATGGAATGGATAAGAATCTCTCTGAGTTGCATGGGATGCTCAAAACTGCAGAGATGAAAATTGTGGAGAAAGGTTCTCCCGTGCTCTTGGTTCATGATGGGAAGAAGGCTAGTGCCAAAGGCAAGGGTAAGGCAAAAGTTGTCAAACCCAAGATAAGCAAGGCAAAGGTTGCCAAGGCTTCTGAGGCAAAACCTGATTCACAAAAGGATGCAATCTGTTTTCATTGTCAAGAAATTGGTCATTGGAAACGTAATTGCAAGGCTTTCTTGGAAGAGCAAAAGAAGAAGAAGAGCAGCAAGACTGCGTCGACTTCAGGTATCTATATGATAGATATTCTCCTTTCTACCACTGATTCTTGGGTATTGGATACCGGATGTGGTTCTCACATTTGTCTAAATGTGCAGGGACTAAAGAATAGGAGACTGCTTAAAGAAGGTGAAGTAGATCTACGCGTGGGAATGGAGCAAGAGTTGCTGCATTAGTCGTAGGGACTTATGAAGTCACTTTACCTTCCGGATTAATTCTTGTTTTGAACAATTGTTATTATGTTCCGGATTTAAGCAGAAATATTATTTCAATTTATTGTTTGGATAATGAAGGTTTTAAGTTTCTTATTGAGAATAAGAAATTTTCTATTTATTTAAATGATGTGCTTTATGGTATTGCTAATTCATTTAATGGCCTTTATATCTTGGATGTCAAGAATGAAAATAATGTCTATCATGTAAATAAGAAATCTAAACCTAATGATGTAAATCATACTTATTTGTGGCATTACCGTCTTGGTCATATTAATGAGAAGCGTATCTCAAAACTCCATGGGGACGGACTTTTGGGTTCATATGACTTAGAGTCATATGATACTTGTGAGTCGTGTCTTCTTGGAAAATTGACTAAGACACCTTTTACCAAGTTGGGTGAAAGGGCAAGCGACTTATTGGGGTTGATACATTCCGATGTATGCGGACCATTAAGTAGCAATGCTAGGGGAGGATTTCAATACTTCATAACCTTCACTAATGATTATAGTAGATTTGGGTATGTTTACCTAATGAAACATAAAAGTGAAGCATTTGAGATATTTAGAATATTTCAAAATGAAGTAGAAAAACAACTTGGCAAAAGTATAAAGGCACTTCGATCAGATCGAGGTGGTGAATACTTAAGTCAAGAATTTGACGATCATCTAAAGAATTGTGGAATAGTTTCACAATTGACTCCGCCCGGAACACCACAATGGAATGGTGTGTCTGAGAGGAGAAATCAGACTTTGTTAGACATGGTTCGATCAATGATGAGTCAAGTTGATCTTCCAATATCCTTTTGGGGTTACGCCCTAGAAACCGCTGCTTTCACACTTAATCAAGTTCCAACTAAATCGGTTCCAAAGACTCCATATGAGATGTGGAGTGGAAAGAAACCTAGTTTATCTTTCATGAGGATTTGGGGTTGCGAAGTTTATGTCAAGAGACTTATCTCTGATAAAATAGCACACAAATCTGATAAATGTATTTTCGTGGGATATCCTAAGGAAACTAAAGGATATTACTTTTACAACCGAGAGGACAACAAAGTGTTTGTTGCCCGAACTGGTGTCTTTCTAGAGAAAGAGTTTCTCTCCAAAGAAATCAGTGGGAGTAAAATAAATCTTGAAGAAATTCGAGACCCAGAAAATAACATTGAACCAATAGTGGAACAAGAACAAGAACCACAAGGAATTGTGGAACCTGTTCAAAATACACAAGCATCTCGCAGATCTAGTAGGTTACGATCCGAGCCCGAGAGATATGGATTTCTCGTAACGGATAGTAATGAGGTAGAAATCATTGAGAATGATGAACCGTCAACCTACCAAGAGGCGATATCTTCTCCTGATTCGGACAAGTGGCTTGGAGCTATGGAATCCGAATTGCAATCCATGCAAGACAATCACGTTTGGAATTTGATTGATGCGCCCGAAGGTGTAAAAACCATAGGATGCAAATGGGTCTTCAAGAAGAAGACTGACATGGATGGGAAGGTGCATACTTACAAAGCTAGGCTTGTAGCGAAAGGTTATAGGCAAGTTCATGGTATTGACTATGATGAGACCTTTTCACCCGTAGCAATGATCAAGTCTATAAGAATTTTGCTTGCCATTGCCGCATATCATGACTATGAAATATGGCAGATGGACGTCAAAACCGCTTTCCTGAATGGAAAACTCCAAGAGGATGTGTATATGACACAACCAGAAGGTTTTGAACAAGATTCTAAGGTATGCAAATTGCAGAGATCCATCTATGGATTGAAGCAAGCTTCTAGGAGTTGGAATCTCCGTTTTGATGAATCGGTCAAAGAGTTTGGTTTCATCAAGAACGAAGATGAGCCTTGTGTATACAAGAAGATTAGTGGGAGCATAGTGCTATTCCTTATTTTATATGTGGATGACATATTGCTCATTGGAAACGACATTCCTACACTTCAGTCTGTGAAGACTTGGTTAGGAAAGTGCTTCGCAATGAAAGATAGCCGCGTATATACTTGGCATTAAGATCTATAGAGATAGATCAAGGAGGCTACTTGGTTTAAGCCAAAGTACATACATTGACAAGGTCATTAGAAGATTCCGTATGGAAAATTCTAAGAGAGGCACCTTGCCCGTGTTACATGGAGTTTCTCTAAGCAAGACTCAATGTCCTAAGACAAAAGATGAGCGTGAGAAAATGAATGATGTTCCATATGCTTCGGCAATTGGGTCCATCATGTATGCCATGATTTGTACTAGGCCGGATGTATCTTATGCTTTGAGCATGACAAGTAGATACCAATCCGACCCTGGCGAAAATCACTGGATAGCTGTAAAAGCGATTCTTAAGTACTTGAGAAGAACTAAAGACTCGTTTTTGGTCTATGGAGGAATGGAAGATGATCTCGTTGTAAATGCTTACACGGATGCAAGCTTCCAAACTGACAAAGATGATAGCCGATCGCAATCGGGTTTTGTATTTATGTTAAATGGTGGAGCTGTAAGCTGGAAGAGTTCCAAGCAAAGTACAACCGCTGATTCTACAACAGAAGCTGAGTATATTGCTGCATCGGATGCTGCAAAGGAAGCTGTTTGGATTAAGAAGTTCATAACTGAACTTGAAGTGGTTCCTAGTATTGCTAATCCAATAGACCTTTATTGCGACAATAATGGTGCTATTGCTCAAGCAAAGGAACCAAGAGCACATCAGAAATCCAAACACATACTTAGGCGTTTTCATATCATTCGAGAGATCGTTGATAGGGGAGACGTAAATATCTGCAGAGTACCGACTGATGACAATGTTGCGGACCCGCTAACAAAGGGACTTCCACAAGCTAAACATGATGGTCATGTTAGGTCCATGGGTATTAGATACATGGGAGATTGGGCCTAGGGCAAGTGGGAGATTGTTGGTAGTGGTGCCCTAGGCACGTTTAATAAACGTTGTAATTGTTATCATTTATTTCATATCAATAAAGAGATGTTTTGATTATTATCGTTGTTCATGTTTACTTATAATAATCCCCGTCCCTAGTACTTGTTAAGCACTAGTATAAAGGCTAAATGATCATGGGATGATCATGTTAGATTTATGGGTACTTGTTTGGAACAAGGTACTGGACATGACCCGCTGTATGAGATTTATGTCATGGTCTATGTCGTACATATATCTCATATCAGTTATGTCATTTGAATCCTTAGACATGAAGTTATTATAGTCTTCCACTTGATGAACATTGTGTTTGACATATTCAAACGCTACCTTAACCCGGTAGTTATAAAGGGTATGATTGGCATAATCGGATTCCCGTTGGGAAGAATAATAAGCTAAATGGATTTGTCCCTCCACGGAGAGATGTCAAGCTTGGGCCTCTCGTAGGAATGATGTTGATGAAATGTTCGGCCGGACTCAAATGAATTGATTGGATCAATGTCATTTGGATTATCAACATATTCGGAATCGAGAAAGTATTGAACAAAACAAGTTGACTGTTTGACCATGACTTGTGTTCAATAACATCGTGGACAAAGGGATTGTGACATATTCTAAAGGAATGCGAACTTGTATCTAGTTATACTATTTGGGTAGGTGTGACGGTTTGCTAGAACCTAATCATATCTTATGGAATCATGTTTGAGCCCATTGCCAACTTAGTATAATCCTAGAGGGTCACACACAATAGAACGAATCTTAAATAAAAGGACTATGTTGGAATTTAGGGTCGAAGAACCTCCAAGGAATTTCTGGAAAAGTTATGGGCCTCCTGGTCAACCAAACGGGCGCTTGGGTTGCACCAGGCGGGCGCCTGTTCAAGCCGGAAAGGGACTGGAGTTTCTGCCCAAACAGGCGGGCGCCTGGGTGGTACCAGGCGGGCGCCTGGTGCTGCCGCTTGGAAATTTCCTGATTTGATTAGGAATGGTTTTTGGCACAAGATTCCTATTTGGAATAGGTCTTAATTGTGTATAAAAACACCAATTCGGCCAGACCATATTTACAACTGTTTTTTTTTTGTGAGTCTCAAAGAGTTTGAGAGAGAGTTTATTTTGTTCTAAGAAATCCTTGATTGAGGAACAAAATAATTCACAAAATAAATTCCATATAGTTCTTTATTATATTGTGAAAGTGTGTTTCATAATATTGGTCTAGCAACCAAGATCAAAGAAGCTCCTTTGATATTCGTTCGAAGTGTGGATACCGCTAGAGGGTGAAAATCATCATTTTCAAAGTTCGTGTTCAAGCTTTGTGATCGTGATCAAGTCTTCAAATCTCCACCAAAGACCAAGAGAAAATTTGATAGCCATCAAGGGTTAGTTATTCCTATATTCATCTTGTTGTATTTGATTTAATCATATGAACGGATCCATGGCTTTGGGTTTCTTAAAAATTTAAATGCTAAATTCCGCTGCGGATGTTACTTGGAAACCCAACAGGCCCAAGGAAAGGGGAGAGAGTTACCCTAAGAACCTTTTGTTTCTTTTCTTTAACAGACACTTTGGAGGATAACAGGGATCCGTCCAAATACTTGACTAACTTCCTAGGGAACTATGCCTAGGGGTTTAACGGGGACCTAGGGGACAACACCTAGGGGTTTGGCGGGAATTTCAATGGGGACCTAGGGGACAACACCTAGGGTTCCAACGGGAATCTCAACGGGGACCTCGGGGACAACACCTAGGGGTTTAACGGAGGTTTCAGCGGGGATCACAAACGGGATCACAACGGGGATCATAACGGTATCACAACGGGGATCACATCGGGGATCACAACGGGATCGCAACAGGATCACAACGGGGATCACATCAGGGATCACAATGGGGATCACAATGGGGATCACAACGGGATTACAACGGGGATCACAAGGGGGATCACAACTGGATCACAACGGGGATCACATCGGGGATCACAACGGGGATCACAACGGGATCACAACGAGATCACAATGGGGATCACAACGGGATCGTAACGGGATCACAACGGGATAATAATAGGGATCACAACGGGATCACATCGGGGATCACAACGGGATCACAACGGGGATCACAACGGGATCGCAACGGGATCACAACGGGATCACAATGGGGATCACAACGGGGATCACAACTGGATCACAACGGGATCACAACTGGATCACAACAGGATCACAACGGGGATCACAACGGGATCACAACGAGATCACAACGGGATCACAACGGGGATCACATTGTGATCATAACGGGATCACAACGGGATCACAACGCGATCGCAACGGGATCACAATGGGGATCACAACGGGATCATAATAGGAATCACGACGGGAACCTTGGAAGGATAGTGGGGATCCATCCAAAGATCTAACCTCCTAGGGAACTATGCCTAGGGACTCTAATGGGAGTCTTGGAAGGATAACGGGGATCCATCCAAAAACTCAACGAAACGCCTTTATGGAGGTCTTGGAGGATAACGGGGATCCGTCCAAAGACTTAACGAAATGACGCTCATTAACGCAAGAATGCGATGCGTCAAGGCCAAGAAGCAAAAGCGGAGCAAAGTCATGCAATGTGCAATTATTTATTCATCCAAGTTTACTTAAAAAGCATTTTTATTCCTAAATGGTTGGAAAAGATTTCTCTTCTTTTTCGCAACTACTCTAATTCCTAGATCAGTGGAGGTTATCACTACGCCTATAGACCCCTCATTTTTCACGTGTCTTGCACACTCCCAAGGATGGACTGTCCCGGGCGAGGGTCCTATAGGGCAAGCGGCTTCCACCGACCGAAAGAAACGAACCTAGGGTCTAGTGCATCGCAAGATTCCCAATGCATGGGCCATTCCAATCATGATTAAGCCCCGGTTAAGATCGAGATTCATCTTAGGGACTCAAGGGACTTCTGGCATAATCCTCATCTTTGATGAGGGCTCTCGAATCTTATCCTTGGGATTAAGGATGATTAGTATGAACCATTCATTAGGGCTCGACAACACAGTGTCACCCCATCCATAATACATGACTTTGGTTAATTATAGCCAATATTAACGTATAAGTCAAGGACCGGGTCAAAGTTGACCATGGTCACACTTGCTTTCACAAGGAGTCGTGACTCGGGCATTAACTTGGACACAATTAATCTCGGACACGCATTAGGGACATGGTAACGTGAGCTAGACCAAAAACCAACCAAAGTCTCGGTATTTGTGTGTCACGGACAAGTGTGGTTGACTCGGCTCGGAAGGGGAGGTGGAATGGACCCGTGCGCGCTAGAAGGGCACAAGAGCGCCAATCAAGCTGCATCGTGGCATCCATCCCAGGTTTAAAGGGCATTTGGAGCGTGCATATAGTCAAGTGTGCGTAGTGTGAAGCCTTCTATGTTCCCTTTTGAGTCAAAATATAAATTCTTGGTCCGTTTTAGCGTTATGAGCAATGTATAATCAACAACAATGAGCAAGCATGAACGAGCTATTTACACAAGCAATCAAGCAGGAATCTTATGAACAAAGCCAAAACTCGCATGTACAACAAATTGTGCACAACCAAAGAATCCTTTGAAATCAACATCTTTCAAGAAGAACAATTCTTTTGAAAATCATTTGCAAAACAAGTTGTGTACAACAAAGAATTCAAAAACCTTTTAAAAAGTGGGTTATGCACAAGGTGGTTTTGAAAATCCAAATTTATGTCCAAAAGTTTGTACATAACCAAGCTTCAAAAAACAAGTTTTGGCTAAAAAAGAGGAAGGTAATGTGCACGAACCAAACAGTAAATGGAACCTGGAAAAGCAGAAGCCAAAGGGACACAGAATGTTCCTGCCCTGCACAAAATTGTTAAATTTTGGAACATTCTGTTCCCTGCCCAACATAGCCGTACGGCTATAGAATGCTGGCAATTATTTTTTGCAGTTTTTTCATCTTTTGATCATCAAGCCCCAGTTTATTGCACATCCAGAACAGTTTCCACTCCAGAAAGTTCAAACAGAAACTCAACACACACAAAACAAGCACAAAAGTTAACGAAAACGAGGGACGGGAGTTTGACCCACACATAAATATTCCTAAAGCTTCTAAAAAGAAGTTTGAGAACATTTAACTCCCCAGCGGAGTCACCATTGTAAGGATCCCGCCCTCACGCACGGAAAACGTGAAGGGTTTTGGGGGAGAAACGCCAAACACAGTTATCTCACAAAGCATAACGGAGTCGCCACTTTCGTTAATTATTTAACCCAACAAAAGAAAAGGTTAGAGATTCTATTAGTTCGGAGGTCAGGTTACGTCTTGGGAAGATTTTCACGTCACCCAAGCCGCCTCGGACAAAGCCGAGTCTCCCTAATGTTATTTAACGAAAGTGCTTGTGTGTGTGTGTGTGTGTGCTTTCAAAATGGGAGAAACTGAATGTTTTGACAAATTTTTTAACATAAAAGGTTTATTTTGCAAACTTTCTGGTAAAAAAGGAAGAAACTGGAAAATGCCCTCCCCGGCCAAAGTAGCCGTACGGATGGGGAGGGCTCTCCAGGGCATTTTTACAGTTTATCAGAAAAGCAGTCCAGTTTCAGTCAAAACAGAGTATCTTTGCTGAAACTGGACTGGAATGTTGATTTCCAGTTTATGATTAACAACACGACTTTCAAAGGTTCATTCCTATTCACTTTGATCACCAAATGAACCCCAAAAACAAAGATTTAGGTGTGATCAAAGGCAATCATTGGAGAAATTTATGAAAAGTTGATGAACATGGCATTTAGGCCAAAATGACTATTTTGGTGAATAAAGATTGAAAATTTACCACCAAAATGGACTTATTATGCAAGTTTAAACCTTTAGGGACACAAATATAACACAAAGATCAAATATTTATGTCCCATACTTGGTGATTTATGGCTAAGTCATGGTTGGGATGATAAAGATTGAAACTTTATCCCCCAATCATGACTCTTATGGCCAAACAAGAACAACATCAACATGAAATGTAACAAATTATGATCATCCTAGGTTTTATCCCATAAATCACACACTAGGTGTGAAGGGCACCTTGAATCACCTCATGATTTGGATCATATACATATATAATCATAATATATATAGCTTGGAAGGCCAAGACTTGTATAATACATAGATATAGTGCTTGAAATGGACAAGACTTGCAAGAAATATAAAGTGCTTGAAATGGACAAGACTTTTCTAGAACAAGAAGAAATAATACAAGATGAATAAGTAATATTAACAAAGATAAAAGAGAGTTTGAGATGAAGAAGAAGATGGGAAGGAGGAGGCTTCACCTATGATGGTTATGCCTATCTTCCTCTCTATTCACTCAAATATGTGTATAACTCACTTTCTGCTCTCAAACTGGCAGGGTAACAACTCTTAAAACATTTTCTCCCCCCTGAAATGATCAGCATGGGGTTCAATTTATAGAGGCTGAGGGTGCCCAACATAGCCGTACGGCTAGGGACCTCATGCACCCAAACCATCCGTACGACTCGACTTGGCGAGCTTCTGGATTTTTCTAAGTTTAATTCCAGTTCAGTCGTGGAATATCAGGTTTATCCTAGTGAGGTCCTGGCCTATTGGTTTATCCCTGAATGGTACCAAGAATTCCTCTAAGTAAGTCAATTTCAGATTGGGGTACTTACATCATGCTGACCCCATACAACAGAAGACTCGAAGGGTTCACAAATCACAAGGCCGAGGCAAAAGGAACTGTGGACCTAGTGCTGGAGGTTGGTGAGTACCCCTATAAGACATCAGTAACGATCACTTTTATCGTTATGGATTTGGCAAGTGATTACCATGCCATCCTCGGCTCTCCTAGTCAAGGAAAATTGAGAATGGTTGCTTCCCTCCCTTACCAAAGGGTGAAATTCCCAACCTCAGAGGGCATAGGTTGCGTCCTCGGCAACCCCAAACATTTCTTAGAGCACGTGATGAGATCCAGAAAAGCAAAAGCAAAGATGGAGATTAACACTCCAGAAAGGAATATTACTATTTCGAAGTCGACCACGGTCACGTCATCAGTCCCCAACATCGGCATGATAACAGTAGACATGCCTGAGGAATGGGTAGTACTGGATAATGATAATGTCATGACGGAGACCGAGGTGACCTATGGGTTGGAAGGATATGGATGTATTTCCATGAACACAGCTTCGGACGAGTTGAGTGACTCGACCCTCGCCCTCGTCCCAAGCTCGGGGGCCACAATACCCACCCACATGGATGCCGAGATAGACAGACTCCTGGACATAGAGAATTTGAGTCTAGAAGGCAAGGACAAGGAGAGAGTTAAACAGATCATTGTGGAAATCTTGGAGTTCAGAGACGGACTCGAGTTGAAGCCAGTTGACCAGCTAGACGAGGTCATTATCAACCCCGACTACCCAGAGCAGAAAATAAAGATTGGGAAACAACTCCCACAACAAGAAAGAGAAAAACTCATCAGCCTGCTAAAAAACAACTTGGATATATTTGCATGGAGGGTAAAAGATATGGTTGAGGTAAAGAGGCCATAGCTCTCCACAAACTGGAGGTCGACAAGTTTTTTAAACCAGTCAAGAAGGGAAGAAGGGTCTTTTCCACAGATAAAGAAAAAGCAATTGAGGTCAAGGTAGATAAGTTGCTGAAGGCCGGAATCATCTGAGAAGCAACATACCCTGAATGGCTAGCTAATGTCGTCATGGTGAAGAAACAGAACGGAAAATGGAGGATGTGTGTTGACTTCACCGACCTCAACAAGGCCTGCCCTAAAGATAGCTATCCCCTTCCCAGGATCAACAAGTTGGTTAAATCCATTGCGGGACACCAAAATTTGAGTTTCCTAGATGCTTATTCTGGTTACCACCAAGTCAAGATGGCCGACGACGACATTGAAAAAACTGCCTTTCAAGCGGCAGGAGGTATCTACTGTTACGTGAGGATGCCTTTCGGCCTCAAGAACACCGGAGCAACTTATCAGAGGATGGTGAACAAGTATTTAAGTCCTAGATCAGCAGGAACATGGAAGCTTATATCGATGACATGGTAATCAAGACCAAGTCAGGAAGTCACGTCCCAGATCTGACGGAGACCATAAGAAATTTGAAAGCTAATGATATGAAGCTCAACCCAAGTAAATGTTTTTTTGGGGTCACGGCAGGAAAGTTCCTCGGCTTCATGGTGTTACAACAAGGCATTGAGGCAAATCCCGAGAAGATCCAGGCTCTAGTCGACATGAAGGAGCTGACATGTGTAAAGGAGGTTCAAAGGCTAAATGGAAGGGTAGCCGCCCTGGGAAGGTTTATCGCCAAGTCGGTAGAAAAGTCACTCCCGTTCTTCAAAGCATTGAAAGGAACCAAGGACTTTGATTGGACCCCAGAGTGCTCGACATCGTTCCAACAGCTGAAAGAATACTTGGGCTTACCTCCACTACTCAGTAGTCCGATTATGGGTGAGACTCTCTCTGTATTTCTTGCAGCAACTGACAGGGCAGTGGCAGCTGTACTAGTTTGAGAAGATAACGGAGTTCAGAAACCAGTTTACTATGTGAGCAAAGCACTATCAAAAAATTGAGTCCCGGTACTTTAATGCCGAGAAGATTGCGTATGCCTTGGTGATAGCTTCTAGAAAGCTACGTGCATACTTCTCCGCTTACCCCATCAAGGTTTATACCGACGCGCCGCTTAAAAAAATACTTCACAAAACGGATAGTGCAGGCCGACAGATTAATTGGTCTATCGAATTGACCGAATTCAATATAACCTATAAACCGAGGAAAACATTGTTGGCACAGCCTCTAGTGGACTTGGCCGAAACCGCGTTCTCAAGTGAACATACGCCGACAACTAGGAAGAGGAAGTTCCCTTTGGATAGGGAACCTCTAGAAGAATTGCCAAGTGATTGTTGGGTTTTGTACATAGACGGGTTAACAACCCGGGAAAGAAGTGGAGCTAGAGTATATTTAACAAGTCCAGGCGGCGAACATGTGGCCCATGATTTCGTCAGGTTCAAATTCCTAGCTTCGAGCAACCAGGCAGAATACGAGGCCCTAATCCTGGGGATAGAAAGGGCTAAGTTCTTTGAGGCAAGTAAATTTGTAGCCTACAGTGACTCTCAACTTGTGGTAAACCAAGTAAAAGGGGAATACAACACCGAGAACCACATGCTGACTAAATAAAGAGATCTCGTCTTGAATCCGACTAAGAACTTGGAGTTTTGGGAAATAAGGCAAGTAGGGCGAGAGCATAACCAAGAGGCCGAATTGTTATCCAAAATGGCCACGTCAGAAGAGACCAATCCCATGATCATCTACGCCGACCAACCTGCTTACAAGAGGCTAGAGATCTTGATTCTGGATGACGAGGAGAGAACGTGGATTGAAGACTACAAGGACTACATCGAGAAGGGAATACTACCTGATGACGAGTTGGCGGCTAAAATGATAAAAAGGAGGACGGCCAGATACATAGTATGGAACGATATCTTGTACCGTAGGTTGTTCTTCAGCCCCCTCCTAAGATGTGTCTCCCCCAAGGACACCGAGAAGCTTCTGGCCGAGGTACATGAGGGAGTTTGTGGAGGACACCCGGGGGCCAGAACTCTTGCTGATAATGTAATCACACTCGGTTACTACTGGCCAAACTTAAGAAAGGATGCCCAGGCCTATGTTAAGAAGTGCGATAAATGCCAACGCTTCTCGGACCTACCTAGAGTGCCACTGGTGGAACAAAGTCTCGTCATACCGACATAGCCATTCAACATGTGGGGAGTCGAAATCATCGAACCTTTCCCTTTAGCCAAAGGAAGCAACAAGTTCGTGATTGTGGCGGTCGACTACTTCACCAATTCTCTGATGCTTTTACCGAGGAGCTAAACAGGCTGGGAGTCAAACACAGAAAATCATCAGTCAGCCATCCTCAAGGTAATGGGCAAGCCGAGGCAGAAAACAAGCTGATACTGAGAGCCCTAACCAAGAGCCTAGAAGGAAGTCAAGGAAAGTGGCTGGACGACCTCTCCCTCGCACTATGGGCATTTCGTATAACCACTCGGGGGCCGACTGGGGAGACTCCCTTTGCATTAACTTACGGATCAGAAGCTATGGCTCTAGCTGAGATGGCCTTACCTACTTTCAGGGTGACCAATTATGACGAGGTGGTCAATGAATACAACCGACTGCTGGACCTAGACCTAGTTGAAGAAAAAAGGCTGACGACTCAACTCAGAATAATTAATTATAAGCAAAGGACCAAGGCCTACCATAACAGCAAGGTAAAGAAGAGAGTTTTTGAAGCTGGTGACTGGGTGCTCAGAAAGATCGAGTCGACACACTTGAAGGCTCAACAAAATAAGCTATCTCCGAATTAGGAAGGTCCCTACATCGTTACTCACGTTATCAGAGAAGGGACCTACATGCTCAAGACTCCTGAAGGTAAAGAGCTTAAACACCCAAGGCATTCAGAGCACTTGAGGAAATACTATCAGTAACTCCTCGGCACCCAATCTATCTTATTTGTTCTCTAGATTAGATTTTTGGTCTCTAGATTTAGCATCTGATAGCTTAAATATCCATAGTTTGATTTCATCAATTAAGTTTTCCTTTTATTACATTGATTGATTTCACATCATACCATGCACTGTTTAAGCATTTCTTGACAATGCCGAGATCGCCATACGTTATCAGGCTAATAAGCCTAATCTCCTTTAAAATCCTAGTTTCAATAACTAGCACGAGCATGGCATTTATAACGTGCAGGGTCACAACCAAAGTTGAGAACAAAGACATCTCAACTCCTGACAATTTGAACCTAATTCCGACAGCTAGCCCTCTCAAATTTGGGCAAGACTATGACGTCTAAACACCCATGACAATTTGAGACTAGTTAACGATTAGTTATTTCAAATTTAAACAAAACAGAGCACTTAACGCTCATCACGGCCTATAACGGTGAACGACCACGGCCTACAAACACAGCCTAAACCGGCTGACATACATCAAGTCATTTTAGACAATGTTAATACATCTCAAACCGAGATAAAGTAACATGAACAAGTGACGAGATAACACTTAGCTACATCACAGTTAAGAAAGCGGGTTAATTTACACCTCAAACCGAGGTAGATAAATTCTTACAAAAATAAGTGTTTACGCCCCCCCCTAGACAACACTAGGGCCCCAGGCATACAAATACCTAAGCAACAAAAATATAAAGTGTTTAAAACTCCCCCAGATGACGCTGGGCCGAGTCAAATAAATACTTAAAACCACAACACATTGTTTTAGCCAAACCGGCTCACAAAGGACAGGTTACAAAGTTCAAAACATCAGCAAACTAATCGATACCGGCGCCAGCTTCCTCCTCGACCCGAGCAATCAGATCTTCGAGATTCCCAGCTTCTACAGGTGGAGGAACCCACGGTGGATTACCCGCCTTTCGATCTCGGCCCTGAATCACTCTCAAACCTTTGTTAGAGTACGGAATTAAGGAATGGGCAGCCCGGGCTTCAACACCGTAGGCGTCCTGGTTGTAAAGACAAGCAAGCTTATCCAGAGTTATATTGACTTTGAGGTCAATCCAGAGAAGATGAGATAAATTTGACCAGGCGTCATTATAGGTAGTACCGACTTTATCTTGGATCGCCGCCTTCATTGCCGGACCTTTCTCGAAAGCCTCCACAGCACGCACCTCTTGGCTCGGTATGCTCTCCTCCAGTTGGGCATGCCTCTCCTTAGCAGCATTCTTCTCCAGCACGAGACCCTCAGCTCTCTGATGCTCTTTCTCGAAATCGGCCTTCGCCACTTCAGTCTCCTCCTTGGCCGCTCTCATCACCGCCTCGGCGCGATGAACCGTCTCATTATCCTCTGTCGAATTATCTGCCGCCTTCTTTGGCTCAGCCTCAAATGAGGCATTCTCCTTCTCAAGGGCTTCCACCTTTGCCTTCAGCTCGGCATTAGAGGCACGCAGAGGTTCGACCTCGTCCTCACACTTCCTGGCGTTGCTTATGGCAAGCTGCATCAACGCATACTCATGTTGGGCTATAGAGGCAAGCTGCATAGGAAAGATCAAGGCGTCAGAAGCAGGACAATCAAGATCACAGAACAGAAATGAAACGCAAAGTACCTCACTGATGAGAAGGCCCTTGCGGTTCCGGAGTTGAGTGGAGGTCGGCCTGGTGTCTACCAACTTTTGAATGGTTCGCTGGTTCATGGCTCTTTTGATAATGGCCGCGCCGAGTTTGAGGGCAGGACCGGAGCGAACGAAATCATCAATATCTGGTTTTATCAATACATCTCCGAGGGCATTAGCCAGATCATTGATCTCGGCTTCAGTGGGACCCGAAGCCGAAGCTGAGCCACGAGTCGAATGAGTTTTCTTAGACGAGGGATCTAAACCACCCTCACCCTCTCCTCTCGGCCTCTTATCTCGATGACCTGCCTGGTCAACTTCCTCCTCAACCTGCTGGCTTTAACTATGGCCCTACGACAGATCAACATTCTCTATCCCAGCCTCCTTTTCGATAACCTCGATCACATTCTCTTTCCCATCGGCTTCAACTTGAATAACAGGGGGACCAGTGGGAATGTTAGCAAGTCCTTGGGCCTGCAGCGCCTCTTGCCTGGCCTCCATGTCAGTATGATGTTTTTCGATACACCGGGTACATGATAATTGTTTTTTCCTTCTTGCCGCCATTGCAGGGTCAAGTTCTTTTTCATCAATGATCTGGACGTCCTACATTGAAAGGTCTACACGAGAAGAGAAGTTAAGAAGACGACTAGAAGCGATGAGATAAAACAATAAAAACAGAAGGAAAACAAAAAAATACAAGGGAAGAGGTATTACATCCTACAATATCCCGCGCTATGAGGCACTTGTCGTCCTCGGCCTTGCAAACACTACATTCCGAATGAAAAACGAAGTCGGGATGTATCACCCAATCCGAAAATCGATTCCCTCTCTCCACCACCACTCTCGGCCTAATGCCACCAACTGGCCCCCTCATCAAGCCGGCTTGAGCGTGATATTTGAAGCCGACCTCAGTCCTACCCCAATCGAAGGTAGCAGTAGTGGCAAACTCTTCCAACCTTTTTATCAGATCGGCGCTCCAATCTGGCCGTGAACGACTTCAGGCCTAACCGGGCTCTTATTAGGACCTAAGAATTCCCACCCAAGACGACTTTTAACCTTGATAACATTCTTGTTCCAACCTGTCACTTTGTTTACAACACTCGAAATGGGAATCATGAGTTTGGGCTTATTGGGGTCGGATTTGATAGTGATGGTTTTGGTCGAGGAATTATAGGAAGACTGGAAAAAATGGTAAAAGGCTGACACGCAAGGCTCAAAGCCAAGACTACGACAAGGAATAATAAAGCCAGTAAGGTACCTCACGGCATTGGCGCCCAGATGAGCCGAAACGATATTCCACTCCTCCATATACTCATTGATAAAGGGGTCAAGGGGGAGACGAAGACCAAGCTGAAATTGTTTATAGTAGAAGGGAAGGAAGGCATCATTGTAGTAAAAAATTATGGACTCGGCCTCACTGGCAAAATGGTCGGGCTTTACTATAGAAAAGTTTGAACTCCCTCCTGTCCACACCATAGTTATCATAAAGGTCCCTGATCATGGCCTCCCCACCCGAGGGATGTCTTCGCCGAGTTGAGCCGGAAGGACCAGCCCCGTCTCCACTTCTCCTAGGGGCCGCGGCCTCGTCCCCAACCTATCAACTATTCTTACGGCGGCACCTTCCTTAGCCATACCTGCAGCAATCAAGGGGTTAGAATCAGCACGTGACGAGGACAAAGTGACCTTCCCCCCTGATTCAACTTCTGGGGCTGAGGAAAGGCCCTCAAATAGAGATCGGAAAGCCGATTTATCTTTAACATAATAAAGGAAAATGTGTCGCACAAGGGCATCAAAGGTATTAAGTAGCACGATGCCATCCGTACTACCACTAAGAGCTCTCGGGGCAAACAAACCAGTGGGATACCTGTAAGTACCCCAATCTAAAACCGACCTATCTTAGAGGTAGCCTTAGCACCGTTTCAGGGATAAGCTAATAGGCCAGGACCTCCCTAGGATAAGCTATAAATTCCAGGACTACTCTGGTATAAAATTGGAAAAATCCAGAAGCTCGCCAGGCTGAGCCGTACGAATGCTTTGGGTACTAGAGGGGCCTAGCCGTACGGCTGGTTTGGGCACCCTCAGTCCCTATAAATAGAACCCCTTGGTGATCATTTCAGAGGGGGGGAGAAACATTAGAACTAAGGTAACTCTGTCGAATTCACCTCAGAATAGTGTGAGTAAGAGTGAACAAAGAGTGAAAGAGAGAAAGGAAGATTGGCCTAAACCAAGATAGGTAAATCCACCTCCTCCCCCTCCCTTCTCTTCATCTAAGAACTTTATTTATCTTTTATCTTGTCATTTATTGTTGATCTTTACATTCTTGCAAGTCTTGTCCATTCAAGCAATATATATATATCTATTACTATTTATATTTCCTAGTCCAAGCCATGAGATGATCAAAGGTGCCCTCCATACTTTGTGTGGAAGAGGTTCAAACCTAGTTTGATCATGGCTTGTTGATTGTTCATTTACATTCTTGTCATGGATGATGCTCTTGTTGTTCATTTTGCTCATTTTAAGCTATGATGATTATGTTGAGGATAAAGTCTCAATCTTTATCCTCATCACCTTGATCTAGCCCAAAATTCCCAAGTTTGGGTAATAAAGATCCAATCTTTATGGTTTGTTCTTGTCCCTAAAGGATTAATCTTGCCTAGAAGAGCCATTTTGATGGTAAAGTTTCAATCTTTACTCATCAAATGGTCACTATGGCTCAAAAGGGCGTATTGGCCACCTTTTTCATGTTTCTCCCATGATTGCCTTTGATCATGCCCAAACTCTTGTTTTGGGAGGTTCTTTGATGATCAAATGGCATAGGAATGAGTTGTTAATGTTGTTTTGTGTTGGAATAACAAACTGGAATCAGAACAGTTTGGTCCAGTTCAAGCAGAATGCTCTGTTTCTGCCTAGAACTGGACTGTTGCTTGAAGAAACTGTAAAATCCCAGGAGTGGTTTCCCCATCCGTACGGCTACTTTGGCTGTATGGGGAGATTGACCATTTTGCCCTTCTGTCTTCTGTTTTCTTGTCAAACAAACCCCTTTTTCAGTTGAAAAGATAAATAAAAAGTTAAAACAAAGATTTTCCGTTAAAACACACACACACACATGCACTTTTGTTAACTAACAAGGGAGACTCGGCTTTGTCCGAGGCAACTTGGGAGGACGTAAAAACTCTTCCCAAGTTGTAACCTGACCTCCGAACCTTTGAACTCAAACCTTTGTCATTTTGTTGGGTTTAAAATTAACAAAATGTGGCGACTCCGTTAAATTGGTTCGGTTCCCGCGTTTGGTATTTCGCCCTTGAAACGTGCTCGTGTTTTTTTTTGGGGCGGGATCCTTACAATACCTAACATCGTCTCTGGGAGTCTTATTCAGAAACAACAGGTCTCCAATCGCCATTAAAGACAACATTTACATATCCCCTCCGACAGTATATATATCCTATTATTTCGCTCATAAAAGCCGTACATGGCGTCGGGGTCAAAATTAGGAGTACCAGACATAACAAGAAAAAGGGAAACTATCCTAGAACTACAGATTAATTCTGAGTCGAAATACAAAGGGATAAAAGCTTGGAGCTTTAAAAGCCCTAACAATGGCAGAAATAGCAGAAAGGGCAAAAAGGTCGGAACAGTACCTTTGTTGGAAATGTGATCGGAGAAAAAGGGTTAGCGGACGGAGCAAATGAAGACGATCGAAACGGAACAGTGAGATTTGCGACGGGAATCGATGAGACTCGCTGGAAATGGATGCACTGTTTCTCTCTGATGAAAATTTGAAAATGTGAAACTTCGAGGGTTTTTGGGCGTGTATATAGGACGGGTCGAATAATTATGGTTCGGGTTAACCCAGTTCTAGCCTGTGAACCATGGGCTGCACGTACACCCAAGAACCCATCATGACTCGCATTTAATGGGCCACGTTTTCGAGGTGAATTTCCCATCATCAAGACACGTGCACCGCTCAAGATTGAAGTAACTCAACCGCTGTTTGAAAACGTGAAAAGACTACCAACACCAGGTTGACACGTGGTGGGTCGAGATCGACGTTATTAAAGAAGAAAGGAGCGTCTGAATCGGCATCACAAAATATAACATGCCGAATGGTTAGGCCGGCATAGAAGGGTTCAGTACATAGACGAAACCGACATTACGACAATGTGTAGACACCTCGCCTTGGACCTCTCACCCCGATTGCATACAAAGTATTTTTATTTAACATATTTTTGTTGATTTCTGTTACTTCGGTTAAGTTCCTAACTGATTCCGTTAGTTTTGGACTAAACTGCATAACAAAGTTAACTTTTAGGGTCATTCTGTCATTCTGTCCTTCTCTGCCGCGGGCGCTTCCGGAACTGTTAACGGGCTGCGCGCGCGTCCTGTTTGAAGTCAATTTTTGAGATGAATGGCCTATAAAAACCATCATCTCCTACCTTGGAAAAGGACCCAATTTTTGAGACTTGAACAAAAACTCTACACAAATCATCTCAACAATCCTTCTCTACAAAACACTACACAAAGTGTTTGCACAACATTTTCTCTACAACAACACCATTTCCAAGTCCAAGTTTGAAGTCCTCTTTTCTAAGGTACAACATCTCTTTTTTTCTCTTATTTTATTTGTCTAGTCTTACTAGTATGCAATCTCCATAAAAAGGGATACAACCAAAAGGCCACTTCACTATTGAAGTTTGGCCAAGGTTACATCCCAACATTCCAAACTTCATTTAATTTATATTTCATTTCTTAATGTAATCATTTAGCACTAGTCCAACATGTAACTATTTAGCATTAAATTAATAAAATCATTCTTTTCCCCTTTTTCTTTACATTATAATTGTTAGCATTGTTAATAAATTGAAGGACATTTAGCATTAGAACACCAATAGTAGCAAGACCCGCATAAGCGGGGCGGAGTGGGTGTTTAAGTACTTCCTACTCCGTCACCTAACCCCCGAACCCTTCTCTCCCGAATCTCTGGTTTTGTACATAAATTAGGCTATTTCTAGGTTTTTCTTATGTTCCTTTAAAAACATAGGTGGCGACTCTAAACAATCTAAAATCAAGTTAGACATCCTAGGATAATTCGCCGCTCTAGCCAAGCTGTGGTTTCCCGGGGTATCTACAGTGGCGACTCCGTTGGGGACGATTTAGAGGGTTAAACTTGCGTTTTTCATTTTTGGTGTTCTTTTATTTTATTTTATGGACATTCTGGTAAAAAGGGTAGGAAGCGCGCGCCTCCGGCCTTCTTGGCCTAAAGCGCGCGCGTCCGACCCTTATTACCAGAATCGCCCATCTTCCTTCTTGTCCTTCAATTCCATGTTTCTATGCTAACGTTTACTGCAGGGGAAAAAGTTCTATAATTTAGGGTCAAGGCAATCCCTTGAACCCGCTGATTTGCAGGTTCTCACCCAGAAGCGGGCGCCTCTACCCTTCTTCCTCTCACGCGCGCGCCTTCCTAATAGGCAACCCAATGCGCGCGCTTCTGGGGGCATTCCCGGAACAAAACAGTGCACAGAAACAGAACAGAATGACAGTGTGTGGGCACCGGGCGTGCACAGAACTTGTTTTACTTTCTGTTTATTTTTATCGGTCACACGGGTGATTCGAAAGTTGTAATTATGTGCTTATTTGTTTTTTTTTATTTCTTTTGAAAAAAAAAAAAAAACGTTTTGTCACATGTTAGACCTCACACTACATGCACATATTCTTATCAACTGCTCACTATCGAGTCGCACAAGTCCAACCCCAAACCCGTCGAGGCCCGTCCTAGAAAGTTTCAAGCTCCACTCGACCTTGGCTCTTTCGAAGTGGTAAACCTCAGCCCGTGGCGTAGTTCATGACTACATGCCGGGGGTGACCTTTAAGCCTCATATTCAAGCCAAGCACAAGCCACACAATTCTAGTCTAGGGTCTAACACTCCGTGACTCAAGTCGGTTTTTTTCATGTATCGAGATTTCCCTAAACTAATGTCTTCAAATCATACATGCCAACTTGTTGCAATGGACGAAATAAAACCCCGTCCCCAAAAGTGGGCATTTTGGACGAAAATAAAAATCCGTCCCCGCATGTATGATTTACTACATTAATTTAGTTTAATTCCGTCACATGTAGGTATCACAAACGTGGTGGAATCCGATGAGTATATGGGACCGCGAGAAGGTCTATATACTAGTGTGACGATTCCACTATTTTTCTAGAAACCCCAAAAAGGACTCCGTCCTTCCGACTTTGTAAATAAAAAAAAAAGTCTTTTTCTTTATGTGGTTGAGTCTTTTTCCTTTGTTGTGGGTGAAGTTACTTTACTCAAAAGGTGTTTGTGGGGCCATCCTAAGATCAACCGTGTTCTCTCCATAGGTCCAATGGTTTCAAATGGCAACGAAAACGGCATTCCCGTGTCCAACGAAGGGTTATTCCGCATGGTGGAAGCATTGAAAGAGCAAGTTGATACACTAGCCGAGAATGTCCGCCGCAAGGATGATCTATGGCGAGCTCGTTACAAGCATGTGAAAACGGTCCACGAGAAAGAAGTTGCTCAACTCAAGAACCGATTAAAGGGGCTCACGAATGAAGGAAAGGTCCAAAGCATTGATACCGGTTTGGTCAACACTCTCATATCCTACATTGACTAAAGGCTTAGTGGGCTAAATTTGCACAAGGGCCCGAGCACCGATCTCCATCAAGCTTCCCTCCTCATGAACACAATGGAGGCTCTTCCCGAAAAATTCAAGATGCCCGATATTGGCAAGTTCAAAGGCACCTCTTGCCCCGACACTCATGTCGACTCCTACATTTGGGCCATGCTGCCGAAGAAAGTGTCTCCTCAAATAATGACACAATGCTTCCTGCTTACTCTCGATGGGGTCACAAAAGATTGGTACATGGGTCTTCCGATTTCCACCCGCCTCAATTGGGATGCCGCTATGCTTGCCTTCAAGTCACAATACCAAGGCAACTCTATGTTCCGTCCCACCAAGAAAGAATTGGAGAGCACCGTGCAAATGGGTGATGAATCATTTGGGGGCTTCTATCGCCGTTGGAACGACAAGCTAGCCGAGATGGTTGATAGGACTTCCAAGAAGGAACAAATGGACATCTTCTTGAAGTGTTTGAAAATGGACTACCGCACTAATCTTAGTGGGGCTTTTCACTCCGATTTTTCAAGCATGAATGATGCGGGGGTTAGAATTGACAATTTGCTCCGAGAAGTGGCCGAGTCCTCCTATGACACAAGCTTCAACGACAAAGGGTTCCCAAGCAATGACATGGAAGAATGTAGTGACATGGAAGACTACAACGACAATGAGGACTACAACGACATGGGGGATGACGACAACAATCTCCGTTTCTCTTTCTCTACCTAGAAATAGGATTAAAAAAAATAGAGTCAAAAGTCCTCTAATGTGTGCGTTAGAGGACAAGTTTTGGAATGAAGAGGTGTCTAAACAAGTTTTGGAATGAAGACCATCGCTTGAACGCCTAGGGGCTAAACATCGACGACAGCATCAACAACGAAGACATCAAAACATCAACGGCGAAATCAAGACAAGGAAAGGTGGAGCAACGATCATGAAGCAAAGTTTTCAAAAGGGGATAAAAAAAAAAAAAAAAAAAAAAAGCTCGCTAGGTTGAAATCCTCAAATCAACCTAGGCAAAAGTTAAAGCAAAAAAAAAAAAAAAAAAAAAAAAAACCCCCCTCAATCAAAAAAGTTCACATCAAGATCAACATCATTCCATCCACCAAAGGAGGACGAAGCTACACGACGAAGCAACAATTCCATCCCGAAGAATGGAGAATCCACAAGAACTACGGTGACCTGAGCCTCTACACTGGAGGAACGTAGGCAACCTGCGGGTCCGGTCTCATGCAAGAAAGAAGATATGTTTAGCCCTAGCGCGTTATGGTGATTGGCCTTCATCTCGAACTTGTCAAGACATCTTTGTACGATTCATTTGCCAATGAATTAATCACCAAAAAGATTGAACAACTTTCTTAGATTTGGAATCATTTCGCGATCCTTGTCGAGTCTAGGGACTTCTATTCTTTCTGCATACTCCCAATTCCTTGCAATCAAATTGGGGCTTTCCTTCTCTTCTCTCTTAATGACTTACTTGCCTTCGCGAGTCATTCAATTTAATAAAAAATACATGTCAATACTAGGGACACTTCCCTAGTCAAGTCAATGTCACTCATCATTAGTGACAAAAGGTCTCCACCGCAAAATCACATGTCTTATCTCCTCAGTTAGAGTCAATGCACACCTCCTCATCAATTGAGTCAAAAAAAAAAATGATGAAGACGCAAAAGAGATGCCCGCTAGATTGAAAACCCGAAAGGGCGGTCTAGGCAAAAAACAGGGTGCGTCATAAAAAAAAATGAGAGAGCGAGAGAGAGAAGGGAAAGAGAAATGGAGATCCCCGGCCTCTAAAGAAGACAAGTTCTACATTGAATCTCCTCAGCAAGTCAATTCCCCACCGAGTCAACTTTGGGATTGCAAAAGGCTCGACAAGATATAGCACCATCAAAGGTTGTCTTGGGTTATCGGCATCATTCTCCAGCAGTGTGCATTTTTGGGTTCATGAAAAGAAGGCCCGTGGTAGCCAAGACCCATCCGAGAACGAGCCCATCATAAAAGGGCACGAGGTTGCACAAATAATCCCTAGCTAGTCAATTGGCTTGGGCAACAAATAGCAACAACATGTGTCTCAGTTTTCAAAGCTTCTTCAAGTATGTGCTTCTAAAGTACGCCGAAAGGCTCCCGAGAAATGGAGTAGCTCTTGCCATATCCTCTCATGTTTATTCCCTCACACGAGGACGAGTCACTCTTGCTTTGCTCAACAAATGGTGACGCCCTAGGGGATATGTGACTCAAGGACAAGGACTTCTTTTGCTTCACTTGACAATCAATACACCCTAGAGGCTATGTTCGAGAAAGATGTGTGAGACTATCCTCAAAGTCTCCCAAAAGGGATGTCAAAAGCCCTCTTGTCGAGTGTGCCCGTGCTCGTTCCCCCAATCAAGGATGGACCTTTCTCGCAATCAATGATGGCACTCTAAGGGCTACGGTCAAGTCTTAAAGGTTCTCTCGGCAAAGAGCAATTAACTCCCCAGCAGTATCCCCAGCCAAGTCATGTGCAACATTGGAAGCTTCCTCAATTCGGCACCGAAGGTCTCAACGGGCTTCGCAATCTACAATCTTTTGGGCTACGGCATTACAATAATTCAAGCAAAGGGCATTATTGGGGCTTCGCAACCGACAGTCTTTTGGGGACAACAATGCTCAAGCAATGCAATGTGGAGTAGTCTCCATGAGAACAATCAAGATTCAAGGGTCTCTCAACACTTCAAGTCAAAGGCCTCTTGGTTTTAAATGAAGACTCCGATGTTATGAATGAAGTTGATGATTTTTGTTATAACTCACAGCGAGATTTTGAAGGAAGTCTTAGAGAAAAGGAAAAAGATTCAATATGCTAAATTCTAATCAAAACAGGGTTATAGCGGGAAATGCCACGGCCAATCCCAATGTTTCTGCAATTCAGCACCCCCTTCTCCAAGATCAAAAGCACAAGGTGCAGCTCAGATAAAGTTGGGCCACAGCACTAGTTGCATCCAAAGATCCGTCATTAGTTCAACTCAAGAAGAGTTAAGCAAGCATACTCATTTAAGACTTTATCACGCCAAGACCTTATCCTCCGCGACCTCGACGGCACCGCAAGACATTACTGTATCCTTTGACATAAGCCCTCAGCCATTTGGGTATCGACCACAATGAGGCCATTCATCTCCCCAGTAAGAGCAAGAAGGAGATCTCTATCAAGAATTCTACCAAACGGTACATCCGCTCTCAATGCCGAGCCAATCACGAGATAATTTGGGGCTTTACAATGAAAGGTCTTCACATCCCGCCATCTACAAGCCCACGACACTTGGGGCTTCGCAATCTCTCGAAGCTTGGCATCAACGATCTCCTCTTGGGGCTTTCTCACTACAACAACAAAGGGCGATTTACTCGAATGGGCCAAGAGCTGATTTATCTTAGAGCTATGCAAGTCCCTCAAAATTTGGCATCAAAGGCATTCTAGGGGCTTTATAATCAGCAACCCCTCATCTCGGCCTCAAAAGCCTTTTGAAGCCCCTTAATCGACAAATCTCTTGGGGCTAGACATCAATCTTCGTTGGGCACACCGGCGACAATAGAATTCAAACGAGGCAATCCGGACTTCGACTGAACATGACTTGATCTTGGGTTGGCTTCACAAGCACACAATGGTTAAAATGGTTCACCCACGAACTAAAAATCATTTTCTCGCATGTGTACATATTCTTTTCCTTCTAAAAAAAAAAAAAAAAAAAAAAGATTTTCTCTTTTTCTTTTTCTTTACTTGCGTATAAGTATGTGCTCCATAGCTTCTTCCCCAGCGTTCTCCATCATCCTTGAACTACGCTGGTCTGATTCTCTTAAGGGGATACGTAGGCAGCCTTTTGGCACGACCAACCCATCATCCAGAATCATCCAAAATGCCATCTCACCAACCCAACATCAAGAGCATTCTCTCATCAATGGACATTCTCCATCAAAGCATCCTCCGCGAATATCAGGAATCCATCTCCACTCAAGCGGCAATGGTAAGTGAAGGTATGAATACATCCGACGCTTTCCTCAAAATCACACCGCACACAAGATCACTCTCTACATTCTTACTTCTCTCTCATTGCAAGGGTGTTCCAAAATCTCATCACACCACGAGCACAATTTCTCTCTCTTCATTTCACACTTCATGCATCTTCTTGCAAGAACATATATACCTGTCAAGCACACACATAACAGGTACCACCACGAAGTCAATAGCATCCGCTACTCAAGGCACTTCATCCCCAACAGAAAGTGATTCACAGTCAACTATGCCTGCATCCCCATAAAATCAAGCGACCACACGTCATCAGCAACCAAGCATTCCCCAGCAGATTTCAATCATCAACTCGCTCGCAAACGGGAGCGTGTATCAAACCGCTCGCAAACGGGGGCGTTTCCTACCAACTTGCTCGCAAACGGGGGCATATTATCTCTAACAGCTCGCAAACGGGAGTTCGTCATCAACCGCTCGCAAACGGGAGCGTTTTCTACCAACTTGCTCGCAAACGGGGGCATGTTATCTCACACAGCTCGCAAACGGGAGCGTGTATCAAACCGCTCGCAAACGGGAGCGTGTATCAAACCGCTCGCAAACGGGAGCGTTTTCTACCAACTTGCTCGCAAACGGGGGCATGTTATCTCACACAACTCGCAAACGGGAGCGTGTATCAAACCGCTCGCAAACGGGAGCGTTTTCTATCAACTTGCTCACAAACGGGGGCATGTTATCTCAGACAGCTCGCAAACGGGAGTTCATCATCAAACCGCTCGCAAACGGGAGCGTTTTCTACCAACTTGCTTGCAAACGGGGGCATGTTATCTCACACAGCTCGCAAACGGGAACGTGTATCAAACCGCTTGCAAACGGGAGCGTTTTCTACCAACTTGCTCGCAAACGGGGGCATGTTATCTCTGATAGCTCGCAAACGGGAGTTCGTCATCAAACCGCTCGCAAACGGGAGCGTTTTCTACCAACTTGCTCGCAAACGGGAGCATGTTACCTCTGAAAGCTCGCAAACGGGAGTTTGTCATCAACCGCTCGCCAAACGGGAGTGTGTTATTAAGTCGCTCACACAGGGAGCGCACCCCCATCTTTCACAATTGTGGCCGTGGTGGGCCGCCTCAAGGCACCACACCTTTTTTAAAATTTTGTGGCCGTGGTGGGCCGCCTCAAGCCACCACACCTTTTTTAAATTTTGTGGCCGTGGTGGGCCGCCTCAAGCCACCACACCTTTTTTAAATTTTGTGGCCGTGGTGGGCCTCCTCAAGCCACCACACCTTTTTTAAAAATTTTGTGGCCGTGGTGGGCTGCCTCAAGCCACCACACCTTTTTAAAATTTTGTGGCCGTGGTGGGCCGCCTCAAGCCACCACACCTTTTTAAAATTTTGTGGCCGTAGTGGGCCGCCTCAAGCCACCACACCTTTTTAAAATTTTTGTGGCCGTGGTGGGCCGCCTCAAGCCACCACACCCTTTCCATCCGCGAAAGTCGCTCACACAGGGAGTGCACTCCTATCCTTTGTAATTTCAAATTCCTGCTTTATCGAGTCTTTGTTTTCTCTTGTCGATGTCCTCGGCGGTTGTCTTTCTTTCGTCGACGCGTTTTGCCTCGCAATCCACGTCGCCGAGGGGCTCTGTAGACACCCCGCCTTGGACCTCTCACCCCGATTGCATACAAAGTATTTTTATTTAACTTATTTTTGTTGATTTCTGTTACTTCGGTTAAGTTCCTAACTGATTCTGTTAGTTTTGGACTAAACTGCATAACAGAGTTAACTTTTAGGGTCATTCTGTCATTCTGTCCTTCTCTGCCGCGGGCGCTTCCGGAACTGTTAACGGGCTGCGCGCGCGTCCCGCCCCTAAAGCCGGACCCGCGCGCCTCCCATTATGGCAGTAACGGATTGCACCTTATTTCCCTCCCTTTTCTTATTTACAAACATCTTTTCTTGATCACAAAAACCATCTTTTTACATCCACATTCATCCCCCCTTTTCTCATTAACTCCCAATCCCAAATTCTAAGCCTTTTCCCAAAAACTAATATTTCTTTCATTTATTATTTGATTTCTTTTATTTCTTTTATTTTTCTTTTATTCATTTATCTTATTTGTGATTGGCTCATTCCATTTCACATGGATGACCAATTTTCCTACATCATTTCCCTCTCTTTTTTACCTATAAAAACCATCATCTCCTACCTTGGAAAAGGACCCAATTTTTGAGACTTGAACAAAAACTCTACACAAATCATCTCAACAATCCTTCTCTACAAAACACTACACAAAGTGTTTGCACAACATTTTCTCTACAACAACACCATTTCCAAGTCCAAGTTTGAAGTCCTCTTTTCTAAGGTACAACATCTCTTTTTTTCTCTTATTTTATTTGTCTAGTCTTACTAGTATGCAATCTCCATAAAAAGGGATACAACCAAAAGGCCACTTCACTATTGAAGTTTGGCCAAGGTTACATCCCAACATTCCAAACTTCATTTAATTTATATTTCATTTCTTAATGTAATCATTTAGCACTAGTCCAACATGTAACTATTTAGCATTAAATTAATAAAATCATTCTTTTCCCCTTTTTCTTTACATTATAATTGTTAGCATTGTTAATAAATTGAAGGACATTTAGCATTAGAACACCAATAGTAGCAAGACCCGCATAAGCGGGGCGGAGTGGGTGTTTAAGTACTTCCTACTCCGTCACCTAACCCCCGAACCCTTCTCTCCCGAATCTCTGGTTTTGTACATAAATTAGGCTATTTCTAGGTTTTTCTTATGTTCCTTTAAAAACATAGGTGGCGACTCTAAACAATCTAAAATCAAGTTAGACATCCTAGGATAATTCGCCGCTCTAGCCAAGCTGTGGTTTCCCGGGGTATCTACACAATGGACCGACATCCCCAATAATTTCAGGGACACGACGAGGCCGAGACAAAGAAATGATTTAAGTCATGCCGAGGTCAATCGATAAACGGATTCATGATTGGGTGCAAGCCAAATTAAGGACGCAAAGCTATGAAGTATGAAGTAAGCAGATAAAAAATAATGGTAAACAGAAAAGATAAAATCTCATTATATGCAAACAAAAGACCCCCACAACCGGTCGGGGGCCTGACCTATACAAAGTTTAAAGGAAAATAGCTAGACAAACTGGTTAAAGATTTAATAGAGATCTTGATCTTGATCTTGGTCTTCATCATCTTCCTCCTCCCATTCTTGATCTCCATCGTATCCCTGGTCATCAGCATCAGCGTCGTCATTGTCTTCATCACCATCCTCATCCGTGTCCCCATCATGATCATGATCATCATCTTTATCGCCATCATCACCATCGGAAAATTCATTCTCACTAAAGATTGGGTCTGGCTCTGAGAATTCATAATTACTGTCGGACGGTGACTCCTCCTCCGGAATAGACGACTGTCCCTTTGAAGGCAACATAGAGTCACTGTTGCTGTTGGAATCCGAGTGAGAAGCATGGATCCCTGAATCTGAGCTCACCTCCTCTGGGAATGCATCATCATAAGTTCTTTTCGGGGTCATTTGAGGTTTTCTAGAAGGATCTTGAAGAAGGAAGAAATTTGGAAGAGCAAAATTCCAAGCGACATGCCTTATATACCCCCAGAATATGAGGGGGTGGAGTATTTATTTCAGTCATAATTGGGGCGCAATTAATGAATGTTCGCTCTCCAGGAGGAATACTGATTTCACCTGAAATAAATCAAGATGACATCAGGAAATCTAAACTGTGAAGGATTTTGGCGGCTAACTATCAAATCAATAATAAATGAAGCGCAATCAATGAACTGAGTTCCTACTCAGCACGCCGAGATAGAAACTCAGGGGGCCACTGAGCGACATAAACCGACTTTGTTAAATGGGACCCATACACTCTGGGCTCATACCCTTAAAAGGCCTATACCGAGAGGCCCATTCACCAGAAGCCCATGATTATGGGCCGACATCAATTAGGCCTAGTTCAGGAAGCCTAATCCCTAGTCGGCCTCTATGACGAGCCGAGCTAGTTGACGGGCCGACTTGTACCAAAAACTTCCCATTATTATAGGGAATTCACTTGCAGAGTTCGATTACAACTCTAATGTTGGAGATCCTTATCTAAACAAGGATATCACTTCTACAAGATAACTGAGATACCATTCATCCTTATCCGGAGTCCATCTCTAAGGAATACGAGTCCCATAACAATACGGGTTCCATGGCTTTTCTAACAAGTCAGGACTCATTCACCCATGCCTATATAAACAGGTCCTCTACACAGGAAACGGGTAATGAACTCTTTGGCTCTTAACTAGTCAATTGATTTCTTTATTTTCATACGCTACCCGAATTCTTATTCTCACGCCGGAGGGCCTTCGCCGGTGAAGCCCCAGCGTAGTTTACGTTTGTTATTGTGCGCAGATCCGTACGAGGAAGTTCTCATTGCTGGATTTATCCGAACCGCTAGACGAAGGGCTAATCCGACACGTTTTTTGCAGCATCACTAACTTTTTCTTATATACAATGTTTGTGGTTCCATTGTGGACTTTCTCTCTTTCATCTCATATTATGCATTAATCTGCGTTAACGCAATTTATTACCTTATACAATGCTAACTGTGCATGACTGAACATCGTCTTTTTGAGAAATAGACTGAGGCAATGATTGATCATGACTTTTGTTGATTGTCATTTTGGATGGTACAATTAATGATTTTTTTTCTAGAATTTGAACGATAGCCGTAGATCCCATGAAGATAATAACATTCTAAAGATAATTTTTCTATCTTCAACATTGTTTTCGGTTAAATTTTTAGCTTTTGCAATATAATGATCAAACTTTGTAATGACTTGTTTTGTAGCAAAACCTTGCACTGATCAGTGTTCCTCAACAACTTAATTTTGACTATGTACAAAATAAGTGTTATACTCTATATATTAATTGCAATCAACACGATGCATGATATTGATAGTACAAGGGACCAAGATCCTTTTTGCAAAGAACCCTCCAATAACAAAACGTTGCCAATTAATTTATCAAAGATTTCTATAGTAAATGGGCCCTGCTTAGTTCCTATTTCAGTGGTAGAAGTTAATATACTCCATCCGACCCAAAATGATATTCCCATTTGCCATTTCTGATTGTCTCAAAAAGTTCTTTCAATTTCTATAATTTGGCCATAAAAGTTCATAAACAAAGCATTGCTAGTGAAACAAGAGTTCTTATCCTTAAAAAGTTTGAATAGTCAAACGCGAAAATCATTTTAGGATAGAGGGAGTAATTAATTTTACATAATCACCGGGTTTTTGTTTTTTTTTTTTTTTTTTTTTTTTTGAAAGGGAATTTTACAATAATTTCCATTAAACCTAAAATTTCTAGCTCTGAAATTAGAAGATTGGAAAAAGAATTTTGGGTAATAATTTTTGTTATATATAATTATTATACTGAGCATTTGAAAATGGGTATTAATAGTATTAATTATTGTGTATCAAATATATAACAAGTTTTAATTTTTTATTAAAATAATTAAAAATAGTTTAAATTACTGTTCAATGTTTATTCGTAGTAACAACCGAAAAATGAACTAACTTTTCAGGACAAATAGAGTGTATATATATATGTACTCCCTTCTATCTCACGATTTAAGGTTCTTACTTTCCTTTTTGTTTGTCCAAATTTAAAGTTCTTACTTTACTTTATTACTTAAAATGGACCATGAAACTCACTTCTCATTCTCACAACAAAAACTCCATACCCACTTTGTCTTTCCTAATTTACTTTACGTAATCACAATTCTTTTTTCCTTAAATCCCTGCACAAAGTGAAAGTACGAACATTAAATCGAAACTGAGGAGTACATGTTACATTTATGATGGTTAATTTGAATGTCAACCTGTGAATATGTGAGTTTAAAATTGAGAGTCGCCACACCGTTTTAATTAGCCAAAACATTGAAAAAAGATATTATTTCATGTAAATGGGTTTGGGGGTCAAATTACGATAAGAAAAGAATATTAAGCGATATCAAAACTATCTCCTGAATGATCGCTCTTTCTATCATGATGGGGTGTAGGTTGTGTGCGGTGTTTTGAGACCGGATCCGAAGATTTCCTACATTCTTCTTAATGTGAGAAGCTCAGGTCAGCGTAGTTCGAGAAGAATTTTGAATAGGCAGAAGAAACAGGATCATGCATAATGAATGGGGAGAATTTACCTAACTATTAAGGTTTAGAAGTAGTTCTTAGATCATGTTCGGGTTGATGAACACTAGATCATCATCAGCTATGAAATAACATATTAATCATAAAGATCGAAATTCTAAATCTAGCATAATTAAGGTTTTAATCTAAGAACATGAAGAACATGCGAAGAACATATTATGAACATATGAATATCATGAAGAACATATGAATAAACATGTTAAGAATATGAATATTATGGATCTAAATCAAGAACATGGCAAGAACATGACTGAAAAAGGTTAGAAAACTTACCTATGTTGGCAAGAACTAATCTTAGATCTTCTTAGGAACTTTGAGAAAGTTCTTGGATGCTTGAAAGACTTGATTTTGGAGTAAATTCCTGGGGAGGCTTGAATGCTCTAAAAAACGATTTATGGAACTCTGGAATCGGATCTGATACTGATTCTCTGATGTCCCCGAATTATGAGGCTAAGGGCCCTTTATATAGGAAACTGGCGGAGAGATCTGACGGCTGAGATCACCCCACGGGATTGTGGCCGCCTGGCCAAGGTCGAAAGTAGCCGCGTGGCCAGAAGCGAATGTGGCTGCGTGGCCAAGGTTTCTGGCTGACGTGATTTTCAAGCTAGGGTTTGATTTGATTTATGGAAACCCTATTTTGGTTATTTTTGGGATATTCTAGAATATTGAGGTATATTTTGGGAATCCGAGACAAGTCTTTGCAAGGTTTCTAATTCCTATAAAGACCTTATATATTTAGGAAAACCCTAATTAACTTATTTTCAGATCAGGTACGACACAACCACTCGACTTGTGGAGGCTCTAAAAATTCATAAGTGTAATTTATGGGGTGCATTAGAACAAACCTCGTACAAGCAGTTAATAAGTATGCCCTCTGTCCCATAATGATAGTCCTCTTGTTTTCATGGGTTTTACGAATGAACTTTGAGTAATAATTAAGGTTACTTTTAATTATTCTAATGAAATTTTTGAAATTGTTCTTGATACACCATTATAAATACTATTAATATCAATTTTTAGATTCACATTAACATAATTATAAGTAGCATTTATAACTGCTCAAAGTTCCCTCATAGTAACAATAAAAAAAAGGTGGACTATCTTTCTGGGGCGGAGGGAGTATAATTGAGTCAAATATTATTCAAACGAAGGTGTTAAAAAGCAATGGTTGTCCAAGATTATTGTCCCACCTAGCCATTAATCATGGTAATGGTATAGTTTCATGGTCTACCTAAATTGACCGATCGATCCATCGCAGCGTACATCTTGTGTTGATGAAGGCAGCCATGTGAGAGAATTTAGGGTTTCTTTAGGTTTAGTGTAATTGATGCCCCTCTCCTTCTTTCTTGTTGCTTTTGATGGAGCTAGTAAGGTCATGTTGTGTTTGTCTACTTCTTTTTTCTTGAATGGTAACCGATAAAGAGATTCATGATTGTATACCAAAGTTTAAATTGGAAAATAAATCGGAAATCCCCTTCTTTTTTTTGTAGAAAAGTGAAAAAAGGGCACTTGTACTCATTATATATTTCCAAGTGACCCCTACACTTTCCAAAAAAGGTGGGAATTTAATGGAGGAAAGGGGCTTCAAACAATGATGAGAGGATATACTAAGAGGGAACTAGTTTTAAGACTCTACTCATGCATATTATTATTAAGTTACTTTGAGAAAGTTCGATGTGTAGATCTAGGGTCAGAGCAGTCTGATAATATATAAGTTGGATTGGCGCTCAATCTCAACCTTTAAATAAGAATTGACCACCCACACCCACGAGGCATTTCCGTCCAATTTGTGTCTTGCGCGCATTTTAAACTGCCCAAACCTTGTTTTCATGAATCTGGATCTTTCAAAACAAACGTCGCTGTTGTGCAGTTGGACTGTTTGTCGACCTAAATACAAGAAGATGCTAATCCAATCCAATTGTGCAACTTTTAAGATAGATATTGGGAGTTCATTCTCCCATGCAATTCTCCCATTACTATTATATATATGTGCATTGCCAAATTCTGCTTTTTTTCTGTCTTGGCCACTAGAGAGTAAGAATATACTACTGTTGTTTTCAACTTTTCATTTCTTTCTAGACATTGGAAACTTCTTTATGGGAAAGCATACCTTTCTCCCTTGAGGTTCTTGTTTAAACACATTTGACCCTTCAACTTTATTGTTAGATGTTGGATCTTAAGGTGATGGATATGATCTTGTTCTTCCTTTGCCCAGTCCGTACTACAGAAAAATAAATCCCATGCTACCTAATTAATGTATATTTTGGTGCTAATTAAAAATCTTGTTCCTAGAACAAATCTATACATGCCATGAATTAGGAAACACCTTTTTTTAAGAATATACTATTAAGGATTAGTATATCTTTTGTGAACCTTTTATTTTATGAAATTAACCATTGTATAATTAGTTTGAGGTGTGTGCAAATTGACAAATCTCACGAGCTTACTGACAAACCAAGTAAATAAACATGTAAAATTTCCTCGGCGAAAAATTGGCAATGTACACTCATCTCTTTGATCATGTTATCTAGCTTTCAGTACTAGCTTTTTTTTTGGCAATACAATCACGCCAATTTTTTATTTATATTTTTTTCAGAACAAATTAACCGCCCAAAAATAAGAATGATTCCATTTGAATTATCCTTAAGTTAATTTTCAAATCCTGCACGCTAAAATTCAGTGTCCAAAATGAAAAAAGTTTATCGTTCAATGTGCAGACTGAAAATTTAAGGCTGAGTACAAGTTCCAAAACAATACGGTAATAAAATAAAAAGTAAAAAACATAGTAATGAAATAATTTATGAATAGTCATTTATTTTGAAACAGAATGAGCATTATTAATACTTAAACTGAAAATTAAAGCACTTTTATTTCATTTATGCTAATCAATTTGACTGTTAAATAAAAAGAAGATGTACACATATAAGTAAACTCAAAGCTAACACCACTTATGGAAGAAGAACTTCCTACTTCCTACTCTCATTGCCTGAAAAATTAAAAGATAAAATAGACCAGTGCACCAAGTGAATATGTTTCACGGTCACTATATAGTCGTTTATTTCCTTTTTTAATTGTTTTTCATTAGCATATTAGGGTCAGAAAACATCTTATTGGAAAACAACAATTCTTGCTAATTATCTTAGATGAAAATGAAGATAAGAAAAAAAAAAAAAACTCTGATACAATGTTATGGCTTTAATTTACTGTAAATCCAGTCGTAGTTTGCTCACAACATCTTTCACTGTCATCGAAAATTCAGCATCCATCTGCACATAAATAAACCAATATTAAAAATGATAAATTCTAAATTAATTAAAATGCTTTTTCAGTTTTGAGTTACTTTTGTGCTCTCTGGGTAGGTGACATACTAATCTTTTTATTTATCCTTTTTGAAATAAAGTATTTTATCTGTTTATCACAAAATGAATGTTCATTTTTGTTACTGTTAAAAAAATAAAAATAAACAATTTTTTTTTTTCACGGGCAATGCTAGGCTTACAAAATAAGGTTACAAAATGAAGGATACAAGATGTGGTGGCGATATTTTATTGGCTACATCGATAGTGGACCCGGCACACTCTAATTAAAAATACCAATACAATTATGACACCTCATTTTGTAAGCC
The DNA here is from genome assembly GCA_026119855.1 of Campanula takesimana. NCBI lineage: Eukaryota > Viridiplantae > Streptophyta > Magnoliopsida > Asterales > Campanulaceae > Campanula > Campanula takesimana. The sequence goes on along the minus strand of JAOWBW010000211.1, from coordinate 319,025 downwards.
ACATTTTGTAGCTATTTTTCGTAACTTTATTATTTCCCTTTTTTCACCGTGTAATAAATTAATTGAAGAGAAATATGGGCTAGAAAATTACCTGAGCAACAATAGTAATATCTACGGCAAAGTTTCCAAAAGGCAAGACACTGCTATTAACTACACTGAGTTGAAGTTCTTGTAACTTGCTCAACAATTTCACCAGCAGTCCATTTTGCTTTTCACAGTGAATTCTGATAAGCACATTTTTATCGGAAACCCTAGCTTGAATTTCCGGCATCCCTTCTGCAAATCTGCCCCCTGACTCTTCACCGCTGCAAGTCGAATCATCTTCGGTTAGCACCCTAGACTTCCTAAAAGTTACCGACTCGTCACTCTTCGTCTTTGCCTGTTCTTCCAGCAATTTTACTTGCTCTTCAAGTTGTTTCAAGTATTTTATAGCATCTCCAATTACAGAAGCTTTATCCAACTGTTTTAGTGATATAAAAACAAAACTCAGAATTTTATTTCAATAATACTCAGTATTTTAGACACAGGAAAATCAAAGAATTTGTAGTGGTCATCAAATGATACAAATACAATTCAGAAACAACCAAGCAACATTTTATCAACAAAAAATGTGTCTTCTATTTCTTAGCAACAACTACTTGATTAATTAAAACAAATGGGCCATGCCAGGGGTACAAAAGAATTTTACAATAAGATTGATTCAAAATGAGGTGATTGCATCGATTATGTGGACTCACCACACTCTAATTAAAAGTAACAATAAAATTATGATACATCATATTGTGGACCAAAGTTGTGTCATTTTTAAATGACTTTAATATTACCAAAATTAAAAGAAAAACAATTACATGGCACACAGAACAATTACATAGCACACAGACGCCAAGGCAAACCTCCAAAGTCTCAAAAGCCAGGATAATAAATTAAATTTTGTGATGAAATTTATTCATTTAGATTTTTTTAACAATAGAAAAATTGATTTTTTATGGGTCTAAAACGAGCATTTTTAGTCAGTTAAAATGTCATAATGTATTTAGAATCTGACAAAATTTTGATTGAAATATTTAATTGTGAGGTGAAAGTATTATCTTGTTTTTAGTTTATGAGAGTTTACCACTTAAAACAAATACTCTTATGAATATATTGTTTCCAAATATAAGAGCGATACTTTTTATTCCATTTGTCTTTAAATGAATGTCAATTTTTTTTAAGGAGTAGTATTTTTTTTTTTTTTAAATAGAGTTGTTAATTAGATTTTGAGTTTTATGTGGTATAAGTATGAAAAAAGAAAACGCACTATCTGCAGTTGTACGAACTTCAACATGCTTTTAAACCGTGCAACTGCGAAAAACAGAAAGAATTACAAGAAAGTAAAATTAAAGTTTACCTTCTTTAAGCCTGGGACAAGTGCAGAAAGAGCTATGAATCTCTCGTTAAGCTTTTCCCGCCTCTTTCTCTCAGCATTGACATGGTCTTGAGCATAAGAAGGACTCCGACAAGCTTTCTTCTTATCATTAAAAGTTGCAGCACCATACAGATTCATCGCTTCTTGTGGAACCTTTCCCTCGGCCCTCGTAGTTTCCATGGACAAATCTAGGATTTCGCGAAAGAGGTGAGGGATGGTCGCGGGTTTTGACTCAGAGTTTTCGAATGAAATGAGGTGGGAAAATATCGATTGAGGAGAGACGTTGATTTGATCTTGGTGATGATCATTGGTACTGTTTGTGCTCCTGCAAACTTGCTTGTTAGGCCGCTCGAGGAATTTGAAGATTTCGTTAATGGTGGAAGGGGTATTATCGTCCATGTTTCTTTTGGTAGGGCAGCTGGTAGGGTTTGTGTTGCGACTCTCTGATGATGAGTTTGATTGTTGGTGTAATTGGAAGGTGTCCTTAATTGAAGTGACTGAATATGGTGGTGCTGTTAGCTCATCAAGAGAAGGGCATTCTGGGGAAAATATTTGATAGTGGTTTACAAATTCAAACTCCTCCATTCCCTGTTGGAAAATCAAAGAAAAATGTTAGTGCTACCCTTTTTTTTTCATTTTATTTTCAAGAAAATCACCACAAAATGATGCATTTTATTCTTAAAGACTCAGTCTTATAAGAAGATTGTTTTACAATAAGAGATGAAAAACGAGTTTTTCATAAGAGATGAAAAACACGTTTTACACTAAAGCCAGCGTAAAACAAGTTTTTCACAAATTTTGCACATTCTTTTATGTCATGTCAAAGCTAGCATTTTCATTTATCTTCTACTACCTCCATTTTGAAGTCATGACCGTCTATTTTTGTTTCTGATAAAGAATAAAAATGAATATTTATTTTCGAAGAGAGTAAAATTTTCTTAGAAACACTATATTAATGAACTACACAAGTACAATAAGTTGTTCTTACCGTTTCAAATTTCCATTTAGATGACGACAAATCCATTGAATTGTACGTTTCTGCAACCGAAGAAACGAGGTTTAAGAACAAAAATTAAAAGAAACATATACTCACAAGCTAGAGTTATATTAAACTCGAGTGTTCACTTGTAATTTTCTCCGATATATTTTTGGCCCGTGTTTTCGGGTGTCATACATAACACAGAGGGATTTTAGAGAGAGAAAGGTTACGTACCTTGTAAGTTTAAAGAGGGAAGAAGATATGAAATATGTGCTCCAAGTTTGAAATTGAAGGGACGGGAGGCTTCCCTCTTTATAGTTGGAACTTATAACGGACCCAATTCGCCACGTGCTTAAACGTTGTTATCTACTGACATGAATAATTGAAATGAAAAAGTTTGAGGGGGCAATTAGTATATTTTTGAAACTTTCTTTGTTTTAAAATTTTAAGTAACTTTTTAGTCTTTGATTTTATTCCTCCTCTCTCTCACTCTAAATAAATCTGTACTTTGCTACGCATGATGGGTACGTGCTGGAATGGTCTCTGTCCGTTCCCTCTAACTTCTTGACGTGAAATGGACAGATGGGCCATGGGGTACTTCTTTAAATTCTCAACTTGACAAGAAAATAGTATGCGTCTTTTAATTTTAATCATTGTTCTAAAAATCGCTCGCTTAGGTCATCCAGCGCCTCATGAAACACCCTGGTCCGCCTAGCGCCTCATGAAACACCCTGGTCCCGCCTAAGATATTATAACTATGTCTGAATTCTCGGCCACGCCTAGATCCCGTCTAGACCCAGCTACGACGCCTAGCGACCGCCTAACGCTTTTTAGAACCTTGATTTTAAGTTTGAATACCGCTAATTCACTACTACCTCTTTTTAATAGACAAGTCATTCCTTTTTTTTTTCTTTCTTGAATGGCAAGACAAGTTATTCCTTGATAAACAGATTTAACATACTAATAGTCGATTAGTTAGTAACTTTCGGCTGCACCGATTTAAATTCGAAGTAACATAAATGTTTAAGAGGTGGTCTCCCATGAGAACAAGGGGATCCGTCTCATGCATGAGACGGTCGACCCATGACCCATGGGGCATGACCCGCCACGTGGCAGCCTCCCAGAGGTCCAAATTTTTTTTATTTTTTTTTTAGTTTTTTTTGAGTTTTTATATTATTTTTTCGGCTTTTCAGCCGTTCAGCAAAAGTAATAGTTACCATAACTTAATGTAATAACTGTATACATATAAAGTAACATTGTTCATAAGATAACGTAACACCTGTTTTACAAAATCAAAAGCTCGTTTTACCCATTTTTTTCAAATGTAATACTAACTATAATTACATGTAACCCAAACAATATCTAAATGTAATTATCATTTATACTGAAATGTAATAATGCTTTTGCAAAAATGTAAAATATTTCTGTAGATAATGTAATACTTTTACATGTAACACTAATCAAGTGTTTTTAGCTCTAAAAATGTAAATGGTTGAATTATTACTTTTTCTATACATATGTGTTACAATTATGTATAAACATTATTACATATAAGTAACATGTTCGTTACATTTTAGTTGTAATAAAGTATTACTTTTGGCAAACGAAGAAAAACATAGAAAAAAACACTGTTACTTTTCTGTATATATGTATTACTTTTATGTATACAAACTGTTACTTTATATGAACACAGTCATTACATTAAGTTATAGTAACTATTACTTTTGACAAACAGAAAAAAAAAAACAAAAAAAAAAAAAAATTATTATTATTTTTTTTTTTTTTTGCCTATGAGAGGCTGCCACGTGGCAGGGTCAACCCCTGGGTCCTGGAGCCGGTTCGTGGGTCGGGCGGGCGGGTCAAAAACCGACCCGTCTCATGGATATGGATGAGGCGGCCTTCCATGTTCGCATGGAAGTGTTTGTCAATGTTTAATTAGTGACTATGTTAAATGAAACATTATGCTTAATGTACAACACTAGAACTTAATGTCCGAGTAATTAGTAAATTTTTTTGGTTGTCTATTTTTGGATGGATATTGTGAGGGACAATTAATGGGTCTCAGATGTTACTCCATCTGTCCCAAAAAGATAGTCCACCTTTTTTTTATTGTTACTACGAGGGAACTTTGAACAGTTATAAATGCTACTTATAATTATGTTAATGTGAATCTAAAAATTGATATTAATAGTATTTATAATGGTGTATCAAGAACAATTTCAAAAATTTCATTAGAAAAATTAAAAGTAGCATTAATTATTACTCAAAGTTCCTTCGTAAAATCCATGAAAATAGGGGGACTATCATTCTGGGACAGAGGGAGTATTTAAATACATACTCCTCTGTCCCAGCTCACTTGAGACTTTTTGACCAAAACTGGTCAACTTAAGATCGGTTTGACCAACACTTTATAGAAATATTTATGATCCAAATAAAAATAAAAATAAATGTAAAATGATCACCATTAAAAATCCTCTCAATAACAATTTTTAAAATATTTTTGGAACATAAGTATTTCTATAAAGTGTTGGTCAAACTGACCTTAAGTTGACCAGTTTTGGTCAAAAAGTCTCAAGTGAGCTGGGACGGAGGGAGTATGTTAGAGCTTGTCCACAGCACGCTAAATAGTGGCGGAGCTACTATGTGGCAAAAATTATTGGAGATGATCTAAGTCTTTAGATAGATAGATGACATGTCGTCGTGACATTTGTTGTGGCTAGAAAAATGGTTTTTTTTTTTTTTTTTTTTTGTTGTTGCAGGCGGTTATAGGAATGTCTTTTTTGATGCAATAGAAATGTCTTTGAAAAAAATTGTCCCTCCTTTTTGAAGACTCAACCAAGATTATAATCTTTTGTTTTATATTCTTCGAAGGGCATCCCGTTCTCATTTTTTTTTTTTTTGTTACAATAGCCTTTAATTTGGTCATTGTTTGAATAAAATATGTTATATTTTAATGTAACTACTATATTAGAGCCTTCCAAAGTTACACCAAAATACTATTATTCATATTTGCAATATGTGGATGTTGGAAAAATGCGTGAAATCTGGTTTGGGAAAAATTTGAGTTCCTAATCATGTGGGCGCATGGCTTCACATGGTCAAGACCATGCGGTCGCATGACTCCACGTAGTCTGCCGCATGGTCATTGAAGAAGTTGAAATCTGAAAAAGCTATGCACTAAAGCATGCGCTTTGAGGAGGGTCACACGCCTCCATGCAGCTGCATGCCACCGGGAAGAATTCTAGGCTAGGCTGAACGTGCACAACGCTTTGGCTACTATTTTGGTAAGGGTTTGCGACTTCTTTAAAAATTAGGCTTTGGCTGGTATAAATACTAGTAATAACTTAGCAGCCAAAACTATTTTGAATATCCGAAATTAATTAACATATAAATAGAGATTGGTGATCCAAGAACGGTACGAATCTATTTGAAGTCCGAAACAAGATCGTCATTCTTCTTCTGAGTGACGATCTTGTTTCGGATAGGTAGAGAATCTATAATCTATAATCCATACATAATTTCCAGTAATAATATTTGTTATCTCACCGTAGCTATCCCCCGATTGTAAATTACGTAAATTTGTTTTCTTGTGATTGTGTGCATTATTATTTGATGTTTTCTCTGTCGGTTAAACAGTGGTAAAGTGAATAATTTGTCAAATAACCATTCAATACTTAAATCATTATAATGTTTTTAATGGTATATTAATAATATTTTTCATAATTTTATTATTAATCAAATTAATTAGAAAAAGGTTGGGGATATACACACCCACTAAATTGGTTTGTACGCCCACCAAATTTTATTACAAAAATACTATTTGAGCAAGTGACTGTTTAATCCTTTCATTAACATGATAATTTCAAATTAGTTAGGACACCCACCTATTACTATTTGTATATAAAATTGAAATTCTATTCTAAATTGAATAGGATTCCCAGCGATATGTATTATTATCAATCCTGCTACTACGTTAACGTTAATCCATATTGACGCATATCTATTTTCTGTAATTTTTGAAGTCTTTAACAATCCCTATTTCTTGAAAAAAAAAAAAAGAAAAGTAGAAACCAGTATCTTCAGTGATGTGGATCAAAAAATTGTTTCCATTTTAATATTAGAGCATCAAAACGTTTTTATAAACTTTAACAAATTATTATAATACTGTTTGATTTTTTTAATTTTTTTTACCTAAGTCTTTAGATTTTAATGAGCACCGTATTTTTTTACAAAGTATGATACCCTCCGTTTCAAAAACATTTTCCTATTTTTTTTCTACAAATGGATTAAGTGGGAGTTTTATGTTTTTTAAATGAGGGTATGATAGGAATGTAAGTGGGTGTATTTACTAAATTATATATTTATTACTTGGTAGGGGAACTTAGTAAAGTGGGCGTACTAATCAATTTGGTGGGTGTGTATATCCCCACCTTTAGAAAAATTAATTGGAATTGCCTTTCTAGAATGTATGAGGTATTTATGAGCGAATAAGTATTTATTTTAGTGCGGAATAATTCAAACGAATAATAGAAGTAATAATATCGACAGGGTGTTTATATGAGATAGTTCCGAAACAAAAAAAATAATTGTACTTTGGTTATTACAGATCATATATAATAATTAGATTTATATATATAGTCATAATTACTAACATAATTGAGTATACCGAAGATAAATATATACTTCCTTCGTCCCACCTCACTTGACACCCAAGAGGTGTGCACAATAACTAAGAAAAAAAAATAAAATAAAGAAAATGTGTGGTAGAAAATGAAGAGAGAGAATGAGTGGGGTACATAGTAGTGTTGGTTGAATAAATTAAGTGGTGGATAATAAAGAGAGTGAATGAGTGGTGGGGGTAGAGTGAATATAAAATTATAAAAAATATGCTATTTTGGGAAGTGTCAAGTGAGCTGGGACTAAGGGAGTATGTTTTTTGTAAATCACTTTTGATTATTTTTTTTCAAAAAAAAAAAATCTATGTGGGAAATTAATTTTATGACAAAAACTTATGAGAGACGGTCTCACACGTGAGACGGATTTCGTTTCGAGAGTAAATGGTTTGCTACCCCTAGGCTATGGGTGGGACGGGCAAACCCATTTCTTCTCTAGTCGGGATCCGTCTCTCACGTGTGAGACCGTATTACACAACACAAGATTTCCTCAATTTTTATGTGTGAACTTGCTTTTATACTAAAAAATATGAAAAAACAAAAGAGAGAGAGAAACAGAGACATACGAATCCTATGCGAATTATACATTGTCCCACCAACAAATACGTGGAGCCAGTTTGTTTAATGAGTACTAATCATCTTAGTCAGGTCCCATTTAAGGTTTCTTTAAGCATAATTATTAGTGCCGAAAATTTTAGAAAAAACGCGTTTTACATGCGTTTTAGTGTAAAATGTGTTTTTCTTATGCGAAGTGATATTTTTGTAAATAAGCGGAACGTTACTTAAAAGATGCGGTGGCATTGCTGTAAATAACTGGAACTTATAAAACTCATTAGGCACTTTTTAACACTACAAGAGTCATTTTGCAATACTACAGGAGATACTTTTTAATACTAGGGCAAACACTTGTTTTAGAACTTAGAAAAACTCACCAGGCACTTACAAAAACTCACCAGGCACTCTTTTATACTGTAGAAGGCACTTTGCAATACTACAGGAGGCACTTTTTAGTATTAGGGCAGACACTTGTTTTGAAATTTTAAAAATCCACCAAACACTTGTTGACAATGGAAGAGGCATTTTTCAATAATCCAAGAGACACTTTGTAATAGTAAGACAGTCAGTCTTAAAACTACCACTAAAAATGCCTATTTGAATGTATAAAAGTGTCTGCTTGAATATTTATAAGTGTAATATTACAACATGTACTTTGTAATATTAGAGAAAGCACATGATAATATTAGAGAAGACAATTGGGAAAAACACGTTTTTCCTTAGCTTAGTGTAAAACACGTTTTTCACAAGAACGACTCTTATTAGTGATATACGATGTATAAATACTCCTAAATCAATCACTACTCCCCGTCTCATTTTGTTTGGCCACAAAATAAAATATCGTAGTTTAAGAAACTTAATAAATGTGTTGTTAATTTTTACATTTCTAATTTTAGCCTTCTTTATAACATGGGAATCCGTGCATTGGTGTATATAGTGTAATTGATTAGTTTGTTAAATATAATTTAAATAAGGGTATAATCGAAAAATAAGATATAATTTTTTATTGAATTTATAAGTAACCAAATAAAATGAGACAAACAAAAAATAAAAATGTGGACAAACAATATGAAACGCATGAATGAAGTAATGTAAATTGTAAATTGTAAATTGTAAATTGTAAATTGCGGCTTAATTCCTTTCCCATTTCAACCACACTGATTAAAGGAAAACATTCATAAGTGCTCTTGACGAAATCATTGCTTGTGGTTATTATTTTAGATTTTATTTATTATTTCCATGTTTGTGAATATGACCCAAAGTGAAATACACGCTAGTATGGACAACTTCAGAGAGGTCCTTTATTACTATTGAAAATTAGAGCTATCATTTTGTGGACACCAAACAAGGATATGAGTAGAAAAGAAAATAATTATAATGAAAGTGCAAAAAGAAAATAATTATAATGAAAGTGCAAAAAGAAAATAATTATAAAGAAACTACAAAACAGAAAATAAAATAATCAAAATGGAAGTGAATATACAGAAGGAACTTTCTTTTTCAATTATATGTGTGAAAATATGATTGATCAAATGTTATATCAAAGTATGGCCAAAATCTATTGAATCATACAGAATCAATTATAAGCGTGTCAACCTGTAAGACTCGTATTTTTAAATGAGTCTGGTCGGTTCAGATTATTAGTGGGATGGTTCGAGCGGGTTGTTGGGTAACGAATCAAAATTGACAGGCCTAGTAGGGATAATAACATTAGATTTTTGTATCACCGTTTGTGTGTGACCATATCAATATCTTTCACTAGTACAAAATCAGGCTTAGATAGCGCCTTTTTCCCCCTTAGATAGCGCAAAAAAGCGCTATGTAAGCTACCGCTATGCTAGTTAACATAGCGCTTATTTTGCGCTATCTAAGCTTAGGATCTCCTATAGCGTTTTTTTTATGCGCTATCTAAGGGCATTTTTTAAAAAAATATTTTTTATTTTTTTCCTGTTGCACCAACTTCAAATTATATAAATTATAAACAAAAAATCAAATAAATAAAAATTAATATGAAGTAACAAACATTCCATTGAACAATAACAATCAACCTTTCATTACATACACCAACAATAATTCTTACAATCATCGACAAGAGTTACAAACTAATAAGAGTTAAAGATCTTCGGGCAATAGAATGGACAAATGTAATCATTTCAAACAATAATTTTTACAATTATCGCTCCTTTGCAGCCATATTTCCCGTTGAATTACACGGAGCATTAGCTCGACCATCATAATAATCTGGAATTGAATGCGGGTGAAAATTAGGCATGGCACGGAAATTTCATTTGGTCATGTGATGTTCCATTTGTGGAGTGTGTAGTCCATCACCTGTTTCATTTAAACCTTCCGGTTTTTTCTGTGGAGATCTCGACTTGGCCCCTTTTCCTCCAGAGGATCATGTTTTCATTTATTCTCCTGCAATTTTTTTTTTTTACCAAGATCATTAAGTATCAAACTATGGTTGCCCAAGAAGCTGTTCAAAAACGTCATGTTCATGCATTGCATCAAAATGGTAAGAGACTTACAGCATTGACCCTTACTGACTTAAGAGCCATTGCTTTTTCAAGAATCTCACCCTATAACCAAACAAAAGTGTCAGCACCAACCATACAAGAAAACAAAGGGAAAGAGTGGTTTGACATAGGTACTTACCACTGTAATCTGTTTAACAAGACCACACCGAATGTCTGCATTCATCCCGAAACACCGTAATATGAACAATCAAACCAGAGAAGAATGAAGAATCTTGTAACAAATAGAAAATGATAAGTACACAACAATATCATCTTGTAACTACAGAACAAGCTAGTATATACTTGCAATCTGTAACGACCAGGGCTCACAGGTCCGACCCGATACACAAGTACCACGCACTTGGCCCAGTAAATACAAATATCTTGGGTCCACTTGGCTTACCAAGGCCCACCAAAAAATCCATAGACGTATTGGTATTCATTGGTAAGTCGCGGTACCTTAAGCACCACTACAACCTTTTGTAACCCACCAATGTGGGATACTACAATCTCCCCACATTGGATCCCTGCCGTCCCCGGCAAGGCCCACTTGGATCGGCACCTCAGGCAGTGTTGGATTCAAGAGGTCGCTCGTACGGATTCAAGAAGTGACTGTAACACCCCGAATTTTCTTATAATATCTGAGCATTTAATGGCATTAAATATCCATAAATAACAATAATAAATACTTCAAATTAGGGTTCATAACGGCCCCTTATTTAACCATAAATTCAAACAATAGCGGAAGCGTAACTTAACCTTGTCTTGGTAGGTAACAACCCTAACCATTAATGTACTTCAACTTACATCAAGATAAATAAGCGTACTTAAACTATTAAATTAAGAATCTTCAGTCCACCGTCTTCCTACGGCTGCTTTCCTTGTCTTGACCTTCTACTTAAATCCTGAAAACAAATTTGTAGAGAAGGGATGAGCGAACGAATGCTCAGTAAGTTCATACGTGGCCTCTCCGGTTACTAAGGAGAGACGACCAGAACGAATACTATGAATAACTTTACAAAGATAGGTTCAGTTACTTTTGGATTCAAGGCTGCAGAACAATACAGTCTTATTACTTTTAAGATTTTACTTTCAAAGGATTATGGCACTACAATTCAAAGGGATTTATTCAAGTTTCCGTCAATTCCTTGGTAACGTACATTATAACCTCAATGCCAAAGGTACAATTGGTACACCTAGCTTCTTCAGCCAATAGTGTGGGTCGTAACATATATGGTATCCACACACATATGCTCGGGGTCTAGAATCATCCTTGTAATCAGACAATTCCTGAGAGAAGGCATGTGATCACTCATGCAATCCCTAGTTTAAGGACGAGTCTTTTCTAACTGGACTGTCCTTCAATGTCTTTTCTAACTGGACATTGGATGCCTTAACGAGTAAGCGATTAACTTACAAGTTAAAATTAAATGCCTTAACGAGTAAGCGATTAACTTACAAGTTAAAATTAAATGCCTTAACGAGTAAGCGATTAACTTACAAGTTAAAATTAAATGCCTTAACGAGTAAGCGATTAACTTACAAGTTAAAATTAGAACATACCATGGTACAAGTATGTGATACAAGTTTCAAACTTCGATACTTAGTAGATCGATGGGGACATCACTAAGTATAGATTCTTTCAAGGAACGTTCAATAACGCAGAGTTCATTCAAATACTATCATGCCATACTGATAGCTAACTTTAGAAAGAAATACCGAATTCCAATAAACAGGAGTTCAAATACTGTAAGGAACGTAATCCCTTACCTGAATTGCTTTTCCTCGCAATCTCCTCTCTGTGCAAATCTACAAGGCACGGAGTAATTTACTTTAGTATTCTCTACATGGTTAACTATTTCTACTTAGTTAACTGAGAGATGCGTTTTAACTTCTTTACTTTGTTACTTCTTTCTTTACGTTTAAGTTTCTGACTTTGATTTACTAGTCAGTCCTTTAACTTTGATATAATTGCAATTTAGTCCTCTAACTTTGGGTTAATTACAATTTGGTCCCTCAACTTTGGGTTAATTGCAAATTGGTCCTTCAACTTTGGATTACTTGCAATTTAGTCCTTCAACTTTAGTTCAATTACAATTTAGTCCTTCCACTTTGGATTAATTGCAGATTAGTCCTTCAACTTTAACTCAATTGCAATTTAGTCCTTCCACTTTGGATTAATTGCAGATTAGTCCTTCAACTTTCTTTTAATTACAGAAAGGTCCTTGGACTTTGGTTCTGTTCATAAGGTCCCCTAAGTTTCCCTTTTCAATCACTTAGGCCCTCTAACTTCAAAGGTTTCCTTTTTATTCCTTCTAACTTTAATTCTTTTCAGTTTAGTCCTTTTCCGTTAGGAAACTAACTGGAACTTCTAATCTTTTCCTTTCTTGCTAACTTTTAACCTTCAAGGTCTTCCAAGTGTTTATTCTATTTCCTCAAGTTACTTTTCTAACTTGTTAACAATCCTTTTAACGATTTGTTTTCTTTTCCGTTAGAAACTTAACGGAAACATTAACTTTCCGTCCCAATTCTTAACATCCTTAATCAAGAATCAACACCCAAGTTAGGTCATCATTGCCGAAACATGCTTCATCAAGATCCTTTGATTTTGATCAATTTTTCTAATTCTTTAAATTTTTCTAAATTCCCAAACATCAATATGATTTACAATACACTTAACAAGATCATTTAAATCAACAAAATAAATTTTCCATGATCTAGGCCATTCGGCCGAAGGTGTTCAAAAGGGGAAATCCATATTTTTTCTTCTTTGATAAACCCTAATAGCCTCAATTCCATATTGGTCTAATCCCCATGCATTGAATAATAGTATTCCATTTAAAATCATGGTTATAAGATCAACCTAATCCCAATACTAATATGAAGATCATCATATAATCAACACCTTGATTATTTAGAATTTTAATAAATAACTTCTCATCATAAATAACTAGCATGCAATCATAATTCTTTATTTTCTTAAATCATGCATAGTTTATGTTTTAAACATCCAAATCCAATGAAATAAATTTTTGAAGATGGGATTCGATCTTACCTTGAGAATGATCGGATTGGATCTCCAAAAATAATGGCCGGAATTTTCTTCTCCTCCCTCCTAGGTGCGGCTGCCGGCGGCTATACTAGAACTAGGGTTTGTTTTTCCCTTTTTTTTTTTTTTTGAGTTTATGATAATAATGAATTCTTAAGTTGACTAACTCATTAATTTATACCTTGGGTTGATTCCTAATTGGGTTGGGTTTACTAATACTATTTTCGGGCCAATCCAATTTCCTTGGGCCCACTTCTTTCAAATTCTTTATAACTCCAATTATTGTTTAATTCAATTTAGTAAAACCGAAAATTAAAATAAAAAAAAAAAAAAAATTATCCGGTTATTACAGTGACTCCCACCGTCTCTGCGGTGTGCACTTTATTCCGCACAACACTTTGCTCCACACTTCCGGCCGGGACCCGCTCTGATACCATTTGTAATGACCCGGGCTCGCAGGTCCGACCCATTACACAAGTACCACGCACTTGGCCCAGTGAATACAAATATCTTGGGTCCACTTGGCTTACCACAGGACCACCCAAAAATCCATAGAAGTATTGGTATTTATTGATAAGTCGCGATACCTTAAGCACCACTACAACCTTTTGTAAGCCACCAATGTGGGATACTACACAATCAACCCAAAATTTGAACTTTGGTTACAAGTAAGACTAGACAAATTCTTCGGCCATCCCATCTAATTAAAAGAAACTAAGAAGCTTGAATTGGGATGGAGGGATTAACTAATAAGGTTCAAATTTAAAACTCAAAACTCCAACTTTAACTCAACATCCATATTCATTTTTCAGTTGAAGCAAGAAACTTTTATTGATATACTCATTTTTCTAGATAACAAGAATGCAAATGTTACCAAAATATCAAAAAACTTGCTTCTGATCCAATTTCTGTTTCTAAAAACCTTTCTGGAAGAAGCCATGTCAGTCCTGCATAAATATTTTCAAGACCCACATTAGACAAGATAAAAGAAAACATACCTTTGATGATCGAATCCATGAACACAGACTTTGAGGTGCTAACGCAAACACCCTCTATCGGTATCCACACGTCGAACGGATATCAAGAACACCTTCTTGATCTGGATTGCTAGACCTAAGGCATGGTGAAAAAACGATTTCTTCATAGGAATTATTTTGCTTCATTGATTATTGTATTTTGATGATCATGGATCATAAAATAAATAATCCTACTTCTCTATAATTTATTGTTTCTAAAACAATTGTTATTGATTTCCAAAATCAACATTAGACGCTGTCAAACCCGGCTGCATATATTTATATGATTGACCCAATTCCGTTTGGGATCGGGATTCCTTGACAGTCAAGGAAACTGAACAAACTGACTAGAATCGGGGAGGGACGCCGTACGGATCACAAGGAGCCGTACGCCAGTCCCACGGCCGTACGGTGGCTTGTTCTAAAATCCAGATTTTCAGCCTTTATTCAATCCGTTCTATTGTGTGTGACCCAATAGGATTATACTAAGTTGGAAACGAGTCCGAATCATTCAGAATCCGTAAGTCATAAGCGGACTCTAGCAAGCCATTATGACTACCCAATTAGTATAACTTTGAAATTCCAAAGTTACCTTATAGAACATATCACAATCCCTTTGTCACGCGATATCATATTGGACATAAGTCATGGTCTACGTCAACTTATGTTGTCCAATGCCTTCTCTATCCCGAGTAGATTGATTATGATCAAATGACATTAAACACTTCAATTCATTTGGGTACGGCCGTACACTATCATCAATCTCACTCATCGAGAGACCAAACAGATATCTCTCTTGAGAGAGGGACAAATACCATCTTGGCTTATCATTCTTCCCTACAAGAATCCGATTATGCCAATCGTAGCCTTTATAGCCACCCGGTTAAGGGTAGCGTTTGAGGACGTCAAACATAATGTTCATCATGTGGAAAACTATGATAATCTCAGGTCTAAGGATTCAAATGGTATGACTATTATGAGATTTAATTATGACATTTGACCATGACGTAAATCTCATAACGGGTCAATCCAGTACCTTGTTCTCCAACAAGAACCCACAAGTTTAATCTGCATCCTATGCACCATAATCATCATATGATTATCCATTAAACTCATGCTAGCCCTTCATAAGTGCTAGGGACAATGATTATTATAATAAACATGCAAAAGATATAATAATTGGGTTTGTTATCTCTATAACAATGAAGCTATGATGTAACGCATAGGCCTTTCTCAAGGGCCTAGGGCATAATATCCAACATTATATTCATTAACAATGTGGCTATTTAAGACTAAAAAATGAAACCAATGGACACATATGCCATGACACACTCACTCTCTCCCCTCTCTACCTGCTCCCCTCAGCTAAATATAAGTAACTAGCCTGCAAATTGAATTAAATATGTTTATGTAATTAGGAGAAGCTGAAAAATACCTCTACTATTGGGTTCTGCCCCATAGCCGAGAAGGAGTCGCCCACAGTTTTCACTTCCTTTAGATGTAGCTATATGCTGAACTCCGAGAGATTGTTGAGAGATTAACTTAACATACATTTCAGGAATGGATATATACATATATGTATATTCATTAACAATGTGGTTATTTAAGTTAACAAAATTCACAAACCAGTGCTGTTCTTCCATTGTTATTGTGAGACTCATTAGTATCAAGGCCTCGTTTCAACAATTTATGCAATAACAAATCATCTCCTCTCAGTGTAGCTAAGCACTGACTAAGTGGTAAGTCCATCCTACCACGAGCCAGCAAATTTTCCGTCTCTATTAAAATTCCCTCCATAAGTGAATCGTTTACTTCTTTCAAATGTTGCCCATAAAACCAACATTACCCAATATTAAGATAAAATAAGAGCAATGCTCTGACGGATCATCAAACGTATACTATATTTTGCATACCTCAAGCAGATTATTCATAATAATGGTCCCATCTCCAACATTGGCCTGAACGATGCTCAAGAATGTGGTACGATTTAACCTAAGTAGTTGACTTAGTCTTTTGGTGCGCACGGTAAAGAGATGAGGCCTATAACAAAGAACCCCAATCTCACCCCAAAGTCCTCCAGTTTTACACTTTCCTACAACCTGCTTTCAGCATTCCAATATATAAGCATTGGATATATTAAAAACATTTTTTTTAAATGTATAATAACTTTCACTATAACTTACTTGTTCAACGCCATTTTTCATAACCAGTAGTTCCTGTCAAGTTATCAAAATTTTACCGACCATCTTAATACAAGCGTTAGGACTTCAACTTGTAAGCCCGATAAAAGATTTTGAACTATTAAAGAGATGTGGGGCGGACTGTTGAGGAATTTTGAAACTCACCACTGCTCCTGTAACAAGCACGTAGAAATCTGTCGGTGCTTCATTTTGCAGAATGACATCTTCTTTTGGAGGGAAATATTCGGCTTTCATCTCTGAGACCTTCAAGATTTATGTTGTCAATAATCATGTTAAGTAGTACTCCCTCTGTCCCAAAATTATCTTCCCATTTGACTATTTAAACATTTTAAGAATATGAATACTTGTTTCACTAGCCATGTTTTGTTTATGTACTTTTAAGGCCAAATTGGGGAAATTGGAAGAACTTTTTGAGACAATGAAAAATAGAAAATGAGAAGATCATTTTGGAACGGAGTAAGTAATAAGTATATCACAACTTCATTCATGTGTACACTTTGATAACTCACCAGCTGAAAAATCAAGTCGTTAGAAACCCCACGAAACAAGTATGCCTTGTCAACTAGAGAGTAGAAAAGAAAATGAGAAATGCTTGATCGGATGGCCTTTGGAAGAGAATCAAGCGTCTCTTGCTTCTGAAGCCCCTCTAAGTCGGTTTTGAACTTTAAGCACAAGTGTGCAAGCATCTGATCTTGCAACCGAACGAGCAATTGATTCTTCTGAGCAAAACTCGAAGCAGCTTGAATAGTGTCCCTCTATTTCCAAAACACAAAATCACAGAAGAAAAAAAATAAATCAACTAAAATAAGATTCATGTTTAAGTGTGAAAATAACAAAAATGAACAAAAGAGTTACTCGGTACTCACAAATTGCCTAGTTTTACTGGTGTCATGACCAATCAAGTTGGTCATATTTCCGATCAAATATGATGTTAATCCAAGACCCACATCAGACAAATAACAATATAAAGGGAAAAACTGCTCTAACCTCTGAGACAAAGATAATCAACAATGATAAAGCTGCAAACCTCAATAATAATCCATGAGCTAGGAAGGGAAAGCTAAAGACTAAAAAATGAAACCAATGGGCACATATGCCATGACACCCTTACTATCTCCCCTCTCTACCTGCTCCCCTCAGCCAAATTTAAGTTACTAGCTTACAACCCCTTTTCGGCCATATCCCTGACAGAAATAAAATCCAAATTAATTTATCATCCATTATACATATATATATATATATATATATATATATATATATATATATATATATATATATATATATATATTCATATAAGATAGTAAAAATAGTTCAGGTGTTTAACAAGTGTCTGAGACACTATTAGGTACAAAACGGATATGAGAAGTGACGCTAGATGATGTCCCAGTTCATACAATTGTAAGTAGAGCTTTATCGATGTTTGAAAGAATATGAACTTGAAAACAAAGCGGATATCAATAATATATGCGCTCCAGTGAAAAACATTAAATCCTCATACACGCTGCCTAAAGTTCACCTTGTGAAATGTTTATTTATGTCATTTGAGGTTTCATCAACTGGTAAAGGGATTTGTGGTAGTAAATTATCGTTGCTTCTCTTTCATTGAAGTGTAACCCCATTTTGGCGAGTCAATACATTTGCCATATGGTCCATATCAGTGAACATCCAGGGTATAATAACATCCACACAAGTTACGAGTCATATTTGTATTGACAGTCATCTAAACTGAAATTAAGAAATCCATCACTGACTAAAAACAGATTGCAACAAAAACTAACTAACCTTCGTGATGCTTGTCAAGGACGATGATGAACTATTCCATTGTAGCCTGGATTCTGAGAAGCAAGATAGATAAATTGGGAAAACAACCCAAGGAGGAAAAGAATAACTAACATAATAAAACATTCCCACGAGGGTAAAAAGAACAAGAACCACAATCCTCTCTCTCTCTCTCTCTCTCTCTCTCTCTCTCTCTGTTTTTCATCCACCAAATCGTACAGAAAAACAAACACAGGATATAAAAATTGCATATTACAGAGGAGTGAGTTCTAATTAGAAGCAGTTACCTCAAGAAGATATCACTAACCACTTTAGGGTTGTCAAAAATTTCCATTCTTCAATTACAGCATATTCCCGATCCAAAAAAACCCAATTGATTCACACGGTGATCATCATCGTCACTCTTATCAACCCTTAGCAAATAAAAAACAACTTCTGAGGGAAAATCGATGTCTCAGAAATCCTGCCAGGCTGAGCTTGTGTAGGAAACTCCACTAATTTCACTAAATAGGGGAAATCGCACATGCTCAATTTAAACCACAAAGTTCAGAACCGACCGCCGGCGGCAAAAACGCAAAAAATAGGGGAAATCGGGAAGTATCTGAAATGGACGAGGTAAAGGCGTTCGTTGGAAAGGTCTTTAGGGGAGTCAGAGATGGTGGTGGTGGTGGAGGAGGTATGATCAAAGAAGAGGCAATCGTAGTCCATGAAGAAATCTAGGGCTTTGAAGAGGTGTTTATGGTGGATTTGAGTATTTGGGTATTTAGGTTTTAGAGAGAGGGAATGATGGCGATAGCGTCGGTTTGGCTGATAGTAAGGTAGCACTTAATGCATACGCTACATAAGCTATATTCACACACATCGTTTCACTTTTTATGCGCTATTATAGCATTTTTATTTTTTATTTTTTTTGGCTTAATTATTAAATTAAAATGGGGTATGCGCTATATAAGGTTACATCTTAGATAGCGCTTTAAAAAAAGCTATCTAAGGGGTGTTTCCTAAGTATCAATCTGAACTAGTGTTTGGAGATGACTTGAGTAGCCAACATTGGGAAGGACTGCATTTGCATGCCATCTGGGGCTGATACGATTGCATGGAGTGTCGTATGGTCATCTAAGTGATGGGATCCCGACCACCACCACCACCACCACTCTTCATTAGTATTAGTAAGAAATTGTTCTCTTTGGGTTTTAAAGGAATTAATCAAGGTCAAGAAATGGGTATGCCCGGTCCAGGCAGTCGAACGACCACAAGCCCATATTAAAAGAAATCCTGATCAGGCCCATAAATCTCATATAGTTATATCACATAAATCTTTAGACCTAAGGTTATTACAGTCGTCCACTTGATGAACATTATGTTTGACATATTTAAACGTTACCTTTAACCGGGTAGCTATAAATGATACGATTGGCATAATCGGAATCATGTAGGGAATGATAATAAGCCAAGAAGGGATTTGTCCTCAGTAAGAGAGATGTCAAGCTTGGGCCCCTCGATGAATAGTATTGATGAAATGCACGGCCGTGCTCAAATGTATTGATTGGATCAATGTGATTTGTTTTATCAATATATATTCGGGATCGAGAAAGCATTGAATAAGGTAAGTTGACCATTGACCATGGCTTACGTTCAATAGACATCGTGTAACAAAGAGATTGTGTTATGTTCTATTTTAGGAAACTTTGGATTTCAAAGTTATACTAATTGGGTGGCTTGCTAGAGTCCGCTTATGACTTACGAAGTTTGAATGGTTCGGACTCGTTGCCAACTTAGTATAATCCTATTGGGTCACACACGCAGAACGGATAATTAAAAGGAGCGAAAAATGAGGAAACTAGGAAGAGGCTGAAGCAGCTGTACAGAGTTTAATTTTGGTCTTTCCTTGTTGGACAAGAAGACCTAAGTCCTAAAGGGTTTTGGATACCCCTTGTATATAATGTGGACAACCGGGAATTGTTCCTATAACATTGATTTTGGAAATCACAAACTTTTTCTTGGAGAAAGAGAATACACATAATATACTTGGGTTATTGAGTTTGATTATTTCCAATTATCAAACTTCAATAATCGTTAGGAGCAATTGAAGAATCGTTCTTCATCAAAGTTTTTCAATCCGAAGGACCTAGCAGTCAAGTTCAAGAATCGTTCTTGAATCCGTTCGAAGTGTGGATCACCGGTAGAGGGTGCTCTTCTTAGCATCTAAATCCAAGGCTTCATATTTCGATCTACAAGGGTTAGTTTCTTTCATCTTCATATTATGAATTATTGAACATAACGGATCTAGGCTATTGGGTTTCTTCATGTTATTCTTCCGATGCGCATGATTGCACGAAACCCAACATCGTCTTGCTAAAATTCCTAAGGAGCTTTGAATGATTCGTCGAGCCTACTTGCTCAAAGGCGCTTGTGAACCGTGCCTTAGTAGTTTTCCTCAAATTGTAATTTATAATGCCCCACGTCGGTTTAATGTTGATTGGTATGATGAGTTTGATTGGTTGGAAATTGGAATATAGTGAGAGTAAAGATGCAACATATAATTTTATCTTGGATTTTTTTTATATTGCATTAAGTTTTGCACATCCTAATTCTAAATCCTGGATACGCCACTGCCCCCTTCAAACCCCCTCAAGAAGCATGAAGAAAAAGAACATCGACTTAGGATAGGACACTTATAGTGGTAATTGGACACTCATTTAGCGACCGAGGTAGTAATAATCACATGGGGGTGATTTTTATAGAGCAATGCTAGGGGCACAAAATAAGGTTCCAAAATCTTGCTCACAAAATGAGGTGGCGATATTTTATTGGTTGTATCGATAATGGACCCGCCACACTCCAATTAAAAACATCAATAACATTATTACACCTAGGACTTTGTGAGCAAGTTTTTGTGAGTTTTTTGTGCGCCTATTATTATTCATTTTTATAACCTGTCCCAAATTGAGGCATATCGGAGAGATAAATTGTACAAATCTTTCTATTTTCCAAGTTGATGATCCGATCCATTCATTCGTACTCGATCGTTGGTATTTATGGCCTTAATTAACAGCAGAACCGGATTAAATGATTTGGGGAAAACACAAAAACCTGACATAATATTAGGAGGTCGCATTGCAATATTTTACCTGTTCACATGCAAAATCAAACAGGAATATTCGTATGTACGTATTCATGTTTTCCTTAGCAAACTGAAATAAGAATAGTTTAGACCTCATGTTTTCCTGAGCATATATTTTAACACAAGCATTATGATTTTTCAAAACTTATTTATTTATTACTAATCTTTTTTAGAACTTAGTAACCGATCCCAACCAACCAACCTACCTACCTATCTTCCAAGTTGAATTATTAAATATCACAGATATAGTAATTATAAAGACTACTCCCTCTGTTTCAAAATACATGTCGTTTTAGATTTCTTCACACATATTAAGGATATAAACACTTGCTTCACTAGCCATGTCGGGTTTATGCACATGTAAACCCAAATTTTAGAAATGGGAAAAAAAATGCGACAATGAAAAATGACAACCGAGAAGATCATTTCGAGAGTATCACATAGGAGTATATAATTATAAAGAGACAATGATGTGCACGTAGGGGCGTATGTGTTTCTTCGTTAATCATGTACCAAGTATTTAATTGTTTATAAGAACTATTACTATTTTACTCCATAGAAGCTTTCCTGGAAAGAAGCCTTTCTTCTTCTTTATATATAGAATTTCTATATGCCCATAATGTCATTATGTCTTTGTTTAGTTGATGTGCATATAAACAAATTACAACTTTTACTACCAAAATACTTATTTCTCTGATCATTTGCTCTACTATACAGTATATATATATATATATATATATATATATATATATATATATATATATTAGAGTATCATGACCTGATTATGGACCCATAACGAAGTACGTCGCCCCACAAACATGTGTATAATTTGGAGCTAAGTAATTTTAGAATCATTTTAAGACTTTTGGGCATTAGTACGGTAGAGGGACAAGGAATTTTGGGTGGTAATAATCAGTAAATTAACTACATACAAATATCACTAATTAGTCAAGTTTGTATGTCATTCAGTTTTTATTTAATTCCAATTGTCCCACGTTGAAAATTATTACTCGACTTTTACTTTCTTCTTCTTCTTTTTTTTTTACCTATCTTCCTTTAATTTCTTTTCATTCTTTTACCCTCTGATCACTTCTAAGAGCACTGATAACTTATAAAAAAAATAAAACATTTTTTTCAGAAAGAGGATTGACATTTTTATAGTATACTACTATACTAGCAGGGTTAGACATTTAGATTTATATATTTTTCGGTCAAGGTTGAATGATCAATAAAGAAATTTATGATTACTAATGTGAAATGTGAAATGGAGGGAGTATTTGTGTTAACATTCTTATTTTGCTGCTCTGCAAAAAAGAAAATCTCATTTGCTACACAGCTTCTTTAAAGACACACACAAACACACACACACATATATATACTCCATCCATCTCATAATAATAGTTTCATTTGACTATACATCAATGACATAATTTCATTTTCTTAATTTAATTACTACCTTTAATGAAGTTCAAATATTATTCCCAATAAACTTTCTCTTGAAACAATCATACACCACAAGATTAAGTTTGAAGTTCATTTATTTTAAGATACTAATTTTAGAAATGGGATTATCATTTTAGACATAAATAGCAAATGGAACTAACGGAAGGAGTATACTCCCTCCATTTCATAACCATTTGCAACATTTTGACCAAAATGATCAACTTAATTACATTTTAACTAAGACTTTATAGAAAATATGATAATTCTAATAAAAATATCTAAAAAATATTATTTATTATATTTTTAATAGTGAATTAATTTAAAATTAACATTTTTTTTATAAAATTTCGGTTATTGTGCAATCGAGTTGACCATTTAATTAAATGGTGCAAATATGTATGGACAGATGATCCCCGTCCCAGCTCAGTTGACACTTACTCCAATTTATCATTGTTTGCACCAAAGCAAAGCAAAAAAACTGTGTAAAGGAAATTGCAGTACAAGTCTCAATCAAATTATCAAGTAAGTGTTTAGTTTTTGAATATTATTCTGATACTTCTTAATAAAAGTATCTATACTTCATCTATTTCTTCTTTTATAGTAAGATACTTCCTCCGACCGACTCATAACTATGTAGACAAATTTCCTTTTGGGCGTCCCATTGATAAGTTATGCTTTCCTAAAATGACAAAGAATCTTTACTATTCCTCCCATTCATTCTCTCTCCTACTTTACTTTTATACTCACAACACCAATCAACCTACTATTCCCTACCTAATTTTCTCCCGCCTACTTCACTTTTCACACTCACAACAACTACCCACTACTAGTCTTCTCTTAATTTTCGTGCAAAACCCATTTTGCCCACATAGTTATGGGATGGAGGGAGTATGTTTTACGAATATATATCTTAATCTTTCTAAAATATTTCTAAAAACCATTTTACGAAAATACTTTGAGAAAACTATTTCTAGAAGTTTATGTGAAAATATGTCTATTTATATTATAGAAAAATATTTGAAATAGTATCTTGAACACATATACTCCCTCCGCCCCACCTCACTTGAGACCTAAGATGTGGGCACAATAACTAAGGAAAAAAAATAAAGAAAAGAAAATGTGTGATAGAAAATGAAGAGTGAGAATGAGTGAGGTAAATAGTAATGTTGGTTGAATAAATTTAGTATATTAATTTTGGTCCATCCCAGCTTACTTGACACTCCTCAAAATAGCTTACTTTTTATAATTTTATATTCACTAGAACCCACCACTCATTCTTTCTCTTTATTTTTCACCACTCAATTTATTCAGCTAACACTACTATTCACCCCACTCTTTCTCTATTTTTATTTTCTACCATACATAAAGTACATTTCTTTAAATTTTGTACCCGCTTCTTAGGTGTCAAGTGATGTAGGATGAAAAGAGTATATTGAACAGTCCCAAATGTTAGGGCACACACGGCAAAATAGGTCCACCCTAAGAAAGCAAATTGTGTGTCCAATAGCTAAATTCTTGTGTCGCCCATAATTAAAGTACTAGTATCAACATTCCACTTTATATATTGTCGATCAAAGCCCTCAAAAGTGACTTCTGCAAGAAAAGAGGCACACACAGTTCTTCTGGGAAGAGGAAAAAGGGTGAAACGTGAAGGCTTGTGTCAGTTTATCCACAACAACGAAAAGGAAAAGACCCAAAGTTTACATCAAGTTAGGAAGACATGAAATTGTTCAAAAGAAAATGTAGGCCCGTTTATGGCCATCCTCTTTGTAGCATAAAGAATTGAGGAGGCAAAATATAGAGTCATCTTTTCAAAGTAAGATAAGATTTATTCAAAAAAAAAAAAAATCTATGGGTTATGAACAAGGTTAATTAGGAATAGGGAAAAATACTAAAAAAACCCTTGTAAAAAATTTGCATTACCAGAAAATCCAAAAAATATATTTTATATCCAAAAAGTTCTAAAATTAAATTATCGATACCAGAAAGCCCAAACATTAACGATTTAACGCGGTTACGTTTGAGTATTCATATTAATAATAAATTAACTTTCCTTTCAATTAAAGACATATTACAGATACAAAATTTTTTTGCAATGCAAATAATTTAATTGTAATATTAGTATAAATAGAAACAATAATAGTAGTTATAAAAAAAACAAGAATATTTAATTATTATTACTATTTTAGTTAATTAGTAATTTTAATAATAAAATTAAGTATAAAATTAATAAGAATGAATAATAATAAAGAAGCACATATCAATTGCTTCTCTCATATAAGAAAAGAAATCATATTTTTATTATTAATATTTTTATTAAATATTAATTAATTAAATAATAATAATAATTAATTTTTGTTATTTTTATGACTATTATTATTATTATTATATTATTATTATTATATTATTATTATTATTATTCGACTAAGATATTATTATAATTATTTTGCGTTGTATTTTTTTTTTTAATATTCCTAACACGTCATTAATTGAAAGAGAAGTCAAGCTTTATTAATATGAATGTTCAAACCTAACGGCTGGACTTTTTGGTATCGATAATTTAAATTTAGGACTTTTTATATTGAAAAAAAAAATTGTGGATATTTTTGATATAATTTTTTTAGGCGGTTTTTGGTATATTTCCCTAAGGAATAAATAGTCTGCATTGCATGCATATTAGGAATAATGTTTCACAAGGAATAAATAGTGCAATTTTTGCACTAAACTGTTGGAGATGGTATAAAGATTGTCACAAAATCCGTCTCCAAAAAGCTTTTTCCTGTATATAATACTATAAAGTGTCAGTCATTCATAGTAGCATTATAAACATTGAAATTGACACTTATAAAAATTGTCACTGCTAATATTACAATGTGACAGTCGTTCATAATGACATTTATAAACATTGAAATTGACACTTTTTGTAATTGTCAGTAGTAGTGTTAAAGAGTGTCAGTGGTAGTGTTATCATTTCTAGCATGTTCAATGAGTACTGGTTATTTACAAAAGTATCACCGTGCGCTTTTAAAATAAGTGTCAGTTATTTACAAAATTCCATCGTTTGAGACACAACTTTCAGACACTATGATATTCATGTATGGAATCCAAAAAAATTCTAATAGTTGTGTCTCAAATGGTTTTTGAACAATTAAATTTTACTTTGTATTTTTCACAAATAAATTAAATTGTATGTCTTTATTAAAAATTATATTTTATTTTAAGGACTTTTAGAAATTAATTCTTTAAACAAGTGTCGGTTATTTACAGAAATGTTACCGCGCATATTTAAGTAACAGATTTTTCATAAAATCCTAACCAAAATTCACTTTTTCCCGATTTTCATATAATAATGAGGGGAATATTGGTATAGCATAAATTAGCCCCAGAACCTAAAAGGAATACATAAAGAAAAAGAAAGAGAACAGAAACGCAATAATTAAACACGTACAATTGCAAAAAGATTGCAAGCAATAAAACGATAGAAAATATTTCTAAATCCTTTAATTATAGCAGAACACTAGTAAGAAACGGTGAAAAATGTACACCTAAACATTAAAAAGAAATATATTACTAAAAGAAATAATAAAGAACTAAATGAGACCAAATATTAACATCATTGAATCCAAAACTTTTTTCTTTTTAGTTTAAGTATATGCATCCACAGTCTATTACAAAGTTAAAATTTTGACACTACCATTAAACTAAATAATATTGATTAAGTTTATGCATTCGCACCACAACTAAGTGTAAATATGTATAATAATAACAATAACAATAATAGTTAGGTTCTCAAATCATCTTTGGAGTGGAGATCAACACCTATGCGGAAATAACGTCGAGAGAAAGGCAAAATAGATACAACGATCCTGAAGGAATAACAGAAATATGGAAGAAGTGATCACACATCTTATTGATATTATGTTGTTTATACACAAGTACAAGAGGAGTTACATATGGACTAAATAACAAATAACTTAGAACTATATTTACATAAGAATTATAAGAGATAAATATGGAAAAGCTATACAAGATCAAGTAGGAGAAGGAGACGAGATTGTACAATCTCTATCAGGCCCCTTGAAGATGGACGGCCAGGAGGCAAAACAAATCTTGGACATAAGTTCCATAAAGCGGGATCGAGCAAGTGATTTGGTGAGAGCATCAGCAAGTTGATCATTGCCTGAAATGTGAGAGACACATAGTCATTGGCTTTGAACATGCTCACGAACCACCCAACTGCTTCATCTTAGAGTGAAACTTAGGGTTGGCAGTAACATAAGTGGCCCCCATGATGTCACAGTAAATAGTAGGGGCACTAAAAGTAGAGAAGACGAGTTTAGATAGGAGATTTTGGACCCATATAACCTCGTCAGTAGTAGCAGTAATGGCTCCGTATTCAGCTTCTGTTTAAGACCAGACAAGGGTGTTTTGCTTGACTAACGACCAAGAAATAGGGTTGCATCTCAAGAAAATAATATAACCAGCAGTGGAGGTATAAGTATCTTTGTCACCAGTCCAGTCTGCATCGGTAAAGGCATGAAGGGAAGTGGGTGACTGATGATGAAAAGATACTCTCTTCAGAGAGATCCAATATAATGACTAGGGACTATAAATACATCTTTTCACCAGCCATTAAACATATGAAACCTAGTTGTTTGGAGAAATAATATTCTTGATCCAAGATTGAGAATCAAAGATCAAGAACCCTAAATTCATATAGCCTATTTTGGATCTAGCAGACCGGATCAAGAAGGAGTTCTTGATATTCGTTCGCATGTGGATATCCATAGAGGGTGATTGCTTAATCATCTTCTAGTTCGTGTTCCAGCGATCAAGACTTGTTGAAAAGCTTGGAGAAGATCAAATCTTGAAGAACAAAAATTCAAGATCCAAAAATTTTAAAGCTCCATCACAGTTAGTATTCTAAATTCAACTCAATACTAATTTAATCATCTTGAGCGGATCAAGGCTTTTGGGTTTATTCCGCTGTGCATGATTGTGCAAAACCCAACATGAACAACTGTGAAATGCATGTCTCAATTATTATTTTCAACTTATGTGTAAACAATTGTGAAATACATGTCTCAATTATAATACTCAAACACTTGTGTGAACAACTGTGAAAGACATCTCTCAATTATAATACTCAAGCACATGTGTGAACAACTGTGAAATGCAAGTCTCAAATATTATTTTTAACTCGTATGTGAACAACTGAGAAATACATGTCTCAGTTATTATACTCAGTTCATGTGTGTGAACAACTGTGAAATGCATGTCCTAAATATAATACTCAAACTCATATGTGAATAACAGAGAAATGCATGTCTCAATTATTATTTTTAACTCATGTGTGAACAATTGTAAAATACATGTCTCAATTATATATCTGAACAACTGTGAAATGGATGTCTTAGTTATTATACTAAAACTCAGAAATTCATGTCCCAGTTATCATAGCAACAACTGAGAACTGTATGTCCCAGTTATTATACTAACAACTGAGAAATGCATGTCTCAGTTTTTAACAAGTGAAAACTAAAAAAAAGTTTCTTGTGCGCTCGTTTAATTCGTTTTAATGATACGATTAATACTGTGGTTTCAGATTGTTTTTTCTTTTTTAATGTTTGTTATATTACCTTTTAATGTTTTTGACTGAAAAAAGAAAGAAAGAAACAAGAAGAAAGTGCTAGAAGGAATTTGGAAGGAGGCTAGGGGCACTCATGTCCAAAAAATATACTAAGGACTATTTGGTTAGTTTTGAAAATGTGTCCTTAATGATTGTTTCCCTTTGACTAAGGGATATATTGGTAAAAGCCTCAATATTCAAACCAAAAGAACTAATGCAAAATTGAATAAGACGGATGTCATAATCTAATATGCTAGTTGACTGCAGAGGACTTGACGCAATGAACAACCGAAGAAGGAGGATGACATTCATAGACTCCAGACTTAGATTTCCCATAAAAGAGAGTAGCCCCCGTGTGTAGGTCCTTCACAATAAAAGACGAGGGTGATAAGGCAATAGAGGCATTATTATCATGGAAAAGTTTGGACATATGAATAATATTACTAGAAATAGATGGAACATGAACAACATAATTTAAAGTGGAATGAGTAAGAAGAGAAGTGGAACTGGTGTTGGAGATGTTTAAGCCAGAGCCATCGCCAATTAGAAGTTGGTCAGTGCCATCATAAGGAGAGTGGAGAAAAAGGGGTTGAGATCATGAGTGACATGGTATGTAGCACCGCTATCAAAAAGCCAGCTCGGAGTCTGTGGGGCGTAAGTAGTTGCGGTATAGGCAATTGGGGATGGTCCAGAGGGTGTTCTTTGAGGGTTATAGGTTTAGGCAAAGGGGATTAGTCGGAGTTATGATTAGAGTTAGGGAAGGTAATATGTGAGTGTTGTTGGCGAAAGGCTGAACAATATGTAATGGCCACGTTGGCGGAACCATTGGCAGCGACTATTGTAGGCGAAAGGGATTAGGGAGGGAGCGAGAGGCGGTTTGGACTTGTTGGTGGGTGAGAAATTAGAGTTGTTTTGGCGAGGGTTATTGGGACGAGTAGGGTTTTTGTCTGTGTAGTTGACAGTGGCCGGGAATGAGGATAGGGTTTGGGATTTATATTTTAGGGAAAGTTTACGATTTATGAGCTTCTCATGGAGCTCATCAAATGTAATGGGATTTCATGAATGTGGACGGCTTAAATCACAGTATCATAATCGGTATCATTAAGTCAATCGAGGACACGATCAACGATATCTTCAGCATCAAGGAGACGAGATTTATTATGTTGAAATATTTAACAACGGTCATTTGTATATATAATCTAACACTAAATCTTAGTGTCTCTTCATAGATTCTAAGTGTTGGGTTTTGAAGAATCATGTACAGCGGAATTAAACATATAAATCAAACACCCAAGAGCTCGGATCCGTGCATGTTGATTAAATTAAATACAAGATGAAAGAAACTAACCCTTGAAGATCGCATCCATGAACACGGACTTTAAGGTGCTAAAGGAAACACCCTCCATCGGTATCCACACGTCGAACGGATATCAAGAACACCTTCTTGATCTGGATTTCTAGACCCAAGGCTTGATGAAGAAACGATTTCTTCGTAGGAATTATTTTTCTCTTTGATTATTGTATATTGATGATCATGAATCATCAAATAAATATACCTCTCTATAATTTATTGTTTCTAAAACAATGGTTTGTGATTTCCAAAATCACCATTAGAGGCTGTCAAACCCGGCTGTATATCATATATAAGGGTTTGACCTAATTCCGTTTGGGATCAGGATTCCTTTTCTGTCCAGAAAACTGAACAAACTGGACTGTTACGGGGTCCTAGCCGTACGGCCCATTTAGAGCCGTACTCCAGTATTAAAGCCGTCCGGTGCCAGGTCTGAATTCCCAGATTTTTCGCCTTTTCCAATCTGTTCTATTGTGTGTGCCCCAATAGGATTATACTATGTTGGCAACGAGTCCGAACGAGTCAGAACCCGTAAGTCATAAGCGGACTCCAGTAAGCCATTATGACTACCCAATTAGTATAACTTTGAAAGCTCAAAGTAACCTTATAGAACATATCACAATCCCTTTGTCACGCGATATCATATTGGACATAAGTCATGGTCCACGTCAACTTATGCTGTCCAATGCTTTCTCGATCTCGAGTAGATTGATATGAGCAAATGACATCGAACACATCAATTTATTTGGGTACGGCCGTACACTATTATCAATCTCACTCATCGAGTGGCCAAGTAGATATCTCTCTTGAGAGAGGGACAAATTCCATCTTGACTTATCATTCTTCCCTACAAGAAACCGATTATGTCAATCGTAGCCTTTATAACCACCCGGTTAGGGGTAGCGTTTGAGTACGTCAAACATAATGTTCATCATGTGGAAGACTATGATAATCTCAGGTCTAAGGATAAATTATATAACTATTATGAGATCTAATTATGACATTTGACCATGACATAAATCTCATAACGGGTCTATCCAGTACTTGTTCTCTAACATGTACCCACAAGTTTAATCCGCATCTTATGCGATATAATCATCATATGATTATTCATTAAACTCATGCTAGCCCTTCATAAGTGCTAGGGACAATGATCATTATAATAAACATGCAAAATATATAATAGTCGGGTTTGTTATCTCTATAACAATGAAGCTATGATATAACGCATAGGCCTTTCTCAAGGGCCTATGGCATAATATCCAACACTAAGTATCCTTGGATAATTACCATCTCCGAATTTTAGTTTTACTCTTTCATTTTATAACTTTTATAACGATTTTATAACTTTAAAACAATAGTCTCATTTAACAAAATAAATTTAACAATCTTGATGCTTATCAACAAGTATTGATTTTTATTTTGTTTTGACATATCCTAAATTAAGAGTCACGTTTATAGTTTATAGACAGAAAATTGTTTTAGTGCAACTTTATCATGATCTAATAAATGACTAGATAAATAAGACATATACTAAAAGAAAAAATATTAATTAACAAATCAACTGTTATACTTATAATGCATAACTGCACCAAAAATCACTCAACTATGACCTGTTTGGGTATTTGGTCACTAAACTAATTTCCTTTTGAAACAACACATCCAACTTATTTATTTTTGCATCCATAGTCACTATCAATAACCCCGTCAGTTTTTTTCCGTTAAATGGCAATATGCAACACATGTGATTTAATTTTAAGGGGGTAGTTTAGGCAAATCTAATTTATAAAATAAATAACAAACTTAGGGTTTAATTTCTAATTTTAAAACTACAGGGTTAGAATTGAAAGAGAAAAACAAAAATCCCTAAATGTCTTCTCCCCCTATCTCATACGGCTCCCTCCCCATCAACCGCATACCGTCCTTCTCCCTTTCCAGAATTCCAGCCATGTACCCCCTCCCTTCCCTCTCCCTTTCCCCATCTCCGGTAATTTCCCCAATCTCCGGTCTCTTCCCTTGCCCACCGCCGTCATTTTTCTTCAGTTTTTCTGGCGCCGTCCTCCAACGTCATTTGGTTCTCCGATCTCTCTAGATCCGACTGTAAAGCGGCAAGATTTTGAAGACGAAGACTTCACGGACGACGAGGAGTGTGTGCTCGAACGATTCTAAGAGTTGGATTGAATCAGACGATCCTTCCAGATCTGATCAAAACGGAATTCTGGCCGGCAACTATGGCCGGAACTGGGAGACCACCAGCGCCGCGGATAGGTGATGCGGCGATGGTGGTTTGCAAGGTGGAGGAGTTGGGGTTGTTTCTAATTTGGTTGGTAATTTTGCTTGTTTAATTTGGTAGTACTAAAAAAAAAACTGTTGGTTTTAATTTTTGAGTATGGTTTTTGTGCAGTGATTTTGATGGTGTGGTTGTCAATGGAGTGGTGCAGTGGTGGTATGGTGGTAGGTTTGATGGTGGTGGTGAGTTGGGGTGGTGGTGTTTATAAAAAATAAATAACAAAAGTAAATATCAATAGCTAAAGTGAAGAAAAAAGTTCAGTGATGGACATGAGAAAATAAATATCAATAGATCAGGGGCTCATTTTGAATAAATCTAACCTTTAATTGTTAGTGGAGCATGAACTACCTAAAATACCCTTTAAAATTCGATCACATGCGTCGCGCATGACCATTTAACGGGAAAAAACTGACCGGGTTAGTGATAGTGACTATGGATGCAAAAATAAATAAGTTGGATGTGTTGTTTCAAAAGGAAATTAGTTTAGTGACCAAATACCCAAACATGTCATAGTTGAGTGATTTTTGGTGCAGTTTTGCCTACTTATAATTAGTATTATTTGTTTTTTTTTGGCAATGTCTTAAGGCAGGAGATAAATAGAGTGATCGAACTCAATACCTTACAAATTGTAAAGGAAGACTCTTGTGCCGCCGTCACACGCCATGAGAAGTATTGTCCACGGGTCGACCCGCCCACCAATTTCGCAGATCTGTCTGCCTAGCGTAGACCAAGCCTGACGCGTCCTTACAGATCGCGCCACGTGGCGCGAATTAAAAAAAAACTCTCCAACAACTTTAAAATGCTACTCCCTCTGTCCCACCTCACTTGAGACCTTTGAGGTGAGCACAATAACTAAGAAAATATAATAAAATAAGGAAAATGTGTGGTAGAAAATGAAGAGAGAGAATGAGTGGAGTTAATAGTAGGTTGATTGAATGAATTATATGGTGGAAAATAAAAAGAGAGAATGAGTGGGTGGGGTAGATTGAATATAAAATAATAAAATCATGGCTATTTTGGGAGGTCTCAAGTGAAGTGGGACGGCCCAAAATGGAATAAAGTCTCAAGTGAGGTGGGACGGAGGGAGTATATCTTAAGATTTTTAAGTCGAAAAAAAATCCAAAAATATTATTGTTCGTCTCGGCGAGACGAATCAAACTAGATAGGTCATGATATGGTTTGAGTTTTTTTTTTAGAAAAACATATTTTTTAGGAAAAGTGCACCAAAAATCACCCAACTTTACACTTTTTGTGGATTTGATCACCAAACTTATTTTCGTTGCAACCAACACATCCAACTCATTTTTTCTTGCATCTATAGTCATCAGCACTAACTCCGTCAGTTTTTTTTTCCGTTAAATGGTCATGTTCCATGCATGTGACTGAAATTTTAAGGGCAAAATTGGAAACTAAAATAGGTTAAAGTACATTTAAACCCCAGCTACTCACCCAATCTACATTACTAGCCCGATGGGGTATCAATGTCTTTTACCTCAATAAATGAAGGGCAATAAAGTCAATCGACCATAAGTGAGTGTTCTCTTCATCTTCATCGGACCAGAACCAACATTAGGGATGGCAACAGAGCGGATACGTAGCGGGTTTGCTCATAACCAAACCCGCCCCTCAATCAACACTCCTGTTACCAAGCCCCGCCCCGTATGGTGTTGATCCCGTACCCGCCCCGCCCCGTATTCCATAAAAGCACAATTTTATGGATGAAATTAACATCATAAATTAACATTAGAAAATGAGAAAGACGTATTATATATGTTGCAAGTAGAGATGAAACTAAAATCAGCAATAACCACGCAAAATATGAAGGAGTGTATTGGGGAATTACAGTAAATAGAAGCATGCTTTAGTATACAGGGCGGGGCGGGGAGGTGACCCACGGGTTGGGGTGTGTTACCAAACCCGCCCCGTAACCCGTCGGATTTTAAAAAATGGTTTCCAAACCCGCCCCATTGCGGAGCAGACTGTCCCGGATACGGATCGGGTTCGGACAAATTGCCATCCCTAACCAACATGCCACAACCACCACAGCACACCACCACCACACCACTCTGCCACCACCAATGGCCATAAACAAAATCAGACATATACTAGAAGAGAGGGTAGCTGCAATGAATGATACACCATCCTCACCCCCAAACTCATTTTTGTCTCACGATTATTGGGGAACAATTTATTCACTTTTTCCCTTCTAATTTTGACCTTCCTGATCCTGATTAGCTTGAATGAGTTTCATTTTTGTATTAATATTTCAATTATAAGAAACATATACTTGACATTTGCTTGTATTGGAAATGAAGAAACAGATATCAAAGAAATTTAAAATTTAAAACCCATATCTCGTTTTTAGTACTAACAACTATCTCATCCATTCGATATTTGATTCGTTTGAGGGGACTGGATAATCTGCTGCTCGTCACTTGTGGAAGGAGTGAGTGAGAGATCAATTGAGAGGGACAAGCACATCTCGTTTTTGCCCTTAAAAATTCAGTCACATGCATGGTACATGACCATTTAACGAAAAAAACTGACGGAGTTAGTGATAATGACTATGGATGCAAGAAAAAATGAGTTGGATGTGTTGGTTGCAACAAAAATAAGTTTGGTGATCAAATCCACAAAAAGTGTAAAGTTGGGTGATTTTTTGTGCACTTTTTCCTACTTTTTAACACACACAAAAATTGAGTTGCTCGTCTTCTGAGATGTAACACTCTTTTGTGATAAAGTAACATTTTATCTTCAAAATGTAACACTTTTACAGTCAAATGTAATAGCAGTTATGCAAAAAAATAAAAAATTGATAAAGTGCATATATGATTATATTTTGTTATAAAGAACAATATAACAATAAAGGAATGGAACATTCTTTTTTCAAAAGTAACACTTTCTTTTTCAGAAATGCAACCATAATTTTTGCAGAAATTGATTAAGGATAACATAAGATTTACATAAAAAAAACTAATGTTACATTTTATAATAAATTAATGTAACCTTTTTTTTCTCAATTGTAAATGTTTCTATTCTGAAATGTTAACCTTTCTTTCTGAAATGTGACCATACATTTGCACAAAAAGAGGATTGAGGATAACATAAGATTTACTCAAAAAAAAAAAAAAAAAAGAAGATACATTTACTCTATAAGACTGCTATTTAGCAAATTATAATCATATATGCACTTTGTAACACTTCAATCGTTACTTTTTTCATAAAAAC
This sequence comes from Campanula takesimana, assembly GCA_026119855.1. Taxonomy (NCBI): domain Eukaryota; kingdom Viridiplantae; phylum Streptophyta; class Magnoliopsida; order Asterales; family Campanulaceae; genus Campanula; species Campanula takesimana. Next base: position 283,787 of record JAOWBW010000211.1, on the reverse strand, counting down.
GTGTTACATTTTTAGACGACGAGTAGAGCAGTTTTTTTTGTTTGTTAAAAATTATTTTGTAAAAAATAAAATCAAACCATATCATGACCTATCTAGTTTGTTTCCTCTCATCGAGACGAATACAACTGTATTTTTATATATTTTTTTCGATTTCAAAAACTCAAAATATAGCATTTTAAAATTATTAGAGGTTTTTTTTTATTAAAAAAAACACGTGGCGCATTGTGAGTGAAGGCGCTGACAGCTGCTGGGCGGGGCGGTCCGGGTTCACCCATGGAGGATCTGTCTCACCTAGAGGTGGCCAAAAACTAACTGGAACGGCTAACCGGCGATTGGTCAACCGGTCAAAACCGGTTAACCGGATCAACCTTCAACCGTGTATAGCCAGTCCGGTTAAGGTTAGGGGTTTTCTTCAACCGGTTAACCGCCGGTTATAACCGGCTAGTTATATCCAGGTTCAACCGCCGGTTAACCAGTACAAACGGTCCATTTCCAGAATTTTGTAGTTTGCCCCCTCCCAACGGCTAGTTGACCAAAACGGCTAGTTTTCAAAGGTATTGGATCCCCGTGTTAAATTGAAAGATCTAGTGAGCATAATAACGTTTTATTATGCGAATTTATACCCCGATGGGGACTGAGTATATGAAACCGCGGCGATTATTGTTGAAAATCAAAAACATGATTTGTTGACTCTTTATAATGAGTATAATGCAATTCATGGAAATCCTTCTTAACATGTTCCCTCAAATCCTAATCAAGATATTGGTATTGCTACACAAGATGAGGAGGAGGACGTTCCATATAGTTTTTTTAATGAGTTGTATTCCCAAAAACGTCCTAGAATGACTTCTTCTTCTTCTAGCTCAACCATGCCCTACAAGTTGGAAGCATATTTCTCTACCAATTTTGAAGTTGTACAAAACACTTCAAATCTAACTACTTTTGATGTTTTTAGGTGGTGGTCACAAAGGCAAGAAACTTATCGTATACTCTCTTTAATTGCAAAAGAAGTCTTAGCTTCTCCCGCTTCAACCGTGGCGGTCGAATCGGCATTTAGCGTGGGAGGAAATGTTTTGGATCCAAAACGTTCCCAACTAACGGTTGAAAATTAGGAAAATCAACTCTTACTTGGTGATTGGGTTAGAGCGGAAAAAATCGGGAGCAAGATATGCCTTATGAAGAGGATTTACTAGATCCACAATACAAATGAGACTTGGAAGACTCTACGGGAAGTTCGAACGGGGATGAAAATTAGATAGTTTGTATTTTAATTTTTAGAATAGGTTTATTTGTATTTCATTGTAATAGTTAAGTTGAGGTAAGGCTCCATTATGTCCTCCCTTAATTATAAAAGGGCAAGGTTTGGTTGTCCCCCTCTTTGTAATTTTAATTTTAATTAATAAAATTTAAGGGTACCGTCCCCTTTTTTTACTTAAACAAAATATGTTATACTTTTTAATTTAAAATAAATAATTATTGAAGAAAATGAAGTGTTTTATTTTAAAAAAAAAACACTTTTTTAAATGTTTTTAAAAAACTGTAAAAAGACGTTTTTTTTTCCAAAAAAAAAACGACAGACGGATTAACGGTTAACCGTCTAACCTTAACTGTGTGAGCCGGTTAGCCGGTCCGGTTACGGTTGGAGTAAACCAAAAATCCCAACCGGAGGTTATAACCGGAAAACCGTCGGTTAACCGGCAATGGTCACGTCTAGTCTCACCATGTGAGACGGTTTCAAATGAGTTTTGTTCCAAATTGTGAGGCTTGAATTTACCACTAGGTCACTCTTATGAAGAACGTTAAACTTATTACTCCTTTTGTCCCTTAATGATGTCAATTTTTGAGAAATTTTAGTCCCAAAATAAATGTCTTTATTGAAAAAAAAAAAAAACAACAACTTCCCCTAAATGTTTTTTACCAAAAAAAATTCACTAGTCTTTTTATAATTGCTAAACTAAATATTTGGAAAGATTATTACATGAATATATATGATCTTTGTCACTAAATAATATAAAAAAATAGAGATATTCAGAGTGTCCATTAAAATGAAATTTGATCGTTCATTTAAGTAAGATTTAAGTAAGGACTGAGAGAATAGAACTTACATTTAGAAGGAGAATAATTGAATACTCGTAAAATTTTAGCTTTAGCCACTAGGTGATTCATTTCCTCCCATTTTAAATTTTAAATTTTTTTTATTTTGTTTGTCTCATTTTAAACTGTAAAATCCAAAAAGTAAAGTTTTTTATACTTTTTTATTTGTGAACTCCACATGTCATACTCACAATAATTATCCACTAAATATTTCATACCCCACTTACTCTCCTACTAAACCATCTATACTCACAACATATCACGTTTTACACTATTTTTCTTAATATTTGTATCAAACTACTCCCTCCGTCCCTATTTACTTTACAAAAATTTCCATTTTGGGTGTCCCTATTTACATTACAAAATCCCAAAAAAGAAACTTTTTATTACTTTTTAAATAGTGGGACCCACTTGTCATACTCACAACAACTATCCACTTACTTTTCTCTACCCCATTTTCTCTCCCACTCAACTATCTACACTCACAACACATCAACTTTACAATCATTTTCTTAATTTTTGTGCAAAGTCTCATTTTTGTAAAGTAAACAGGGACGGATGGAGTATTTTCTAATGTTTAAAATGAGACAGAATGAGTATATATCAATCATCTTTTATAAGAAACATTTAGTCAAACAAGAGCCAAATTGTACAAAAAATCAATCATTAGACAAAAAACTAAAGTATGTCGAATCAACGGTTGTGTTTGAAGTAATCTTCCTCTGATCTAACAAAAGCTCAAATCATTAAAAAAATCAATGGTACTTTACATCTTTATTGTGGTCATAAAGTAGTGTATACGTACCTCTCTTTACAAGAAAATCATTATTCATTCAACGGGGAATATACATACTACAGCAGCTTTTTAAAACTTTTTTCCTTTTATCAAAGGTGATGCATCTTTAGGAAAAGAAATCGAATAATTTTGCTACACAAATCATACGAAAATAAAAGGTGTTTCTCTTTCGGGCTGGTTGGGAGAGGAAAAAAAAAAACAGAAATATATATATATATATATATATATAAATTCTGTTTTGGGTAAATTGTAAAGAGATATATATATTCTGTTTTGGGTAAATTGTAAAGAGAAGGCTGATTTGTGATACTATGGCACAAGATGAACTATTAATACTAATGGGAAAACTTAGTTAAGATGTTTACCCGCTGACAGTTGTTCATCTCAACTATACACTCTCACCGTTTCAAAAAATAATCTCATTTTAATTTTAAAAATCAACTTGACTGAAATTTTGTCAAATATTTAGCATTAGTTAAATGATATCAGTACAACTCTGAAGAAGTTAATAGTAATTTTGATGGCATATCAATATTTATACACTCCCTTCGTCTCATATAACATTTCGCTATTTTGAGCGTCTCATTGTAATGCTCATTTTCTTAAAATGAATACTCTCTCCGTCCCATTTGAAGTTTTACCATTTTGGTGATGCCACACAAATTAAGGAAATTGATGTATGTAAGAAGGGTTGTGAGAGGGAAGAAGTTAGCGTGTATGACAAGTGAGGCCTACTATTGAAATACTCCCTCCGTCCCTATTTACCTTACAAAAATTGCCATTTTGGGTGTCCCTATTTACATTACAAAATCCCAAAAAGGAAACTTTTAAACATTTTTTAAGTGGTGGGACCCACTTATCATATTCACAACAACTATTCACTTACTTTTCTCTACCCACTTTCTCTCTCCCACTCAACTATCTACACTCACAACACATCAACTTTACAATCATTTTCTTAATTTTTGTGCAAAGCCTCATTTTTGTAAGGTAAATAGGGACGGAGGGAGTATGTGAGAGGGAAAATTTGGTGGGTATGACAAGTGGACCCCATAATTTAAGTATGTGAGAGGAAGAAGTGAGTGGGTATGACAAGTAGGGCCTACATTTTTTACCATTTTAAGAAATGATGAAGCTTCTAACGGGACAGCCATTTGGGTAAAAGGTGAAGCTTCAAATGAGACGGATGAAGTATTTATATTACTCTCCCTAGTCCAAAATAACTGTCGTTTTTTGTCAATCGGGTGTAACTTTGACCAATAATTTAAATAAAAAAAATGATGCTAATAAAAATCTAAAATTTGTCATTGTATTATAATTAATAATAATTTTACTAACAATTTTTAGATTTTTATTAGGAACATTACTTTTTGTTTAAATTTATTGGTCAAACTTACATCTGTTTAACCAAAAGTGACAGTTATTTTGGACCAGAAGGAGTAATTCTTTCTTAATACGACTTGCTTGTCATATTCACACCAACTTTTCAATTACTATTCTGAACCTCATTTTCTCTTCTTCGTACTTAGAGCAACTACTTTGAAAATATATTCTTTGATTCCCCTTCTTTTTCAAATTTTAATCAAGTTTTTAGCAAAAATTAAAGTTTAACCTTCTGGGAAATATATTAGTCAGGACTCAGGTCCTTAACTGATTCCGTTACAAATAAAAAAAACTGCTCTCCAACTTCTCTCTCATCTTCTCCAAACTTCCTCTCAAACTTGAAGATTTTTTTAGGTTTGTCTCATTCTCCTAAATTAAACTTTAACCATTGATTATTATCAGTGATTAATGTTTAATTTAGGAGTAATTTATTTTTTTTCAATAATAAAGATGTATTTTTTTCTTAGTTTTCAACTTGGTTTTCTTCCCTTATGTGGAAGCCTTTGTTTTCTTCCCTTATGTGGAAGCCTTGGTTTTCTTCCCTTACGTAGAAGCCTTTGTTTTCCTTCCATTGCTGAGGGCTTTGTGTAATTTGTTTGTTTTATTTGTTGTTTCTTTGAAATTTTCTTTTGCACATCTCAATCAAATATCCGTCATGAACTTGGAGTGTATGGAGATGACAGTTGTGGTGGATTCAGAGGTTGTTTTGGATGGAGTACTCGCATTTTCACATGGATATTTTATGTCAGACAACATTCATGGATATAGGGACAAACTTAATGCAAATTCTATTCTCTCTAAATTTAGATAGACAAACGGCAAATGTTAAAGCCGATGTTGTTTGTAGGTCTTCTTTGTTAATGGAAGTCCTACCACTTGGGTTGAGCATCCTTTCATGTGGATTGCCAACTCCAAACTTTGTATGTTTATGTGCATTAATAAAATCTTGTTGTTTGCTTCAAAAAAAAAAACTGATTCCGTTACAAAATGAAATTATATTTTTGTTTTTTAGTTTTTTGTAGAAAATAGTTACATTTTCAAAACATAGGGCCTGTTTGGTAACCCAATTAAGCTCTTAATTTAGAACACTTTAAGAGATTAAAAAATTAAGATTGTTTGGTAAGGAAAATTTTAAGAGGTGGTCTCCCATGAGAACAAGGGGATCCGTCTCATGCATGAGACGGGTCGCCCCATGACCCATGGGCCGAACCCGCCACGTGGCACCCCACCATTGGCCGAATTTTTTTTATTTATTTTTTTTTTATTTTTTTTTTTTTGGGTTTTTTTTTAAGTTTTTATATTTTTTTTTCGGCTTTTCAGTGGTTTAGCAAAAAATAATAGTTACCATCTCTTAAGTAACATTGTTCATAAGTAAACGTAATACTTGTTTAAAAAAACAAAAGCTCGTTTTACCCATTTTGAAAAGTAATAACTTATGTATATGAATGTAATAGTAAGTTTATACAAGTAAATGTAACACTTTGATTGACGAAATTGTAACAGATTTCTATAGATAATGTAATACTTTTACATGTATCATGATAAAATTGACCCCATTTTAACTTATTGTTTGAAAACATATAGATATCTATACATATGTATTACAGTTATGTACAAAATACTATTACATATAAATAACACGTTTGTTACATTTTAGTTATAATAAGTATTACTTTTGGCAAACGAAGAAAACATAGGAATAACACTATTACTTTAAGAGATGGTAACTATTACTTTTCACAAACCGAAAAAAAAACCAAAAAAAATAAAAAAATAAAAATAAAAATTTTTGTGGCTAATGAGGGGCTGCCACGTGGCAGGGTCCCCCCATGGGTCCTGGAGCAGGGTTGTGGGTCGGGTAATGGGTCAAAAAAATGACCCGTCTCACCCATGAGACGGGTTGGAGTGTTCTCACACAAGTTTTTGTCAAATTTTAATCACTTAAATGGTTAAGATTATCTTAACATAGGGCCTGTTTGGTAACTCAATTAAGCTCTTAATTTGAAATATTTTATATTTTCATACAGATTAAATATGATAAAATTAAAATGAAATTATTTTTTTAATATAAATTTTGATAATATTTTAATTGAGTATCATAATTAAATTTTTTCATTTTTTTTTTGTCAAAGTTTAGTAAAATTGATCAAAATATTGAAGATGAAATTTATTAATGTGGGACAACTGAAAGTAAAACTGTTCAAACATTATTATTATCGGTCTAAATAAAATATAATTTGACAAATAATATTTTTGAATTATAATTACTTATTTTAAAATATGACTATTTTTGTTTAAGGATAAACAAAAAGAATAATCAAGTGAAAGCGATGAGACTATTTTTTGAGTATTTATTTACAATTTTGATTAAATTCATATGTATGTAGTTTGTTAGTACCAAACAAATTGAAGTCTTAGAAAATTCAGCAACTTAATGATTTCAGCTCTACATTTTCAGAGCTTAATTTTTAGCTTTACCAAACATGCCCATAGTCCAATATTAATGGAAATCTTAAAGATAAGCAAGTGAACTTATATTTTTATTATATTAGTTTGACATTCCAAATGTGATTTTTTTTCAAGCCTTTAGGAGTATACACCATCAATTATTCCCTCTTTTCAAAAATGAATAGAAGAATTTATTTTTGGTCAAAAATAAATCTGATCATTTATTTTGAAATGGTATTAATTGAGAGTAGAATCAAATCTAAGTTCATAGTAGTAGTAGTATACTTCCTTGGAAATAAAAATAAATCTTTCCTATTGTAACATCATAATTAAAGTTTCAAATCTCCCTATTTTCAAATAATGTTTCTTTTTATAGTTTGGTCTCAAATAAGGAAATTTTTAGGTTGTTTTGATAAGTTATTGCTATATATACTCTTTCTGACCCACTCAAATTAAAAAATTTCTCATTTTAGGTGTCTCACTCGAAATAACACAACTCCAAAATAGAAATGTTTCGATAAGAGACTTGGCCTTTTCCCTTTATTGATGGATCCCCCACTTGTCTTGTTAAGATTTTTAAGAAAGAGCTTTCAAGGCTTTCAAAGGAAGTCCATACAGGAGAGGAGGTGAAAGAAGTTAAGCTGGTCGAATGAAAGGAGAAAGATTCAACCAAGGGGAAAACATGTGTTAGCTACAGCACTGAATGAGTCGATCGCACAACGCCTAGTATTCATCGTTTACGGTTGCACTTCTGACGTATCTAATTATAAAGGTATGGACTAGAATACTGTTTAGGCATAAAACCTTGTGTATTATTATTGATCATACTACTAGTATTTATACTAGTGATATGCTTGTGTATCAAGCAAATAGAATCCTAATTGTAAAAGTATTCTAGTACAGAGAATTTAAGGAAATACAAATAAGCTAAGGAAATACAAAGAAGCTAGAATTAGGAAACTAAATAAGCTAGGTAACTTCCTCTTTATCTCTAACATCCGCAAGATGGACGAGCGATGAGTGAGACCAATCTTGACTGTCAGATCTTGAAATCTTGCTCGGAGAAGTGGCTTAGTAAGGATGTCGGCCAATTGATCTTTGCTGGAGATGAAGGTGACTCGGAGCTTGTGGGATTGAACTAATTCGCGAACGAAGTGGTAGTCCAGACCAAGATGTTTCATGCGAGAATGAAAACGAGGATTTGCAGCAACATATATAGCCCCAAGATTGTCACAAAAAATGACAGGGGAAGAGGTTGAAGGAGTAACTAATTCACGGAGCAGATTTTGGACCCAAAGTACTTCTGCTGTAGTTGCAGCAACTTCCCTATACTCAGCTTCAGTGGAAGATCTTGCCAAGGTCCGCTGCTTACGAGAACTCCAAGAAATGGCATTCTTGCCTAAATAGACAATGTAACCTGTAGTGGATGTATAAGTATCCATGTCACCTGCCCAGTCAGCATCAGTGAAGGCATGAAGAGAGAGAGGAGACTCTCGATAAATAAGAAGACCATGAGATGATGTCCCCCACCAAATAACGAAGTAACCTCTTGAGAGCGAACCAATGATCTTCAGTAGGGTGTTGCATAAATTGGAAAAGGTGATTAACAGCAAAGGAGATGTCAGGTCGAGTAAGCGATAAGTACTGCAGACTTCCCACAATGGCGCGGTACTCAGTAGGTTCGGCTAAGGGTGTGCCTTTGTGAGCCGAGAGAGGAGGTTGGGGGGGGGGGCATGGGAGTCGGACAAGGCTTGGCTTCTTCATCCATTTTGGTGCGACTTAATAAGTCATGTATGTATTTTTCTGGCTTAAGAAAATTCCTTTTGGATGGGGATAACTTCAACACCAAGAAAGTAAGACAGAGAGCCCAAGTCTTTGAGAGAAAACCGAGAAGAGAACTAGGAGATAAACCTGGACAGTAAGTCAAATTTGGCCTAGTGATGATAATATCGTCCACATAAACCAGAGATAAATAATGCCAGTGGAATGAAATAAAGTGAACAGAGAAGAGTCAGAGACACAGTTCTTGAAGCCAGATTGAAGAAGATATTGACGAAGTTCTTTGTACCATGCCCGAGGTGCTTGTTTCAACCATAAATAGCCTTGCGTAACTTACACACATGGGAAGGAAGAGATGGATCAATGAATCCCGGTGGTTGGCTCATAAAAACATCTTCCGAGAGGGTGCCTTGAAGAAAGGCATTATTTATGTCAACTTGTCGCAAGGACCAACCGCGAACAGTGGCAAAAGTGAGAATAGTACGAACTGTAGCGGGTTTAACAACCGGGCTAAACGTTTCAGAATAGTCAATACCAGGACGCCAATGGAAGCCTTTGGCAATAAGACGTGCTTTGTGACGGTCAATGGTACCATCAGCAATGTATTTGGTACGGAAAATCCATTTGCACCCAACTAGATTCTAAGAAGAAGAGGCGGGAACAAGATCCCAAGTGTTGTTTTTCAAGAGAGCATTGTATTCCGTTTGCATGGCTTGATGCCATAGGGGTTGTTTGAGGGCTTGAGTGATGGTGGAAGGTTCTGAGGAATGAATGGAGGCTTGAAGATTTAATTTCTGGATTGGTTTATGGATGTTATGCTGAGAACGAGTGACGGGGCCACTGGAGGTTATGGGGGAGGTGGTCCGGTCGGGGAGTGAGGAAGGCTCAGGCGCGGCAGAGGGTTCAGGCTGATGCGGAAAAGCCGAGTCGGGTGGATGTGGGTTTGTGGTGGTAGGAGAGACTGTTGGTATGAGAGAGGGAGATAGTAGAGGTAATGACACGGTACACCATGCATCAGTGGCGGGGAGGGTATGGGTAGGGAGGTGGTTTTAGAGGCAAAGGGAAAATTAGTTTCAACGAATTTTACATGACGAGAGACATAGATTTTGTTGGTGACAGTGTCAAGGCAATAGTACTCACTCTGAGTGGGGGAATACCCGATGAAGACACAAGGAGTAGAGCGGGGTTCAAGTTTGTGAGTTGTGTAGGGGCGGAGCCATGGATAACAAAGACATCCAAAGCTACGGAGTTTGTGGTAGTTGGGGTTGTGGTTGTAGAGAATGAAATATGGGGACTGAAGTTGCAAGGTGGGAGTGGGAATGCGATTTATGAGATAGCATGCGGTGGAGAAGGCATGAGTCCAATAGTGTTGTGGCATGGAGGAATGAAATAGAAGGGAGAGGCCGGTTTCAACAATGTGGCGATGCCGACGTTCAGAGTAACCATTGTGTTCGGGTGTGTGGGGAGGAGAAGTAAGGTGTTGAATACCGTGGGAAGCAAGAAAGGGACGAAGTCCAATGTATTCCCCTCCATTGTCACTATATATGGTTTTGAGGGGACGGCCAAAGTGTTTTTCTGCCATGGTTTTGAAGGTTGTAAAGACAGAGAGCGCATCATTTTTGTGTTTGAGGGGGTAAAACCAAATGTATTTAGAGTGGTGGTCAACAAAAATGATGTAATACTTGAAGCCATCATAAGAGAGAAGAGGGGATGTCCATACATCACTATAAAGAATATCAAGGGGACCAAAAGAACTAATAGTATTATTGAAAAAAGGTAACTTGTGACTCTTATTACAATCGCATGAGTTGCAATTAAAATCACTGACTCTAGGAATGCTTAAATGAAAACTATTGCTAATTTGACGCAAAATTGAAGACGAAGGATGACCCAGTCGATGATGCCAATTGGCGGTGGAGAAGACTGAAGCAGAGTGAATGACAGAGCGAGATGGATGCCATTCATAGATGCCGGAATTATTGTGACCTTGGAGGAGGATGGACCCGGTTTGATTGTCCTTCACAACAAAAGAATCGGGTGTGAACATGATAGAGGCATTGTTATCAAGACACGGTTTAGATATAGATATATATTTCTAGATAACCTAGGAAACATGAAGAACATGATTGAGTTGAAAAGAAGAAGAAGTTGTAAGAAGAGAAGTAGAACCAATATTAGAGATCAGGAGCCCAGAGCCATCGCCTATGAAGAGTTCATCCGTGCCATCATAAGGATTATGGAGAGATAGTTTACTGAGATCATGAGTAGCATGGTGAGTGGCACCGCTGTCGAGGAGCCAACTTGTGGAGGCAGGATTATGGGAGGCAGTAGCGGCATGGGTAGAGTGGTTGGGGGGAGGTCGATTGGTAGTAGGGAAGGTGTTATTATATTGGGGTGGTGGTGGGACATTAGGATTGGGAAACTGATGTCGGAAAGATTAACAATTGTAGAGAGAGTGACCCACCTCCCGACACCATTGCACTTGCAAGATAGTTGTTGGTGCGGTTTTTGTGTGTTGTTGGTAGAACGGTTGTTAGGGTTGTTGGGACGAGGGTTGTAAGTGGTATTGTTGTTGTTGGTGTATTGGCGGGGAGGGTTGGATGGGGTTGGTTTGGTGGCAATATTGATGGTGGCAGGATATTGAGGTGTGGTGCGATTTTTGAGTGTGATGGTGAGTTCTCGATTAATAAGTTTCTCATGGATTCATCAAAGGTAATAGGTGTCTCACGGTTTTGAGCGGCGGAGATCACGGAGTCATATTGGGGGGTCATTGATTTGATCAAGGATACGATCAATTATATCATCCGGATCAAGAGGACGACCAAGGGAGGCAAGTTGGTCGGTGCAATTTTTGATATCGTGCATAAACTCGGTGATGGTTCGGGTGCCTTTGGTAATATTGCGGAGGCGATCTTTGAGTTGTTTGAGGTGGCCTTTAGATGGGTTGGCATAAGTTTTGGTGAGGGTGAGCCAAGCTTCATTGGTGGTTTTGCAAAGAGATATTAAAGGGACGAGAGAGGGTGAGAGTGTACCGGAAAGCGCACCAAGAATTAGTTTGTCCTGTGAAACCAAGTTTTGTGAGCTGGATTTCGAGAGACAGTGGTGGTGGCCGTGTTGCTGGTGTATCCCTGGAGGCGGCAACTGCAGGTATTGTAGTTGTGAGATTTTCTTCTGGTTGGGGAAGGGTTCCATCGAGGTATGGGTAAAGATCTAGTCCAAGAAGGGTTGCTTCTATTTGATTTTTCCAAGCTATATAGTTTGTGGATGTGAGTTTAAGAATATGGGATAGGGATATCATGATGAGAGGTTTTGAGGGGTCATCGTGGTTGGGAACAAGTGAGAGGTCGGACGATGAAGCAGCCATGGTGGCGGTGGTTGTAGGGTTGAGTGGGAAGGAGCCGGCGGTGGCAGAAGTGGGAAGGGATAGATCACGGATCTTAGGCTGATACCATATAAAGGTATGGACTAGAATATTGTTTAGGCATAAAACCTTGTGTATTATTATTGATCATACTACTAGTATTTATACTAGTGATATGCTTGTGTATCAAGCAAATAGAATCCTAATTGTAAAAGTATTCTAGTACAGAGAATTTAAGAAAACACAAATAAGCTAAGGAAATACAAAGAAGCTAGAATTAGGAAACTAAATAAGCTAGGTAACTTCCTCTTTATCTCTAACACTAATCCCATTTGATACCACAAGCTTTCGTCTCTAAGTGTCAGTGGCGGCCAGCTGAGTGATTTCTCCCTTGGTGTTCTTTCTGATCTCTACGCATTTCACCGTTCCACTGGAAATTCCCTCTGCCCCTACCGTACTCCAACTTGGTAGTTTCCACCGCCTGTCTAGGGTTAAGCCCTGGGCCCTTGCGAACAACTTGATTATCTCCCTTCAACCCTTTGAACAAAATGCGGCAAAAGGAGCAATGAAAAGGATAAAGAAGTTGTCCCCTCTTCTCTGGGACCCATCGCCGCATATGTAGAAAAAGAGGGAGCGGGGAAGGGAGAACAACCTTTGGCTAGGTAACATAATGGAAATGTATCAGACTGCAAATCCTGAAATGACGGTTTGACATCGTCCTTGGCCTCGAGGAGTGGTGAGCGGTAGGGACGATGACTTCTTCGACCAAATACAATATACAAGTGGGACCTGCACTGAGACCTTCAGGTAAACAATCCAGAACATGATAGCTGCTAGCTTTCCTCGCTCTCCTAATAGTAGCTCTTCTCTTATCCTCCATATAGCGTTCTCTCTATGAGGACCACTTTGGTAATGGAAGGCTTTGATTACTGGATTTTCAGCTTGACGGCTTCTTCCCTTCTTGTAATAGGTAGAAAAGAAGAGGGAGCAATCAATCAAGAGAGCTACACTATCTCCATCAAAGAAATCTTCAATGGGAACCTCTGAGAAGCTATTTGAGGCACCACTCATGCGACAACTATAAACCAGTGTGGCAAGACGGCTATTGTTGCCTTGATAAAGATGAGACGACCCGATGAGGCGTACTTCCAAAGAGGTAAGTGGAGGTCAGCCCCGGTAACCTTAGTAACCAAAGCATCACGAAAACAGTAGGGGAAAAAGAATGCATTTTCCACTAGTGGCTGAGCTAAAGCGAGCGATAGGTTGGGCGGAGCTTGAAGAAGCGAGCCCCTATCAAAGCGCTAGCCTAGCTAGCTAACCTTTAGAAGCTAGCTCTTATGTTAGTTGTAGCGCGCCTTCCCGTCTCCTCTCACTTCGGAAGGATTTCGCATTTCGAATGATGGCCTAGTCGAGAGAGTACAATACATCGGTGTAAAATATTTATCCCTTTGATCTTGGTCCTTGGCTGACTTTGGCTTCAATGAAATGATTCTCTCGGGCTGTACCAGATGAACCTCATCGAAATCCTAAGCCGACGCTAAGCCATGCTTCATTATCGGCTCTGTTCTTGCTAGCTATTGAGACCCACATTCATACTCACAATTACTTTCCCGACATTATTCTCTACCCGACTTTCTTACCCCACTCTTCATATTCACAACACCTACTCCTCTAACGCTTTTCCTTGATCCCCTGTGACCAACCCAAAAATCTTATTTCGAGTGGGACGGAAAGAGTACGTAAAACCTTAAACTTAACGGATGAAATATTATTTATTACTATAATCAAATTAAATGAAGTTATTTGGCATGTTCATAGCTCAAAGCGAAAAGCTAAAATGACTTGTACTCCTTCAATTCTTTAGCTTAAAGCGAGAAACTAAAATCACATATACCCCCTCCGTTCTTAAATGTAAGTCATTTTAGGGTTTTTTTTTTTTTTTTTTTTTTCACACAGTTTAAGGCAAATATAGCATATTAATGATAATTTCTTTATCCTACTCTATTGTTAGCTTTCTAATTAATGTTGTTACACTTTTTGAGTTATGTTATGACTTTTGAATCATCATTTTGCCTCATTTCCTATAAAACATTAAGTAGATCAACTTGAGAGAACGGAAAAAGTAATGTACAGTTGGAGTATAAAAGATAAAGGGTTAATTGCAATTTGGTTCCTGACTTTGTCCAAAATTTGAAATGTTGATGCTGTCTTTTTAATTTCGTCAATTCGTATACTCACTTTGTCATTTTGTTGCAATCCAATTACAAAAGTAACTAAGTGTTAGTTTTCTAACAGATTTTATGTCATGTGACTAGCACATGACGTTTTAAGCGACAATTTAATATATTTTTGGAGCTACACATATCCGTTTGATATGATTCTTTTTTTAAATTGAAACTAATATTTAAATTTACAACATATATTTTTTGGCAATTTTTCGGGTGATTGGACTATTTTATATTAAATATTAATTTTAAATATTAAAAAAATAAAACACATGAAATAATAATCTAAAAAAATATGTTAGCCCCAAATATGTTTCATATGATGTTAATGTTATATGTAGATTATCATTTCATAAAAATATTTGATAGGAAAAAAAGAGAGAGCAGAAAATGATGAATTGGGGGAATAGTGTATGTGGAAGGGGTGATGCAGGAACATGGCGGAGGGGTAGAGGAAAGCAAACGTTAGGAAAGAAGGCATATCATGGTGAAAAGTGGTAATTTTTTCAGATTATTTTTCTCATGTCCTCTATTTTTTAAATATTTTTATTTATTTAAATTACAAAATAATATACTATTAAATTAGTTCACCAAAAAAATTTGTCAAAAAATATATGTTGTAGATTTAAATATTAGCTTTTGTTTAAAAAAAGAATCATAACAATCGGATATGTGTAGTTTCACAAACATCTTAAATCGTCATGTGCTAGTCATATGACATAAAATCTGTTAAAAAAAACTAACATCCAGTTACGTTTGTAGTCAGAGTGCAACAAAATGACAAAGTGAGTATACCAATTGGCGAAATTAAAAATACAGCATCAACATTGCAAATTTTTGAAAAAGTCAGGAACCAAATTGCAATTAACCCAAAGATAAAAGAAAAACTAGCTAAAGTAACTTATACTCCTATTTTATAACAAATTTAAAAATCTAAAATAACTTATGGAAAAATATTGCTCCATCTTCTCAAAATATTTGTAATTTATGGAGTAAAATTTTGTTCCAAAATACTTGTTGTTTTGCTATTATCCAGAAATTTTTGTCATTCTTTACCAATAATACTCTCTTTTATGATTATTAAGTGTCATAGTAAAGACAAATTCTTATATGCGGCGGATGCACCACCGTGCGACGGGTTCGGCCCATGGGTCAGCCCGCCTGCCCCGCTCCGCCAGCCTCTCCTCCATTCCCAGCGCGACACGTGTTATTTTTTTAAAAAACCCAATAACTTTAAAATTCTATATCTTGATATTATAACTCGGATTTGTTTTTTAATACCATTGTGTTTGCCTCGACGAGGCGAATCAAACTAGATAGGTCATGATATGGTTTGATTTATTTTTTTTAAAAAAAAAAACATACTTTTTAACACTCAAATTTTTTTGAGCTGCTCGTCACCTGAGATGTAACACTTTGTTCTGATAAAAGTAACAGTTTCATCTTCAAAAAGTAACACTTTTTACTGTCAAATGTAACAGCAGTTTTACAAGAAATATTAAATTGTTTGATAGTTTTTGTGGTTAGAAAAAGTAATATTTGAAGTGTAACAGAGTGCATATATGATTATAATTTTCTATATAGATGAATGTAATATTTTTATTTAGTAAATGTTACTTTTTTAAAAAAAAAAAAAGAGTAAAAATTCATGTTTATAATCGTGTTTGCATTTCAATTGTTACTTTCTCAATAAAAGTTGTTACATTTCAGATATAATGTTACATTTCAGAATATAAACTGTTACAATTGAGAAAAAATGTTATATTCATTTTTTATAAAATGTAACATTAGTTTAGTTTGTCAATCATATGTTAATTTTGAAAAAAAAAAAGTGTTACATTCCTTTATAAAAAGTGTGACATGAGTTTAGTTGTCACTTATGTTATCTTTAATCTATTGCAACAAAATTGTGGTACATTTTGAAGAAAAAAAAGTGTTACATTCCGTTATAATAAGTGTTACTTTTGTTGGCAGGGAAAAATAAAGTTGGAGGGCAAAAAAAAAAATCTCAGCAAAAAAAAAAAAAAAAAAGGCCTGGCTCCGTGTGAGCCGTCGCACACCATGCGGCGGCCGCACAAATGACAGCCTCCATAGTAATAGCATTTAACTACATAAGTGCTTAAAATGTTTCACTGGTAATTGGTAATTTAGGCTCCGTTTGTTTCGCGTAAAACAATTTCCGGAAAATGAAAATGTTTTCCGGAAAATGACATAAACATGTTTTTGGTTGTTTGGTAAATCTAAGGAAAATGTTTTTCGGAAAATATTTTCATATGAAAATAATAATAATTTAATATGAGGAAAATAATTATAATGAGAAAAAAAAATTGAATGTGGGTGGAGATTTTGGGTTGGGGTGGGATGGGTGGTTGTAGGGTGGGGGTGGGTGGTTGGGTGGTGAGGGTGGGGTGGGGAGGTGTTCAAAAATAATTTTAATATTAGTAATTTTTATTTTTATTTTTATTTTTTTGGTGGGTGTGGGGGTAGGTGGTGGGGGTGGTGGTGGGGGGGTGGGGTGGTGGGGGTAGGGTGTGGAGGTGTTCATTTTTTTTTTTTTTATAATATGAGTGAAAAGAAGTTTTTTTTTTTGATGGGGTGGGTGGGGTGGGGTAGGGTGGGGGTGGGTGCTGGGGTAGTTGGGGGTTGTGGAGATGTTCAATTTTTTTAATATGAGTGAAAAGATTATTTTATTTTTTTTTTGGTGGGGTGGGGTGGGTGCTGGTGTAGGTGGGGGTGATGGAGATGTTCAATTTTATTTATTTTAATATGATTGAAAAGTATTTTTTTTTTTTTTTGGGTGGGGTGGGTGTTAGGGTAGTTGGGGGTTGTGGAGATGTTCATTTTTTTTTAATATGAGTGAAAAGAAGTTTTTTTTTTGGTGGGGTGGTGGGTTAGGGTGGGGTGGGTGCTGGGTAGTTGGGGGTTGTGGAGATGTTCAATTTTTTTTTAATATGAGTGAAAAGAATTTTTTTTTTTTTTGGGTGGGGTGGGTGGTGGGGTGGGGATGGTGTTAGAGGTGTAGTGGGTAGGGTGTGGTTTTATGAAGAGTTGAGTGTGAGTGAGAGAGTTAACATTTTCCGGAAAATGATTTACTTAGTAAAAATCCGTAAGTCATTTTACTTAGAAATGAGGGAAAACCATTTTTCGGAAAATATTTTCCTCATTTTTCGGTGCGTAACAAACACCGGAAAATGGGGAAAACATTTTCCGGAAGTTATTTTACGCGAAACAAACGGAGCCTTAATATATTAAATATGCATTGATTGTTTTCTGGTAGGGGCTATTGCCGCTACGGAATTTGCTTTTCCACTACACTCATTATTATTAATTATGATTTATCAATGTATTGACAAAATTTCCCTTCAGTTTTATGTTAAGTGTTATCTTTTCTTTTTAATTGTAGGTTATTCTTTCTTTTAGTCTTCCAAAAAAATTCTTTTCAATCATGATAATAAAATTGAAATTGATTATAATGAAGAAATAATAAAAATTGAAAATATCGTCAGTGAATAAAATTAACAAATGTTTACCTTTTTGTAATCAACTATAGAAAATAAATTTAAAAGAAAAAGAAAAAGATTATCATACAAAAGGGTTATGTATGCGTGATGAGGGTGCTAATTATATATATATATATATATATAAATCAATATAAGAATCTATTGGCAGTAAATAATTTCTCTAAAAAGTATTCATCACTATTAATTTTACTTAAAAACTACTTTAAAGATCACAATTTGTGTTTTTATATAATTTTAATCAACAATAAAAGGCATATTCCAAGTGTTGCGCTCAATATTATACTTTAAGATTATACAATTTACATCATTACTTTGTATAATCTATTTATTTTAAAAAATGTTTATTATTTATGATTGTATTTTTTAAAGAAATTGTTTACGATCATTATTAATCTGAAAAAATAACTTCTCTGCAACTTCTCTCTCTCAACTTAACCGTTCTCTTTCATCTTCTTCCTTGGAAAATTGTTTGTCTTCTTCTATTCTCAATTCTTCAACAACACAATTTATTCTTAATTTCTTTGGTACGCATTCCTGTTGTACGCATTCAACAACACAATTTTTGTAATCTCAGTTGAGATTACAAAAATTGTGTTGTTGATTTATTTTTCCAGTTTTTCCCTTTTGATGTATAATAAATTTCTCTCCTCTGTGAGAGCTGTTGTTTTCTCTCCATAGTGAGAGCCGTTGTTTTCTCTCCATAGTGAGAGCCACTGTTTTCTCTCCTCTGTGAGAGCCTGTGTTTCTTTGTTTTCTGTTTGTTTTTTTTCGTCTTGAAATGATGACGATTGCATTTTCGCACAATGAAGTGGATGTCGTTGGTCTTACTGCACAACGATGGTTCATAGATTTTGAGATATGTGGTGGGCGGTTCGTCGTCAACCCGAATTCTGTATATCAAGGGCTAAGCGCAAAATATTACCAGAGAGAAGATTTCTTAAATGCCGGATTAAGGCAGTGTCCAAGTTTTACTTGGAGTGGAATTCGATTGTCTCAAGATTTGGATCGAAAATATTGTTGTTGTAAGTTAAGCAATGAAACTGCTATTGTTTTTTGGGGTGAGCCTCCAGTCTATGTGGTGTGCCATCTCTTTTTAACTTGTGAATGAAATTGCTTTCTCGTTTGCTCAAAAAAAAAAAAAAAATTTGTTTACGTTGGTTAAAAAAATTCAATTTAGTTGAGAATTAAAAAAGGGATGTACAAAATTTATTTCTTTCAAAGATCTACTACCAGTTTTTTATTTCTTCCATATATATACCAACTACTTTTTTTATGTGATTAGAAAAAAAATATATGATAAGAAAAAAACTTAAAACAAGAAAAAGGAAAGAGAAATAAATAGGCAACATAGATTTTGAAGGGCAAATGTGTCAACACATTAATTAATCATAATAAAAATTAAGAGAAAATTACCACCTAATCCCCCATCCTAAGCGAATCTACCACCTAGTCCAAGGTAATATTTTCGTTTACCACTAAATCCAAGCCAATATTTCTGTTTACCACCTAGTCCTTTAGAGTTATTAAATCCCGAAAATACCCACTTATAAATAAAACCCTACCCCCTCCTCTTTCACAAGCACGTCACTGCCTCTCTCTACTCCCCCAAATCACCGACATCCTTCCTCCCATTTCCGGCGACCTCACACCTTCCAGTCTCCGGCGGCCTCTCCCTTCCCAATCTCCGGCGACCTACCCCTTCCCCCAACCTCCGACCACCTCCCTCGATCGTCTCCGGCCAACCCACCCTTCCCCCAACCTCCGACCACCTTCCACAGCCCCTTTCTTCCTCACTGCCGGCGCTGTAAGTACCCCAATCTGAAATTAAACCAACCTAGAGGAATTCTTAGCACCATTCAGGGATAAACTGATAGGCTAGGACCTCACTATGATAAACCAATACTCTAGGACTATCCTGGAATTAAAACTTAGAAAAATCCAGAAGCTCGCCAAGCTGAGCCATACGGATGGTTTGGACGCGGGAAAGGCCCAGCCGTATGGCTACTATGGGCACCCTCAGTCCCTATAAATGCAGACCCTTGCTGATCATTTCAAGGGGGGAGAAATAGATTTGTGAGTAGAAACTCTGCCGAGTTGAGAGCAGATTAGAGTCACAAACACATATGTGAGTGAAAAGAGAGAAAGAAGATAGGCTTAGAACTAAATATTGATGAGGCCTCCTTCTCCCCATCTTTTCTTCATCTCCTACTCTATTTTTACTTTGTTTTATTTACTTAATGTCTTTCTTTTCTTGCAAATAATATGAATTGGAACCAAGTTTTTGACATGAACCATGGTACCCTCATGTTTTATGCATGATCAAGGGTTCAAACCAAGGATGATCAAGGCTTGTTATCATTTAATGTACATTTACTTCAAGTCTTTACATTTATACAATTTACTTTCATGTCTTTACATTTATGCAATTTACTTTTATGTCTTTACATTTATGCAATTTACTTTCATGTCTTTACATTTATGTATTGTATTCATTTACTTTGATTTACTTAAGGATGATCAAGCTTGGGATGGTAAAGTTTCAATCTTTGCCATTCAAACTTTGATCAAGCCTTAATAATGTCCCTTTGAATGATAAAGATTCAATCTTTATTCATCCAAAGGTTGATTTTTGATATCCCAAGGCATTTTTCTTTGATGAATCATCCATTTGAATGGTAAAGTTTCAATCTTTAACCATCAAAATGGTGATTTTGGCTCAAATGCCATGTTCATCAACTTTCTTTATTTTTCCCCAATTATTTCCTTTATCACACCCAAAACCACTTGATTTGGTGTTTAATTAGTGATCAATGTCATAGGGATGACTTGACTTATGCTTTTGTACAAAGAAATAAGCTGAAAAGATTCAAAACAGTCCAGTTTTAACAGAATGCTCTGTTTCTGCCTGAAGATGGACTGATTCCTGAGAATCTGTCAAAACTCCCAGGACAACCTCCTATAGCCGTACGGCTGGTTTGTCCAGGGAGAACTTTTTCCAGTTTTTCCCTCTTTCTGTTAAACTATTTGCAAAATAAACCCTTTTCGTTAAGTTTCTAACTGGTTCTGTTGAGAGGTCAGTTTCTCCCACTTTTATAAAAAACACACACTTACACATCTTTTGGTCAAAAAACTTAGGGAGACTCGGTTTTTCTGAGGCATTTTGGGTGAACCTCGATTAAGTTCTTCCCAAGGTGTAACCTGTCCTCCGAATCCTTTTTCTCTAACCTTTTCGTTAAGTTTGGGTTTAAAATTAAACTAACGTGGCGACTCCGTTATCTTTTGAACATAAAGTGCCGTGTTTGATTCTACGGGAACTTAATTCATTTTTCCCGCGGGTATCTTACAGTGGCGACTCCGCTGGGGAATAAAGTGTTTACAAACTTCTTTTTAGAAGCTTTGGGGACACTTTTGTGTGGGTCAAACTCCCGTCCCCGTTTGTTGACTTTGTGCATGTTTTTGTGTGTGTGTTTTATGTTTCTGTTTTGATTTCTGGGAGTGAAACTATTCTGAAAATGCAATAAACTGGGGCTTGATGATCAGAAACCGAAAATTGGCAAAAAATAATGGAACTACTGCGCTAGCCGTACGGCTGATTTGGCCGGGCCCACAGAATGTTTCAAATTAACAATTTCGTGCAGGGCATAAACATTCTGTTGGTCCCTTTTGCTTCTGCTTGTCCAGATTCCAATTTACAGCCTCTACTTGTGCACATTTGCCTTCAAAAAATGGATCTTCAAAGCTTGGTTATGCACAAATTTTTGGACATAAAATATTGCGTTTTCAAAGCCTCATTGTGCATAACCCCATTTTGTGAAAGTTTGGTTTTCCAAATCTCTTTTGATTGTGCACAATCTTTTGTACAAATTGACTTTCAAATTAAAAGCCTTGCTACTCTTGCAAAAGTTTTGATTTTCAAAACCTTCGGTTATGCACAACCTTTCCCATGTACAAAATTTGATTTTCAAAGATTTTTACTAGTTCATATCTTTGTTTGATTACTCTGCAAATTACTTGTTTAAATTGTTTGTCCATATCTTGTATATACTCTTGTTCATGCTCAAGATATTAAAACACATTGAAAAACTCTTATTTTGACTCAAAAGAGAACATTGAAGACTTCACACAACGCGCACTCGACCTTGTGCACATTTCAAAAACCCTTAAAACCCGGGATGTATGCCACGATGCAGCTCGATTGGTGCTCTTGTGTCCCTCTTGTGCAAACGGGTCCATTCCACCTCCCCTTCCAAGCCGAGTCAACCACACTTGTCCGTGACACACAAATACCGTGACCATGGTTGGTTTTTGGTCTAGCTCACGTCATCACGTCCCTAATATGTGTCCAAACGCTAATTATGGCCAATTTAATGCCCGAGTCACGATGCCTTGTGAAAGCAAGTGTGACCAAGGTCATCTTAGACCCGGTCTTTGACTTATGCGTTAATTCCAACCATAATTAACCGAAGTCACGTATTAGGGATAGGTTGACACTGCGTGATTAAGATCTAATGCTTGACCCATCCTAATCATCTTTAAGCCCAAGGCTAAGGTCCGAGATCCCTCATTAAAATGAGGTCATGCCGGAATTTCGTTGAAGCGTTAAGTCAATCTTAACCTTAACCGGGGCTTAACTATGATAAGAATGGCCCACGCATCGGAACTTTGTGACGCACTAGACCCTAGGTTTGGTTCTTTCGGTCGGTGGAATCTGTGTGCCCTATAGGACCCTCGCCCGGGACAGTCCGTCCTTGGGAGCGTGCAATACAGGTGAAAAACGAGGGGTCTATAGGCGTAGTGATGGCCTCCACTGATCCATGGTTTAGAATAGTTGTGAAAAAGAAGAGAAATCTTTTCCGACCATTTAGGAATAAGAGATACGTCTTAAAAGAGCTTGAACCAATAAATGCATGCGTTACTTCTGAACTGCGCACTAACGTTTGTTTGTGTGATGAAATCACCCAAAATAAAAAATGATGAAAACGTCTTTTTAAATATATATATATATATATATATATATATATATATTGAATGATAAACTCATCAAAATGCATGTATTGGGTCCCTTCCCCTAAACTCGTTCTTAAAAGCCAAAACCGTTTTTCATGGGTCAAACCTCCTTGTGTCAAAGTCCCATTTCTTACTCAAAGTATGACTTTTCCGCAAGTCCCTTCGAAGCGCCCTTATGGATTGTTGGTTCATCGTTTGATAGGGAAGGATGGAAGCTCGCCTAGAAATCGTTGAGAGAACCCTGGATGTCATGCAGCAAGTAATGGGAAGGTTGGAATATGATCAGGGCCGTCTGTTTGGGATTGTCAATAAAATGCACGAGAAACAAGCCCCTAACCTGGAAAAGGAAGCCGAAAGGATTTGGATTCGAATGGTCCACCCTTGTCTTCGTGAGCTCTTGAAAGACAGAGAGAACGATTGGCACCAAGAAAGGAAAAGCGTGAGGAAGACATGAAAAGTGTCCAAGCTTGCATGAACACGATGGTGGACGCGATTCTAGATATTAGAACCTACCTCAGAAATCACCCTCACCTCAAAAATTATCCTGTCGGGCCTGCCTCGAACAACCCATCCCCTGTTGCTTCCGTCAGCTCCCAAATGACCTCGAGCACCAAGGAAGCCTTCTTCCCCAATCACAACCCCCAAATGTAAGTGTGCCGTACAGAAACAGTCGGCCCGAACCTGTCCTCGCCAAGCCAACTCGCCCTCAAAGAGCCACTACATATCGTCTCTTCCGTGAATTGGGGACTCCGAGAGTTCCGTTACTTGATCAACTGCTCAAGGAGGGAAAGATCCAGTTACTCAATCCGGATTTGCTCTTAGCTGAACACTCCCACCAACGGTCCGATGAGACCCAGTTCTGCCGATACCATCAAGGGGTGGGACACACCACCGGAGCTTGTGATGCTTTGAATGACAAAATCCAAGAACTCATCGATGAGGGGATCATCACCAAGAAAGGGAATCAGTGGGTTTGAACCCGAGCAAAAGGCAAGGAAGTAGAGGTTGAGGTTGTGAGGAAAGGAGAAGAGAAAAAGAGAAAGAAAAGAAGGTTAGGAGTGGTCTATGTTTTATAGGTTCTAGGGTCTTTCCAAAAGTCCGTTTTGGACATTGTAGTTATTTTCCCTAAGCCCTGCGAGGCAAAGTCTTGGGAAGTAAGATACCAAGTTGGTGTCCAATGGAATCTGTACCAAATCCGTGAATAGTCGAGTCGAGTCTGTAAAAAATCGAGTCTTCTGTGAAACTAAAAGGTCATTTTCCTTCTATTCTCTCTAGACTTGAGACATTACTTGCAAACTACATTTACTCTTGAAATTGCTTTGCTTAATATTATCAAATGATTGCTACGTCCCCAAAATGATGATTTGACTTCTAAGCATACTATTCAATGACGACTCATTAAGGATGAATGGACCTAACACAAATGAAAAATGTTAAGTGCAAATAATTAAGCTTGATGTGAATAAATGTTGTGATCAATTGGCATGAAGAAACCATTAATGGCAAGCCTTTCTCTATACACATCCCCGATACACATTTCCCGATACGCCTTTCCCATACAAATTCTCGATGCACATCAAAGGCATCCCAAGACAATGAAAATGAGAAGATGTTGTTGCTCAACCACTAAGATTCAACCGTGATCTCACGTGCGCAACCAAGCAAAGGACATCCCGAATCCTCAAAGGCAAAGTGAGAAGTGACAGACGTTCCACCAAAGGGCCACAAGTGAGCCAATGTCAAAGATAGCAAGATTGGGGCTAATGTTTCCCCTCTCTTAAAAAAATGATAGAAAGAAGGAAAGGAAATGAATACATGCACAGAGGAAGTTTGCCTCAAAAGGCTCACCAAGTTCCCCAAAAGGTCCATCCAAAGGAGTTCATCACAGAGCAAATTGATTTACATCAAAAGAGCAACAACGTCCTCCGAGACAAACATCAAAAGGAAGCAACCACGACAAAAGGTGGTACAAGGCTGAACTACGGCGACCTGAGATCCTCAAACTGAGGGGAACGTAGGCAACCTTCGGGTCCGGTCACAACGTGAAACAAAATCATCAAACCTTGGTTCTCTCCAAAATGACCAAGTCTCTCCCACGGTCCCATTAATGACTGATTTCTCAAAGAACCCTTCTTGCCCGGTCACATCAAAGACTAATCTCTTAAACACATTCCCCTCCTGATCTTGCCATCGATAGAATCCAAATCTTAATTGATCACAACATTTATGCATGTTAAGATTAATTGCTTGCCATAAGCCTAACTTAATAATAAACATGGTCCATTCAAGCAATCATTTTGACAATCTTAACCGAAGCAAATTTCGAATGTCTCGACAAGTCTTCTTTTCTACATCTTAGGAAAGAGCCAAACACCGAATTTCTGTCCATAGGCTTCCTTTCTCATAAAAGGGACTCACTCCCGCAAGTACCTATGTCTATCTTGCTTGGAGCAAGAATAATTTTCTCCCGTCCACGTCTTGAGTCAACTAGGCCACTCCTAGGAATAGAAAGAGCAAGAGATATGGAAAAGAGGGTTGGAAAAGATGGAAACCCG
This sequence comes from Campanula takesimana, assembly GCA_026119855.1. Classification (NCBI taxonomy): domain Eukaryota; kingdom Viridiplantae; phylum Streptophyta; class Magnoliopsida; order Asterales; family Campanulaceae; genus Campanula; species Campanula takesimana. The sequence continues at coordinate 258,618 of JAOWBW010000211.1, read as the reverse complement.
GAAGGAATAACTCACGCAGAGGACAGGGTGCATTCTGAGCAAAGGAAGGTTAGCTCCCAAGGGATGACCGAGGCCTAAAAGGTGGTACCCGATCAAAGGAAATGAACCAGGGCTAGCAAGCCATAACAGCACTTTGAAAGGATTAACAAAAATGTCATGCTTTGGTAAGCCTAGTCTAGGTCATATCCCAGAGTCAATCCCCCGATTTCCCAAAAATTCCCCGGAGATCATCAGAAAATTTTGGTCAAAAAGAGTCAACTCCCTTCCCCAACCGTACGGATGCTTTGTCAGTTGTAAAATTTTTGTATCAGCAGCCCATACCAGTAGACTGCCCACAAGAGAAATTCATTCTCATCTACTCAGAATGTGTCAAAACATGTCCCAGTCGTACATAATTGAGTCTAAACACATTCCGGGGATTCCCCACAGGTAACAACACCAAAAAGCCTTTCTCAAGCCCCGAATCATGCAGTTAAATGAATTTACAAGCAAAAGAACATTTTTGACACTTAACACAAGTTTTTTACACATATTGTTTTCAAAACAAAGAAAGACATAAAATTGTTCAAACAGGTACAGCTACTCAGAGTCTGGATCTGAGTCGGGTGTAGGCGAATAAGAAATGCCCGGCCCGCGAGTTGGATAAGCACTGGGGTCGAAATGGAAAAGAGACTCTGCCAAGCTCATGTCCTTGCCAGTGGGTGGCTGAAAAGAGTGCCAAGCAAATTGAGAAGTAGTGCCCGGACGGTCAGCAGAAGATGACTCGGGCCGCTCCAAGGTCAAGTGGGCAAAAGGATCCGGGACAGTTTCATGAGTGTCCGCCCCTCCCAGCAAGCCCTGAAAAGATGTTATGTCAGCAAAACTCATGGACTGACTGTGAACATAGGAAGGAGGTAGCTCCATGCTTGATGCCCTCTTGCGAGGTCTCTCCTCACCGCTCATAGAACTCCTGCCCGATATAAAGCTATATTTTGCCTGAGGCCCCTTGGAAGAACGACCGGTAAACTTCCTAAACCACTTCTTATCTCGCCCTAGGAAGCTAGGCCGCCTCAGCAGTGCTCGCCCCGTAACCTGCACATGGAAACAGAATAGGCTCAGCAAAAGAGACAGAGATGAAAGGTGTGTGTATACAAAGCAAAGGAGAAGTCTACCGCCTCAACCGGGATCTCCTCAGTCGGAACCCCCTCCTCAGGAGTAGACAAATCAACCTTGTGCACCCTGCCATCCATACAGATAAAAGAATAGTCTGTCCAAACCAGTGGGACTACCCCAGAAACTACCACCTGCGGTGACCTGAGCCGAGTAGCCACAAACCGTCTATACGGCTCGTTAGTGATCAGGCCAGCTGTGTCCGCCCCCCCCCCCCCTACGAAGAAGGGGTCATCCTGATGGTCAGAAAGGTACATGCCCTCGGGAGGATCCATTGGTGCCCTCTGCACGAGCTCCAGTCCGTACTGCCATAGGACCCTCTCCCCAAATAAAAGGCCTCGCCCCGAACCCCACTAGCAGCCTCTCTCTGTCTAGTCACCCTCAGAGCCCCGCTCAGATTAAAACCTATCTCATGATCCTCATACCTCGACCAAGGAAAAAGGTTGAGATCCGCCGGCATGGCCCCTCTCAACACCGCCTTTACATCGGCATATCGAACAGCGACCCGTCCCTTGGACCCTCTCTTCTCTTGGACTTTCCTGGCCCAGCAAATCATGGCCGAAAAATTTAGATTCTGGTCGAGAGATGGCCTCCATGGATAGTTGCCAAAAACCTCGTAGTACCAAGCCCGAAAAGAAAAGACGAAGAGGCTTTTTGTACATGAGAATGAAAACAAAAGCCAAAGCAGAAAGTAAAGCGAAGGCAGAAAACGAACAGAAGGGTATAAAGAGATACCTCGAGGGCAAACTGGAAACAAGCCAAAGACTTGCTTGCCTTCCGACTGAATTTGTCGAGCTCCATGTATAGCTCGGCAAGGTCTGCCTCTCCCCAAGCGACGCTCCTAATAGCCTCAGGTTTGGTCAAAGAGCCGAGAAGAGGAAACATACACGTGGTGTCAGCATTAGCGAAGATAGTGTTGCTAAGAAGAAGCCACACATAAGAACGCCCCAGTTGCTCAGCCGTCACCCAGCCTGCCCAGTACTCCAGAAAGTTTGCCCGAATGACCCTCTCGACATTCTGCACCAGAATGCCCAAGCCCTTGGTAGGGCCCGAAAAACCAAGGAATGCTTCAATCTCCTCAATAGGGATCATATCCCTCCACACAACCGGATGCCCGTTAAAAGAGAGCCCGGTAATCGCCGAGAAGTCCGCGGGAGTCACAGTCACCTCCCTCCAACTCGAATGAAAATTATGGGTCGAGCCCCACCAATACTCGCCAAGAGCAGTGAGAAGCCCCATGCTCTTGTTGGCATTAACCAACTTGCCTACAGCCTCGATAAAAGGTACCAAGCTGGTGCGCTCCACCCACTCCCTCGGACCGGGGACCACCATCAACAGAATCGGGCATGGTCTCCCACAAAGAAAACCAAGCATCCGGAGACCCCCGCGATTTGATGTCCTTGCCCTGCAGGTAAACACAGCAAAGGTATGAATAACCCAGTTTAAAAATACCAATGCAAATGATGAATGCAGATAAAAATGTTTTCCGTCCCCTTCCAAATTGCATAGGCATTTGAGGGTTGTTTCGAAAGAAAAATGTTTTCTGTCCCCCTCCAAATTGCATATACATTTGAGGGTTTGGGTTGAAAAATGTGTTCCGTCCCCTTTTCAAAGTGCACAGTCGTTTGAAAAGAGAGCCATCTCATTTTGGAAATAATGAGGTCCATCCTTATTTTAGGGTCAAGTGTTCCAAATTTACATGACACGCGAACAAATAATCCTAGGCAACACTAGCATGCACATGAACATGTCAAAATAGCTAGTCGAACCCATGGTACAAGTCTCTTATGCACAAAAGTGTAGAACAACGCACTTTGATTTTCGCAAACGTAGCTAGACACGTCCAAATGAGAAAATGAGCACATGTCCTTGATCATTGTGACTCCAATTTCGTGAAAATGAGTTCAATTTCGCAAAATGACCCAAGAAGTACAAAAATCCCAATTAGCACAAACATAAGCCCTAGGTCTATGCAATGAACCAAGATTGAAAAGAGAAAAGGCTCAAGAATGCTTACTCCTCCCTCCTGGCACAAATGCATGGTAGGAGACTTGTAGAAACCCGCTCCCGCATCCATAATATCAACGGTGTAGCCGCGAAAGTTTTGGACCATGTCGAGCCTTTTATCCGCTCCCCGAGGATAACCCGTGCGTGCCCGTCCCGCCATGAGTGACCCTTGAGCGATTCAAAGAAGAAATTCAAAGATTGATGGAGTTTTCCCTCTCAATTTCCTTTCATTTTCACCTGAACTCGACAAAATGGGGGAAGAGCCGTAAGGCTGCTGCGTTTTTAGAAAAAAAGGGAGACGACTGACCAAACCGTACGGATGGTTTGGGCAAGAAAAACCTCTGCCCGAAATTTACACTTTGTGTAACGACCCCAAACCCCGACACTATTTTAGTCATAAGTTGAGCACATGAGTGTGACGACCCGTCCCAATTTCATATAAATTTTACACAGAATATTATTTTATAATTTAATTTGTGTTCGTTTGATTATTTTAAAAAGACTTACTTGATCTATTAAAATATTAAATAAAAGTATTTGAGTTGCAAAATGATTAACTATCATGAGTAGAAGTTAAAATAGTTGAGTTAGTATTTGTGAATAATGATAAGTGGGTTAAGTGTTAAAGTTAAAACTTTAGGGGTTAAAAGTAATTGATAAACTTGGAGGGGGCTAGGTGTAACTTGGTAATTATTAAACTCACTTTCCTGATCCTGATCTCTCTCTCTCTATCTGTGTATACACACACTTTGCACTTTCCCATTTCTCTCTCTGCTCTGCGTAGAAGAAGGTAAGGTTTCTTCACAATTTGATTTTTCTACTTTTAATTATTCCTCCGTTATAAAATCCGACTTCACCAAAATGTTCAGGGCGTCGAGTAGATCGTTTCTAGCTGAATAGAATATATTTTCGTCAATACTTTCTCAGTAGTAGGTAAGTTACTACTCCCCTTTAAATTATAATATTGCTCATGCATATTATATGTGATACTTTTCTTGATAATTGTTATTTTGTGGGAGTATTTGAGCTATTTGTTATTTGGGCTATTTTGTGAGTATTCTCACTGTTGGAATCATTTCTTGGGTTTATATACATAAGATAAGAAATTGTAATAGTACTTTTGAGACGGTGAATTAGAGTTAGAATGTTAAATAAATATTTGGGGGAATTTGTAATAGTACTTTTGAGATGGTGAATTAGAGTTAGAATGTTAAATAAATATTTGGGGGAAATTGTAATAGTACTTTTGAGATGGTGAATTAGAGTTAGAATGTTAAATAAATATTTGGGGGAAGTTGTAATAGTACTTTTGAGACGGTGAATTAGAGTTAGAATGTTAAATAAATATTTGAGAGAAATTGTAATAGTACTTTTGAGACGGTGAATTAGAGTTAGAATGTTAAATAAATATTTGGGGAAAGTAGTAATAGTACTTTTGAGACGGTGAAATAGAGTTAGTGTGAAAGAATTAAATTATCACTGGTGGAGGTGAGTGGGCGACCGCCCAAATAGGACCGGCGACCGCACATATTTCTAGATTGGGAGAGTGTATTTTGGCGACCGCACAGACTGTTGTAGACGGCGGCACAGTCTGCTGGAAAAACTGATGTGTTCCAATTTAAATGATTTAGGATTCGTTTTATGTTCAGGTCTTGAGTCCTATTCTAGGATACATAGATAGGCATTGTGGAACACAAGGGTGTTAGGAATTGGTTAATTATGAATGAATGTAAGGTGTGAAATGGTGGTTAAATGCCTACGGATTTGTTTAGCATCTTGATGGTGTATTTATTCGGATTCCCTATTTGGGAATCCTAAATGTAAACAAAATGGTTGAGTTCATAGTCATCGTACTATTTATGAGTAACTCATAGGAAATGTTCCACTGTAAATACACGGGGTGTATCTGTGACAAAGTATGATATGGTTTTGTTTAACATCCTTAATGTGGTATTGTTCGGATTTCCTGCTTTGGAATCTTAAATTAAAAGGAATGTTCGTTTGTGATCAAGTGGGAAATTTGTAACCGTTTGGGTTCATTTTGGTGTTGTTACATCTTTATGATGCTTTTGTGAAGGTTTCCTACTTTGAAATCCTTTATTTGAGAAATATTTCTAATGCACATGGTTGTTGGGCTCTTAAGAGCAGTTTATCATCTTTATGATGTATTTGGTATGGTTCCCTATTTTGGAATCATATACTGATTGTGCTTTTGTTTAAAGTCGAACTGGTCTTACTTGGTTGAGTCGGGCAGTGGTTGGAGATTATAATGGCTCCCGAGCCAAGTCCATTATAATGTTCCCACTGGTAAACCCCTTTTACCCCCTTCCAGATTGGCCTTGGTTGGGATGAGCTAGCTCCCTTGTGTGAGTATTCTAGCTACACGTTTTGGTTGGTATGAGCTAGCTCCCTTGTGTGAGTATTCTAGCTACACGTTTTGGGTTATGACTTTGTGTCATTTTCCCTCCGTTGTTCTTGTTGTTGTTTGGTTTTGAAACCCCTGCTTCAGCTCTTTGATGCTGGCCTATTGATGCTGCTCTTCGATATGGCTTTGTTGATGAGGTTCAGATTATTATATCGTTTTGGGAGAACCTTGGCTCAGTATCATTTGTAATGTGTTTATTTCAGCCTTACGTGCTGTGTTGTGAGTTGGCTTCGCCACTCGTGTTATATGCTACGTGATTGCATATTGAGAATGCTCATTGGATATTATTATGTACATGTTAACATGTCATGTAGTTGCATTAGTAACTTACTGAGATTTATCTCACCCCGTTCCTTTCAAATTGGTTTTCCTTAGTTCAAGGGAAAGCTAGAGGTTGTAAGCCATGAGAGCTGATGTTGTGGGACTGTTCTGAGCAGGTTATACTCTTTTGGGGTAGTTGCTCTACGGAGCTTTTGTGTATTCTTGTTGTGAGGCCGTGGTTGTACAATGTACAGTGTTATATAAGTACTGTTGTCTTTTGGGTATATATGTTACTGGCCGTTCTTTCTTCCGTACTTGTAAATAGTCTCTGAGTTGTAATCTCGTTGAGGTGTAGTCTCAATGGCCGATGTGGTTTTTCCATTGAATTGTTTATGGTATTATGTTGGTTTTATAGCATAGTTCACGCGCCTGGTTAGGTAATTAGCATTTTAGAGATGTAAATTGTACTATTTTGATATTTATGGAATTTAGAATATTCGGGGCGCGACAGCTGCTATCAGAGCAATGGGATTAGATCTTGAAAGGGAATAAAAACTCTGATATTGAATAGGTTTCGATACTTGAGTGTTACGATTTTGAGCGTTTAGAAAACTAAGTTTTCTTGAAGTCAATTAGCTTTCTTGGTCATGGAAAATTTGTGCAGTAGAAGCACAACGAATTAGTGGATAAGGTTAAGCTGGAAGTTGGTTGGGTTATGGGTGTGATATTAACGTCGAGTGTTCCTTCTCTTGTGGTACATCAGGCATAGGACTGGTGTTAATAGTGTTGGTTCCATTGGGGCTAGTTGGTTTGAGAATCGAGAGTGCGAGTCTTTGAAAAATTAGGCGTATCTATTTTGTAAGTGGACAATGTTTCGTGCTATGTACGCATGTTTGTCCTCATTCCTGGATTTATGTGGAGGTGTATTCTCGAATACGAGACTACGGGATTGCTACCGGTATATATAAGAAACCCGATATAAATATGGGCGATAATACCCTATACATTATAAGTTGATTTAGTGATGTCACCTATACAGGATATTGATGTGATAGGTGGTATGGCCTAGTTTTTTATGTGTCACGAATTTCATGTTTGCCATCGATGGGTGGTGAATATTTCTATATTAGTATGTTTGGCTTTGTTTAGGAGTATACTAGATGTATATATAACGTATATGTTCTGTATTAAAAATTAGAAAATTATTATTACAAGGTTGTGCTGGGAATTTAGCTTATTTAGTTGACAGTAGAACGTCTACACCAAATCTGAGAGATGTGCGCATTAATTTTGAAATCTTGAGTATACTTTATTTTGGGTGCAATATGTCGCTTGACTGATAGGGAACTTGAGTTATATGATGAGTTGATATAGGGTACAATACTGATAGGTGAATCAGTGAGCATATAGCATCGGTTGAGATAGAAGAGTGGAAAATTCAACCCGAGAGACAATTTAATAAATGATTCATCAAGCCTAGTATATCTAAGTGGGGTGCGTTGCTATTGTTTGGTATAAAGAGAGATTCTACTTTACGATTCTATATGGAATACCGAGAGCTCAACTAGGTAACTACGACGAATTATTACTTGTTATCTTATATTGGTGAATTATTCAATCCCTGAAGTTGATCAGTGGTTTAGTCAGTGTTTGATTGATAAGTGGCCATTATTGGTTGAAGGTCAAATATGAGGATATATCGAAGACAATTTCTCATATTAAGTATGCTCATCATGAATTCGTGGTTATGTCATTTAGATGGATAAATGGTCTAGTGGTATTGATGGATTTGAGGAATGATGTTTCTAAAGTATATAATTTGATTTTGGTGGTGAATTGATAAAGAATATGACCAGTGTTAATGTTTTCTTGGGGACATGTCAAGTTTCATCACTATAGTAACAATGATACATTTATTATCTATAGTAGTATTTCCAAATAGAGATTCAGGGGTATATTGATTCAAGATGATAAAGTACTTGTATATGTTTCGAGGATTAGCTCCCTATGAATAGAATCATCTATGACTCACCTATGAATAGAATCATCTATGACTCAGGATTAATTGTAACTTTATTGATATTGCCTTAGCAGATTATATATTTTTTTATGGGACCAAGTTTGAAATGTTATGTTAATAGACTATCAATATTTGATGGATATATTTTTTTAGAAAAACTAAATATGAGATAATGCAAGTGGGTAGAGAAATTCAAAGATCATGACTGTATTATGTTATTATGTTTTCTGACACGCCCCCAGGTCCCGGGATCCCCTAATAGAACCTTGAACCTGGATGGGAGTGCCTAACGGGAAACAAGAAACTTAATGACATTTGTTTAACAAACTGACATGATATATATATATTCTAGAGTAAGGAGCTATACTAGCTCACAACACGAGTTCTAGACAAGAAAATTCAAAACCAAACTTAATACATACACAGCGGAAACATGCCTAGCACATAAGCTGGCATTAAGAGTACTATACAAGATGTCTAGTGACAACAAGAACTGTCTACCCCAAAATAAGGAGTTACAAAACCCATAATACATCGTCCTCACCAAGTGAAAAAGGACACAAGCTCCAAAATAATCACGCCCTGCGAAGCAAGCTCCCAACTATGCCGAGCCTCACTGCGCACTATCCTTCCTTTCCTGGGGGGGGGAGCAAATAAAGGGTGAGATAAATCTCAGTAAGCTATTAGATGCAACTACATGACATGCTATCATGCAATTCAAGTAGATACTCAAGTAATCATATATTAAGTATCATCAAGTAACAAGTATATGAGAGGATAATCCACTCATCCAGTAGCACATAAAGCTAACCAAGCAAGTTATAAGGATATTGCTTCCTTCCTTATTCCTCCCAAGAATACCATTGTTGTCGTAGCTTGTATTACTTTGACAATCACGATCAATAACAGGAACTGATTATTCAGTATATCAGAAGACCCGGTAACCAGTGTCATTCCCAATATCACGACTCATGAATATTCACGAGGTGATCAAGACAAGAGTTTAGCATTCACTTAAGTCAGGCTTATTGCTCCAACTAAGGAAGCTATGCCCTTACTATGGCCGGTAGTAAGGGGTCACGCGAAAATACATAGGGACCCGATTGTCACTTAAACCCCAGCTCTCGCAACAAGCGTGAACCTATATATTTTCGAACAAGCAAGGAGAACCAGCTGGACTCACACAAGAAAGTACAAGTAGATATTTACTTGAACAACGGGAGAAGAACTAATCCAAATGTAGTGGACTAGCTCAACAAGGAACATGCTTCAAGTAATCAAGAAGTCACCTTGTTATCAAGCAACTATATGCAATGTTTGCACATACACAATAAGAACATGTTTCATACAAGTTAGTGCTTGTTCATAGCACTTTCTAGTTCACTACCATACATATGTATTGGTGTCAAGCCATGTACAAGATTTTATTATCTTATATTCAAGTCTTAATCCATTTCTATGGATGTTCAAGTCATGTACAAGCTTTTAATGTCTTATACTTCAAGTTATAACTTCCAATCTTTGGACATTCAAACAAGTATAAGAGTTATACATTTACTCTTACCAAATCCCAATCCTATTCTTAGGATGTTCAAGTCTAAGACCTTATGCTAATGCCTCTAAGGTGTACAATCATTTGGATTCACAACAAGTATAACACATTAGTGCTTGTTCATAGCACTTTCAAGACATAAAGAAGAGATACTACTCTTATACTTATGTTCAATGTCCTAAAACACCTATCTAGATGCTCTAGACAATCACCTTAAAACCTCATTAATTTAGTCTTTGAATAGCCCTCTGAGTCTAGGTTATTCAGCTTCTTTCGGATCTTGATTCCGACTTTCCTATAGAAAGTTATGAAGGAAACAATTCAAGAAGGAAAAATCAGAATTTCCACTTGGCACGACCGTGCGTGCAAAAGTGGCACGACCGTGCTATCAAAGCCGAGAAGTTTTCACACAAAATTCCTTTTCGGCACGACCGTGCCCATAAAAGGCGCACGACCGTGCTAAATCTGCCGAGGGATTTTCACCCAAAATTCATTTTTGGCACGACCGTGCCCATAAAAGGCGCACGACCGTGCTAACTCTGCCGAGAAATTTTGCCTAAAGGCGATATTTGGCACGACCGTGCCAATTAAAGGCGCACGACCGTGCTCAGCACAATTTGGTAAATTTCCCCTGAGTTCAAACTTAACAATTCTCCGTCCCAAGCTTAGGAGTAACATTTACTAACAATTTCAACATACCCCAAAATAAGAAACAAGCTTAAAACAATTCTTTCATTTCCTTTCCTTAGTTCACTCAGTAGGGTTTTACTCCCCTTGTCCCAAATTTACAAGTACCACAAAAATCATCTCAAACACAAAATTAACAATCACAAGTATTGAGAATAACATTTATGCATGTTATTACAAGCAAGGGGGAGCTAATAACTTACCTAGTCAAAATTCAAGTTGACCAAAACTTATTTCTGTTCGGCCTGGAACGCTCTATTCAACGCCACGAATATTAATCCGGGATCGGAATCAAGAACGGAGGGATAATTAAGCTCGAGGAATCGGGAATAGGGAAAATTCTAACCCTAGCTTTTCAGAACAGAGGAAGCAACGTAATGATTTGGGTAAAAATGCCTTCCCCAGGCAAACAAAGAAGTTGATATACATTCAAGTTTCGGGAAATGACACTTAGGCCCCTCAAGTTTCACTTTTAACAAAAAGGCCCCTAAAGTCAAATTTTCACAAATGACCCAAAAGTCAAAACTAAACATTTAACCACCTTAACTATTTAAAGCAGTTAAAAATTTAACTCAAGTAAAACTAGCACATAATATACAAGTTCAAGAATTTAACAAGTATGTCAAATATTTAACAGGAAATTCGATGGGTGTTACATCCTCCCCACCTTAAAGAAAATTCGCCCACGAATTTTACTTACCAAGATTTTCAAATAGGCTCGGGTATTTATCTCGCATCTCTTTCTCGGTTTCTCAAGTAGCCTCTTCAATTTCATGATTCCTCCAAAGGACCTTCACAATAGGAATCCTTTTGGTACGCAATACTTGCTCTTTCCAGTCAAGAATTTCAACAGACTGTTCCTCATAAGACAAATCAGGCTGAAATGGAATAGCCTCATACTCAAGAACATGTGATTCATCTGCCATATACTTGCGAAGCATAGATACATGGAACACATCATGAATACCAGATAAAGAAGGAGGTAAAGCCACTCTGTAAGCCAACTTCCCTACTCTTTCAAGAATCTCAAATGGACCGATATAACGAGGAGATAACTTTCCTTTCTTCCCAAATCTCTTTATACCTCTACGAGGAGAGACCTTCAAGAATATAAAGTCACCTACCTGAAATTCAAGATCCCTTCTACGATGATCTGCATAACTCTTTTGTCTACTCTGAGCTGTGCGCAATCTATCTCGAATGAGTTTCACACTCTCAACTGACTGTTGAACCATTTCAGGACCCAAGAGTCTAGCTTCTCCCACTTCATCCCAGCATATAGGAGATCGACATTTTCTGCCATAAAGAGCCTCATATGGAGCCATTTCAATGCTAGACTGAAAACTGTTATTATAAGCAAACTCAGCCAAAGGAAGATGAGTATCCCAACTGCCTTTGAAATCATAACACAAGCACGTAACATATCCTTAAGAATCTGTATAAGTCTCTCAGATTGCCCATCAGATTGAGGATGAAAAGCTGTACTGAAATTCAATTTAGTACCCATAGCACCCTGAAGAGCCTGCCAGAATCGAGAAGTAAAACGAGGATCTCTATCAGATACAATACTCACAGGAACCCCATGCAGTCGAATAATCTCCTGAACATACAAAGATGCCAATTGAGACAATGAATATCCCATGGAAACAGACAAGAAGTGAGCTGATTTAGTCAACCTGTCCACTATAACCCAAACAGCATCATGGCCTCGTCTGGTACGTGGCAAACCAGTCACAAATCCATAGTAATATGTTCCCATTTCCACTCCGGAATTTCCAATGGATGCAACAAACCTGCTGGACGTTGATGTTCCATTTTTACTTGTTGACAAGTCAAACATTTGGATACATACTCAGCAATTTCTCTTTTCATATTGTTCCACCAGAAATGTTTCTTCAAGTCTTGGTACATTTTAGTACTTCCAGGATGAATAGTATACTTGGCTTTGTGAGCCTCTTCAAGAACTTTCTTCTTAATCTCAGGATCAACTGGAATACAAACTCGACTTCGGAAGGTAAGAATTCCATCACTGTTGAAAGAAAAATCTGATTGCTTTCCTTCATTCATTCCACTAATGATTTTCTGCAGTTCAGAATCCATTACCTGAGCTTCTTTGATCTGTTGGAGTAAATCTGAAGTAGCTTTTATATTAGCAATGATAATTCCATGATTTGATTCACAAGGACTCCAATCACACAAATCTTCAAACATCTTCCATTCACGAATCATCAAGCAAGAAATATAAGTCTTTCTGCTCAGTGCATCTGCCACAACATTTGCCTTTCCAGGATGATAAAGAATAGTACAATCATGATCCTTCAATTTCTCCATCCATCTACGTTGCCTCATGTTAAGCTCTTTTTGAGAAAACAAGTACTTCAAGCTCTTATGATCAGTAAAGACTTCAAATTTAGTTCCATACAAGTAATGCCTCCATTTATGCAAAGCAAAAATAATCGCAGCCAACTCTAAATCATGAGTAGGATAATTCTTTTCATAAGGAGATAGTTTTCGAGAAGCATAAGCTATTACCTTGCCATCTTGCATCAGAACACAACCCAATCCTTCTTTAGAAGCATCAGTATAAACCATGAAATGCTCAGAACCATTAGGCAAAGCCAAGACTGGAGCTGTAGTCAAACGCCTTTTCAACTCCTGAAAACTCGCTTCACATTTATCATTCCACTCAAAAGAAATAGCTTTTCGAGTCATATTAGTCAATGGAGTAGCAATCTTGGAGAATCCCTCAATGAACCTCCGATAATAACTAGCTAAGCCCAAGAAACTACGGATTTCAGTCACTGTAGTTGGCCTTTTCCAGTTAACAACTGCTTCAACTTTGGAAGGATCTACTGCAATACCAGTAGCAGACACAACATGCCCCAAGAATGAAACCTCTTCTAACCAGAAAGCACATTTGCTGAATTTTGCAAATAATTGTTTCTCACGAAGAACTTGTAATACCACTCTGAGATGTTGCTCATGCTCAGCCCGTGACTTAGAATACACAAGAATATCATCAATGAATACCACCACAAAGCAATCAAGATATGGCTTGAATATACGGTTCATCAAATCCATAAATAGAGCTGGAGCATTTGTCAAACCGAATGGCATAACAATAAACTCATAATGCCCATACCTGGTACGGAAAGCTGTCTTTGGTATATCCTCAGATCTGATTTTCAACTGATGATAACCACTTCTCAAGTCAAGCTTCGAATATACTACTGAACCCTGAAGCTGATCAAACAAGTCATCAATATGAGGTAACGGATATTTATTCTTGATAGTTACCTGATTAAGATCTCTGTAATCAATACACAATCGCAGAGTCCCATCTTTCTTTCTGACAAACAGCACTGGTGCACCCCACGGTGATACACTAGGCCTGATAAAGCCCCGATCAAGCAATTCCTCAAGCTGTGTTTTCAACTCTCTTAACTCAGCTGGAGCCATTCTATATGGTGCTTTAGAGATTGGTGCTGTACCTGGTAATAACTCAATACAGAACTCAAGCTCTCGATCAGGTGGCATACTATACTCAGAAGAGAACACATCTGAAAATTCAGACACAACAGGAATATCCTCCATCTTGGGAACAGATACACTCTGATCAAGCACACATGCGAGATACCCGGCACAACCACGAGATAAAATTTTTCTAGCTTTTAAAGCAGAAATAACATGTATAGCACATAAAGGCCTATCACCTTCAAAGGTAAAATCAGGCAAACCAGGAATAGAAAAAGTTACTACTTTTCTATAACAATCAACAGATGCATGATGCACATATAGCCAATCCATGCCAAGAATCACGTCAAAGTCCCTTATAGGTAACACGACTAGGTCGGCAAGAAGGGAATGATCACCCACAAGAACCTCACATTTCTTGTAAACCTCAGAAGTAAACATGCAATCTCCCATAGGGGAAGATACTTCTAGCACATAAGGCATAGAATCAGGAAGAACATGCAAATGCGACACAAAATGAGATGCCACATAAGAATGAGATGAGCCTGGATCTATCAAGACTCGCGCTCTCGTACTAGAAAGTAATATAATACCTCCTATGACTGCAGAAGACTCAGCTACACCCTGCTGATCTAAAGCAAACACTCGACCCTGAACTTTTGGTCGACCACCACTATCTCTCTTGGAACCTGAAGCCTGCTGACTTGTAACCCCAGCTTGATTTCCTCTATTTTTAGGACAATTTTTAGCAAAATGCCCCACTTCACCACACAATAAACACTTTCCTTGTTTTAGCCAACACTTGTCTTCAGAATGGCCTTCTTTTGAACAATAGCCGCATACTCTCCTGGAACCTTGGACTGTTGTCCTCGACCCCGTTGATACACTACCTTTACTTTCAGTTGGCTGTCGGAATCGACGATCTTAGCGGCCAGATTTTCCACCTTTAGAACCAGATCCCTGAGCCTTTTCTGATACACGACCAGTCATGGTTGTTCCCAACTTCACCTTGTGCTCTTCAATATCATTTTCAATATTATAAGCCTTCTCCACTGCTTACTGATAGCTAGGGAGCTGTAGAGAAAGAAGTTGCTTCCTATACTCAGTCCTTAACCCTGTAACAAATCTCTGGGCCTTCTTAGCTTCATTTGGAACTAAATGATCACAATACCTTGCCAATTCTGTGAACTTGGTTGAGTATTGCCCCACGGTCAGACTTCCCTGCTCCAGATTAAGAAATTCCATCTCTTTCCTATCTTGGACCACTGTTGGAATAAACTGCGACTTAAAAGCTTTAAGAAAATTCTCCCATGTCTGTGGTACACCTTCCAGTTCCCAACTTTTACTCAACACTTGCCACCAATGCTCAGCGGCTTTCTCAAGTTTAAAGGTTGCAAAAGTTACCTTATCATCACCTGCACATCTCAAGGCTGTAAAGATCTTCTCAATGCTTTCAATCCACTCTTCTGCCTTCTTAGAATCAAATTCCCCGTCAAAACTGCGAGGTTTCAGCTTCAAGAACCTTGTAAGGCGATTAGGATAATCCCAGTCAACATTATCAACCCTTTCTTCTTGAGGAGTTATAGATCTCAGCTGATTACTGCCACTAGTACCTTCAGAACTCATTGTACCTGTAGGTAAACACTCAGCGTTATTAATAACACCCCAAGACTCACCCATACCTAGGCCATAGACCCTATCCAGACTTAGAGCAAACCAAGGTAGCTAAACAGGGTAGCTAAACCAGGGTAGCTCTGATACCAACCTGACACGCCCCCAGGTCCCGGGATCCCCTAATAGAACCTCGAACCTGGATGGGAGTGCCTAACGGGAAACAAGAAACTTAACAAGAAACTTAATGACATTTGTTTAACAAACTGACATGATATATATATATTCTAGAGTAAGGAGCTATACTAGCTCACAACACGAGTTCTAGACAAGAAAATTCAAAACCAAACTTAATACATACACAGCGGAAACATGCCTAGCACATAAGCTGGCATTAAGAGTACTATACAAGATGTTTAGTGACAACAAGAACTGTTTACCCCAAAATAAGGAGTTACAAAACCCATAATACATCGTCCTCACCAAGTGAAAAAGGACACAAGCTCCAAAATAATCACGCCCTGCGAAGCAAGCTCCCAACTATGCCGAGCCTCACTGCGCACTATCCTTCCTTTCCTGGGGGGGGAGCAAATAAAGGGTGAGATAAATCTCAGTAAGCTATTAGATGCAACTACATGACATGCTATCATGCAATTCAAGTAGATACTCAAGTAATCATATATTAAGTATCATCAAGTAACAAGTATATGAGAGGATAATCCACTCATCCAGTAGCACATAAAGCTAACCAAGCAAGTTATAAGGATATTGCTTCCTTCCTTATTCCTCCCAAGAATACCATTGTTGTCGTAGCTTGTATTACTTTGACAATCACGATCAATAACAGGAACTGATTATTCAGTATATCAGAAGACCCGGTAACCAGTGTCATTCCCAATATCACGACTCATGAATATTCACGAGGTGATCAAGACAAGAGTTTAGCATTCACTTAAGTCAGGCTTATTGCTCCAACTAAGGAAGCTATGCCCTTACTATGGCCGGTAGTAAGGGGTCACGCGGAAATACATAGGGACCCGATTGTCACTTAAACCCCAGCTCTCGCGACAAGCGTGAACCTATATATTTTCGAACAAGCAAGGAGAACCAGCTGGACTCACACAAGAAAGTACAAGTAGATATTTACTTGAACAACGGGAGAAGAACTAATCCAAATGTAGTGGACTAGCTCAACAAGGAACATGCTTTAAGTAATCAAGAAGTCACCTTGTTATCAAGCAACTATATGCAATGTTTGCACATACACAATAAGAACATGTTTCATACAAGTTAGTGCTTGTTCATAGCACTTTCTAGTTCACTACCATACATATGTATTGGTGTCAAGCCATGTACAGATTTTATTATCTTATATTCAAGTCTTAATCCATTTCTATGGATGTTCAAGTCATGTACAAGCTTTTAATGTCTTATACTTCAAGTTATAACTTCCAATCTTTGGACATTCAAACAAGTATAAGAGTTATACATTTACTCTTACCAAATCCCAATCCTATTCTTAGGATGTTCAAGTCTAAGACCTTATGCTAATGCCTCTAAGGTGTACAATCATTTGGATTCACAACAAGTATAACACATTAGTGCTTGTTCATAGCACTTTCAAGACATAAAGAAGAGATACTACTCTTATACTTATGTTCAATGTCCTAAATCACCTATCTATATGCTCTAGACAATCACCTTAAAACCTCATTAATTTAGTCTTTGAATAGCCCTCTGAGTCTAGGTTATTCAGCTTCTTTCGGATCTTGATTCCGACTTTCCTATAGAAAGTTATGAAGGAAACAATTCAAGAAGGAAAAATCAGAATTTCCACTTGGCACTACCGTGCGTGCAAAAGTGGCACGACCGTGCTATCAAAGCCGAGAAGTTTTCACACAAAATTCCTTTTCGGCACGACCGTGCCCATAAAAGGCGCACGACCGTGCTAAATCTGCCGAGGGATTTTCACCCAAAATTCATTTTTGGCACGACCGTGCCCATAAAAGGCGCACGACCGTGCTAACTCTGCCGAGAAATTTTGCCTAAAGGCGATATTTGGCACGACCGTGCCAATTAAAGGCGCACGACCGTGCTCAGCACAATTTGGTAAATTTCCCCTGAGTTCAAACTTAACAATTCTCCGTCCCAAGCTTAGGAGTAACATTTACTAACAATTTCAACATACCCCAAAATAAGAAACAAGCTTAAAACCAATTCTTTCATTTCCTTTCCTTAGTTCACTCAGTAGGGTTTTACTCCCCTTGTCCCAAATTTACAAGTACCACAAAAATCATCTCAAACACAAAATTAACAATCACAAGTATTGAGAATAACATTTATGCATGTTATTACAAGCAAGGGGGAGCTAATAACTTACCTAGTCAAAATTCAAGTTGACCAAAACTTATTTCTGTTCGGCCTGGAACGTTCTATTCAACGCCACGAATATTAATCCGGGATCGGAATCAAGAACGGATGGATAATTAAGCTCGAGGAATCGGGAATAGGGAAAATTCTAACCCTAGCTTTTCAGAACAGAGGAAGCAACGTAATGATTTGGGTAAAAATGCCTTCCCCAGGCAAACAAAGAAGTTGATATACATTCAAGTTTCGGGAAATGACACTTAGGCCCCTCAAGTTTCACTTTTAACAAAAAGGCCCCTAAAGTCAAATTTTCACAAATGACCCAAAGTCAAAACTAAACATTTAACCACCTTAACTATTTAAAGCAGTTAAAAATTTAACTCAAGTAAAACTAGCACATAATATACAAGTTCAAGAATTTAACAAGTATGTCAAATATTTAACAGGAAATTCGATGGGTGTTACATTTTCTCATATAAGAAAGATGAGTGTAGCAGTGGAATTCATTTATTTGAAGAATTACACCAACTTTCATTCTAGACAAGCTGTGGAAAGCACAAGGAGTCTGAGGTGCGAGCGTTATTTCCGTTTGAGATTCAATCTGTCAAATAAATTGGTGATCCGATATTATTAATTTTGAGGTAAGGGAGACTACACAGTATTGATTCCGTGTCATTTTCTTTTTATACCCGTCTTATCGTAGTACTCAATTTTATTAATACGTAGTTCATTTGTTCGGTCCCATTTTATTATTGGTTTGGAATTGAACTTGTTCGGTTAATGTCATGATTATTTGAAAAGCATGATTTATGTGTTATTGGTTCTCAAATATGAGATTGGTTATATGGAATAGTTGTGATGTAGCTAATTATGTAACGGTAGCAGTGGACTTGGTTATTGTGTTTGCATTGGGTCCGGCTCCGAGAGGGCGGCCAACAATTGAATTTGAGTATCCTTGTTAAGTCACTGGACCCGAACATAAGTAGGACATCAGATTGTAACGTATGCTTGAGTTGGAATCTACTTCATTATAAACTGACTTGGGTTGTGAGGAATTATTTGTAAAGATAGTTGATTCAAAGGAACAAGTTTTGAGTAAAACTATCTCTCATGAAAGTATAGGGAAAATCATGAAATTGATGTGATTATAGGAGAAACAGACAAGAAGTGGGAAAATAAACACCCACAGTGGTTTGATGGATTTCATGAATTCTCTTGGGCATGTTTTCTCTAGTTAAGAATGGGAATTTCTAGGTTTGTAAAAGTGAGAAATTTGTTAGGAAGAAATTTGTATTTTTGTCTCTGTTCTGCTGGTGTAGAATGTTTAATACAAGTATACGTGTGATATGTATGTGTTTCATAGGTGTTAGTCTAATTAATACAAATTAATAGAAATTGAGATTGGGAACTTCGGGGAGACATGAAAAAAAAGTGTACATGGTTGTTTGATCATTTTGGTAAGTAACTTTAAAATTCGGGAAGAATTTTGTTTTTAGGGGGAGTGAATGTAACGACCCCAAACCCCGGCACTATTTTAGTCATAAGTTGAGCACATGAGTGTGACGACCTGTCCCAATTTCATATAAATTTTACACAGAATATTATTTTATAATTTAATTTGTGTTAGTTTGATTATTTTAAAAATACTTACTTGATCTATTAAAATATTAAATAAAAGTATTTGAGTTGCAAAATGATTAACTAGCATGAGTAGAAGTTAAAATAGATGAGTTAGTATTTGTGAATAATGATAAGGGGGTTAAGTGTTAAAGTTGAAACCTTAGGGGTTAAAAGTAATTGATAAACTTGGAGGGGCCTAAGTGTAACTTGTCAATTATTAAACTCACTTTCTTGATCTCTCTCTCTGTGTATACACACACTTTGCACATTCCCATTTCTCTCTCTGTTCTTCGTAGAAGAAGGTAAGGTTTCTTCACAATTTGATTTTATACTTTTAATTAATCTTCCGTTCTAAAATCCGACTTCACCAAAATATTCAGGGCGTCGAGTAGATCGTTCTAGCCGAATAGAATATATTTTCGTCAATACTTTCCCAGTAGTAGGTAAGTTACTACTCCCTTTAAATTATAATATTGCTCATATTATATGTGATACTTTTCTTGATAATTGTTGTTTTGTGGGAGAATTTGAGCTATTTGTTATTTGGGCTATTTTGTGAGTATTCTCACTGTTGGAATCATTTCTTGGGTTTATATACATAAGATAAGAAATTGTAATAGTACTTTTGAGACGGTGAATTAGAGTTAGAATGTTAAATAAATATTTGGGGAAGTTGTAATAGTTCTTTTGAGACGGTGAATTAGAGTTAGAATGTTAATAAATATTTGGGGGAAGTTGTAATAGTACTTTTGAGACGGTGAATTAGAGTTAGAATGTTAAATAAATATTTGGGGGAAGTTGTAATAGTACTTTTGAGACGGTGAATTAGAGTTAGAATGTTAAATAAATATTTGGGGGAAATTATAATAGTACTTTTGAGACGGTGAATTAGAGTTAGAATGTTAAATAAATATTTGGGGGATGTTGTAATAGTACTTTTGAGACGGTGAAATAGAGTTAGTGTGAAATAATTAAATATCACTGGCGGAGGTGAGTGGGCGACAGCCCAAATAGGGCCGGCGACCGCACATATTTCTGGATTGTTTTTGAGCTTGGGAGAGTGTATTTGGGCGACCACACAGACTGTTGTGGGCGGCCGCACAGTCTGCTGGAAAAACTGATGTGTTTCAATTTAAATGATTTAGGATTCGTTTTATGTTCAGGTCTTGAGTCCTTTTCTAGGATACATAGATAGGCATTGTGGAACACAAGGGTGTTAGGAATTAGTCCGATTATGAATGGATGTAAGGTGTGAAATGGTGGTTAAATGCCTACGGATTTGTTTAGCATCTTGATGGTGTATTTATTCGGATTCCCTATTTGGGAATCCTAAATGTAAAGAAATGGTTGAGTTCATAGTCATCGTACTATTTATGAGTAACTCATAGGAAATGTTTGACTGTAAATACACGGGGTGTATTTGTGACTAAGTATGATATGGTTTTGTTTAACATCCTTAATGTGGTATTGTTCGGATTTCCTGCTTTGGAATCTTACGTTAAAAGGAATGGTTCGTTGTGATCAAGTGGAAAATTTGTAACCGTTTGGGTTCATTTTGGTGTTGTTACATCTTTATAATGCTTTTGTGGGGTTTCCTAGTTTGAAATCCTTTGTTTGAGAAATGTTTCTAATGCACATGGTTGTTGGGCTCTTTACGAGCAGTTTATCATCTTTATAATGTATTTGGTATGGTTCCCTATTTTGGAATCATATACTAATTGTGCTTTCGTTTAAAGTCCAGCTGGTCTTACTTGGTTGAGTCGGACAGTGGTTGGAGATTATAATGGCTCCCGAGCCAAGTCCATTAAAATGTTCCCACTGGTAACCCCTTTTTACCCCTTTCCAGATTGGCCTTGGTTGGGATGAGCTAGCTCCTTGTTTGAGTATTCTAGCTACACGTTTTGGTTGGTATGAGCTAGCTCCCTTGTGTGAGTATTATAGCTACACGTTTTGGGTTATGACTTTGTGTCATTTTTCCCCCGTTCTTCTTGTTGTTGTTTGGTTCCGGAACCCCTGCTTCAGCTCTTTGATGCTGCCCTATTGATGCTGCTCTTCGATGCAGCTTTGTTGATGAGGTTCAGATTATTATATCCTTTTAGGAGAACCTTGGCTCAGTATCCTTTGTAATGTGTTTATTTCAGCCTTACGTGTTGTGTTGTGAGTTGGCTTCGCCACTCGTGTTATATGCTACGTGATTGCATATTGAGAATGCTCATTGGATATTATTATGTACATGTTAGCATGTCATGTAGTTGCATTAGTAACTTACTGAGATATATCTCACCCCGTTCCTTTCAAATTTGTTTTCCTTAGTTCATAGGAAAGCTAGAGGTTGTAAGCCGTGAGAGCTGATGTTGTGGGACTGTTCTGAGTAGGTTATACTCATTTGGGGTAGTTGCTCTACGGAGCTTTTGTGTATTCTTGTTGTGAGGCCGTGGTTGTACAATGTACAGTGTTATGTAAGTACTGTTGTCTTTTGGGTATATTTGTTACTGGCCGTTCTTTCTTCCGTACTTGTAAATAGTCTCCGAGTTGTAATCTCGTTGAGGTGTATTCTCAATGGCCGATATAGTTTTGCCATTGACTTGTTTATGGTATTATGTTAGTTTTATAGCAAAGTTCACGCGCCTGGTTTGGTAATTAGCATTTTAGAGATGTAAATTGTACTATTTTGATATTTATGGAATTTAGAATATTTGGGGCGCGACACTTTGGCCCCTAGTGCCTTGAATCTTAGAAAAAAAATTAGGCGGTCCCCACGTGACGTAAGCCCATTGTCTTGTTTGCTTAGAGAAAGAAAATTAGGCGGTCCCCACACGACGTAAGCCCATTGTTTTGTTTGCCTAGAAAAATTAGGTTGTCCCTAACGTAAGCCCAGTGAAATTATGAAAATTTCCTAGTGTGAAAATACACTTAGGCAGTCCCTGACGTAAGCCCAGTAAAATTGAAAAATTTGTGAAAGAAAATTAGGCTGTCCCTGACGTAAGCCCAGTAAACTTGAAAAGTTTAGAAAAATTAGGCAGTCCCTGACGTAAGCCCAGTAAAATTGAAAATTTTGTGAAAGAAAATTAGGCAGTCCCTGACGTAAGCCCAGTAAAATTGAAAATTTTGTGAAAGAAAATTAGGCTGTCCCTGACGTAAGCCCAGTAAAATTGAAAATTTTGTGAAAGAAAATTAGGCTGTCCCTGACGTAAGCCCAGTAAATTGAAAAATTTGTGAAAATTGCCTAGTGTGAAAATACACTTAAGCGGTCCCTGACGTAAGCCCATTTGCCTTAGAAAAGAAGGGTCCCGACTATGACCAAGTAAGAGTCAAGACCATCCCTTAGTCAACCCTCCCCGTAGAGTCAAATTGACCAAATCTCGACTGTGACCCGATGAGAGTCAAGCCCGAATGTCCCGGCAGTCCTTAGTCGGACGTAAGACCAGTTCTCCAGTCAAACTCCCCAAAGATGGAGTTGACCGAGCCTTGACCTCGAGTTGTCATTTTAGGTTAAAGCCTTTATCCACGGCAGTCCAAACGCGACATAAGACCATCCCTTAGTAAACCCTCCCCGTAGAGACAAGTTGACCGAACCTTTGACCAAATGAGAGTCAAACCCCTCCTTTAGTCAACCCTCCCCTTAGAGACAAGTTGACAGAACCTTTGACCAAATAAGAGTCAAACCCCTCCTTTAGTCAACCATCCCCGTAGAGACAAGTTGACCGAAACTTTGACCAAATGAGAGTCAAACCCCTCCTTTAGTCAACCCTCCCCGTAGAGACAATTTGACCTAACCTTTGACCAAATGAGAGTCAAACCCCTCCTTTAGTCAACCCTCCCCATAGAGATAAGTTGACCGAACCTTTGAACAAATGAGAGTCAGACCCCTCCTTTAGTCAACCCTCCCCGTAGAAACAAGTTGACCGAACCTTTGACTGAATGAGAGTCAGACCCCTCCTTTAATCAACCCTCACCGTGGAGTCGAGTTAACCAAACCGTGACCGAATGAGAGTCAAGACCAAATGAGAGTCGAGTCCGCTTTAGGAGAGAATGACAGATATTCCCCTACATTTTAGGAGAGGATGACAGATATCCCCCTTCGGTTAGGCCACCATCACAAAAGCCTTTAGGTTTAAGACGCCAAGTTCCTTGCCCGACCTCAACGGTCACCCTTAGGTTTGAGTAGCCTTAAAAGTTTCTCACTACCCGAACTACGTTAGGCTTGATTCCCCGTGAATAGGATCCGTAGGAATACTATACCTCTAGGTCCAGCCATGCAACCAAATCGGTCAAACCGTCCTCCCATAGACAGATTGAGATGTTTTTTAGGTCGACAACCCCGCTTTCCTAAAGCGACGTTGCCGAGGGGCTCTGTAAGTACCCCAATCTGAAATTAAACCAACCTAGAGGAATTCTTAGCACCATTCAGGGATAAACTGATAGGCTAGGACCTCACTATAATAAACCAAAACTCTAGGACTATCCTGGAATTAAAACTTAGAAAAATCCAGAAGCTCGCCAGGCTGAGCCGTACGGATGGTTTGGACGCGGGAAAGGCCCAGCCGTACGGCTACTATGGGCACCCTCAGTCCCTATAAATGCAGACCCTTGCTGATCATTTCAAGGGGGGAGAAATAGATTTGTGAGTAGAAACTCTGCCGAGTTGAGAGCAGATTAGAGTCACAAACACATATGTGAGGGAAAAGAGAGAAAGAAGATAGGCTTAGAACCAAATATTGGTGAGGCCTCCTTCTCCCCATCTTCTCTTCATCTCCTACTCTATTTTTACTTTGTTTTATTTATTTAATGTCTTTCATTTCTTGCAAATAATATGAATTGGAACCAAGTTCTTGACATGAACTATGGTACCCTCATGTTTTATGCATGATCAAGGGTTCAAACCAAGGATGATCAAGGCTTGTTATCATTTAATGTACATTTACTTCAAGTCTTTACATTTATGCAATTTACTTTCATGTCTTTACATTTATACAATTTACTTTCATGTCTTTACATTTATGTATTGTATTCATTTACTTTGATTTACTTAAGGATGATCAAGCTTGGGATGGTAAAGTTTCAATCTTTGCCATTCAAACTTTGATCAAGCCTTAATAATGTCCCTTTGGATGATAAAGATTCAATCTTTATTCATCCAAAGGTTGATTTTTGATATCCCAAGGCATTTCTTTGGATGAATCATCCATTTGAATGGTAAAGTTTCAATCTTTAACCATCAAAATGGTGATTTTGGCTCAAATGCCATGTTCATCAACTTTCTTTACTTTGCCCCAATTATTGCCTTGATCACACCCAAAACCACTTGTTTTGGTGTTTAATTAGTGATCAATGTCATAGGGATGACTTAACTTATGCTTTTGTACAAAGAAATAAGCTGAAAAGATTCAAAACAGTCCAGTTTTAACAGAATGCTCTGTTTCTGCCTGAAACTGGACTGATTCCTGAGAATCTGTCAAAACTCCCAGGATAGCCTCCTATAGCCGTACGGCTGGTTTGTCCAGGGAAAACTTTTTCCAGTTTTTCCCTCTTTCTGTTAAACTATTTGCAAAATAAACCCTTTCCATTAAGTTTCTAACTGGTTCTGTTGAGAGGTCAGTTTCTCCCACTTTTATAAAACACACACACACACACACTTGGACATCTTTTGGTCAACAAACTTAGGGAGACTTGGTTTTTCCGAGGCATTTTGAGTGAACCTCGATTAAGTTCTTCCCAAGGTGTAACCTGACCTCCGAATCCTTTTTCTCTAACCTTTTTCGTTAATTTTGGGTTTAATTAAAATAACGTGGCGACTCCGTTATCTTTTGAACATAAAGTGTTGTGTTTGATTCTCCAGGAACTTAATTCGTTTTTCCCGCGGGTATCTTACAGGCTCCTGTACCCTAACCCTGACGACCCTTCCTCTACCCTACCCACGATACCATTCCCTAGATCTGGCGAACATCTTTTCACCGGACCAAAGAAGTCCCTTCCAGATCTAGATCTCCGGCGACCAGTCGCTTCCGTCCGACCACACTCCGACCCCCAACCTTCTTCCTGATCCTCCCTCCAAGTCTTCCTTACGCAGATCTGGCAACTTCAGGCCCTCAATCTGCAGTCTCTTCTCTGGCTATCCATCAGTGCGCGCCTTCGCCGGTGTTTCCCTCGAGCAGCCTTAGCCCAGTTTGGCGACCAAGCTGGAAGCTTCAAAGTATAAGAATTTTGATTCTGACAGACTGAGTTACTAACCAATGATGTGTTAATTCCATATATCTAGAGCACCAGTGTGTACTGTAGCTTTAATTTCCACATCCTATGAAGATGTTACTGAGTTTCTTATTACAATCTTGTATTCTAGTGTACAATATTAGGAATAGCATCTCAGTTGATATAGTATATTTTTTGTACAATTGCCTGCTTCTTTCTCTATTGCATAATTGTAATATTCCTGATGAAGTGCATACATGAGATACTTTGATAAATAAGTATCATTTCTGCTCATAAGCTGTTCGACATATTGCCTTAAAGAACTTGTTATTAGAACAAATGTGAACCTGTTCTTGGAACAAGTGTGAACTTGTTTTTGAAAAATAGAGGAACTTGTTCTTGGAATTTATTCTGGGAACAACTGTGAACTTGTTGTTAGAACATCTGTGAACCTGTTCTTGGAACAAGTGTGAACTTGTTCTTGGAGCAAGTGCGAACTTACAATTGGAACAAGTGCGAATTTGTTATTCGAACAATTGCGAACTTACAATTTACAATTGCGAACTTACAATTGTGAACTTACAACTGTAAACTTGTTCTTGAAAAAAATAGTTTTTTTTTTTGAAAAATGTGAACTTGTTCTTGGAATAACTGTAAACTTGTTCTGGAACAACTGTGAACTCGTTCTTGAAAAAAATTGTTTTTTTTTTTTGAAAAATGTGAATTTGTTCTTGGAATAACTATAAACTTGTTTTGGAACAACTGTGAACTTGTTCTGGAACAACTGTGAATTTGTTCTTGAAATTTTTTTATTTTTTTTTGAAAAATGTGAATTTGTTCTTGGAATAACTGTAAGCTTGTTTTGAAACAACTGTGAACTTGTTCTGGAACAACTGTGAATTTGTTATTGAAAAAAATATTTTTTTTTGAAAAATGTGAATTTGTTCTTGGAATAACTGTAAACTTATTCTGGAACAACCGTGAACTTGTTCTGGAATAACTGTGAACTTGTTCTTGAACAACTGTGAAATTACTGATTAGTTCACAGTTGTTTGGTCGCCGAAGTTTGTTATCGGAGTTGTTTAGATGACAATTGAGAACTTACTGATAAGTTCTCAGTTATTTGATCACCGGAGATGGTCGTAGCCAGAAAAATAGTTGCCGTGTGTGGTCGCTGGAAAATGGTGGCCGGAAAGGTCGACGGAGGTGGTCGTCAGATTATGGCACCGAAAAAAAAACTCACCGGAGTTGGTCACCGGAAAATGGTTGACGGAGTTGGTCGTCGAAAAATAGTCGCCGGAGGTGGTCGCCGGAAAATGGTCGCCGGAGGTGGTTGGGATGGGTGGTCATGGTGGTTGGAGAGAAAAAGTGAAATGATGGAGGGAGTGACATTAATGTAATTTTTCATTATTTATTAAGGGCATGAGTGTCCTTTTAATAACCCTTGGACTAGGTGGTAATATTGCAAATTCCATGACCTAGGTGGTAATTTTCATTAGGATGAGGGACTAAATGGTAGTTGCCCCAAAAATTAATGAGTGTAGTGGAAAAGCAAATTTTTTAGTGGAAATAGCCCATCCCTTGTTTTTTTTTGTTTTTTTTGTGAACATTCTAAAACTACAAGCAGAGACGTATCCCTTAAGGGCAAGGGAAGTCAATTGACCCCCCAAACTTGTAAGAAATAAGTTTGACCCCTCCATTTTACAAAAAATACACATGTATATGATTTTGACCCCCTAGACTTTCATAAATCACAAATTATGCCTAAAAGTACGGGAAAAGTAAGGATAATGTAATGAAACATGAAAAATTTGAAAGAATTATAGTTGAATGGCTATATTGTAAATTTTGATACTTTTTGACCCAAAATGAACGTAGAAAAATACATTATAATTTTCTCTTAATCAAGAGTAAATTTAAATATTTTGGAGCATTTGTTTTAGACATAGGTAGTATCAAATTTGGCATAATCTAAGCCTTTAAATAACCAATCAATAGGTGCATATTACCATATACTTCCACCGTTACAAATTTTCGTTTTTATCAATAATTCATCGCGTTTTTAAATATAGCAATAAATATATTGTTATCTTAGCAAGGAACAAACAAGTAAATCATGTTGGACAATGATACACATAGTTAAAACACAAAGGGAAAACTCATAGTGAAACACTCTAATCCATTTGATGAGTTTTTAGCAGTGGGGTCCACAAAGATTTATTACAATCCAACGAATTACAGTGTTTCGCTATGAGTTTTCCCTTTGAGTTTTCAGTACACATATCATTATCCAATCATGTTTGATGTTAAATTGCAAATGAAAAAAAAATGTGTAGTATGTGTGATCTAATTTTTTTTTTTGACCCCCACCAATTTACGTCACTGATTACAGGTGAATAATACTAGGGACACAAAAAAGTCACAAAAACTTGCTCACAAAATCCTAGGTGTAAAGATTTTATTGGTGTTTTTAATTAGAGTGTGGCGAGTCCATTATCGATGTAACCAGTAAAATATCTGTAACGACCCCAAAACCCCCCTAATTTTCTTAACTTAAAATGGAACTTTTATGTGCATTTTATGTGTTAGAAAATATTTTTATGACTTGCATATATCATTTGAGCATATGAGTTAGTTAAAGTGTTATTAGTAATTTTGTTAAAAGGAATAAATGAGTTAGTTGAAACTTTAGGGTCCAAAATGTAACTTTAAAGTTCAGGGGCTTAGTTGTTCATAATGAAAGTTGAGGGGCCTAATTGAATGTGTATAAATATCTCATTATGCATGTTTATCTTCAATTCTCTCATTTCTCTGTGTGAAACACACACAGTATATTGTTTCCTCTCGTACTAAGTAAGAAAAGGTAAGAACTTCCTCCGTCTCGATTTTATTTATTTTTATTTACTACTCCGTTTTAAAATCTAATTATATAAAAATGATCGGGGCGTTGAGTAGGTCATTTCTACCCGAACAAAACATATTTATGCGATACTTTTTCCGGAAATAGGTAAGTTACTAATTCCCCTTAAATAGTAAAATGGTCATATATTTGCTATATGTGTGATATGTGGTGAAATTATTGTGAAAAGAATTTATTTGTGATACTTGTTTATTTGGGACAAAGGGAGTATAATTATACTGGGTAAGTGACTTGGTTTGTATGCAAGGATGTATATGGAGTATGTTTATATCCTGAGAATGTTAGTATAAGTGTTTGAAAGTATACTCCTACTTGTGGGACGGTAAAATATTAACTTAAGTTAAATGTTAAATAAGTATATTATAAAAATTATACTATTATTCTTGGGACGGGGAAATGAATGAAAGTATCCCTAAATGAGTATATTAGTATATTAGAAAAATTATATTTATATTTGTGGAACGGTGAAACGAAAGGAGTATAAATCTTTTTGGTTTTGGCCTGTCGAGTGTGTTGGGCGGCCGCCCAAGAGGGGCGTGCGGCCGCACATCTATCTGGAAGATTTTGTTCTTGAGAAAGCAGAATGTGTGCGACCGCACACCCTGTTTTGGGCGGCCGCACACTTTCCCCTGAATCTTATAGTTTGGTTGAGGTAAGATATAGAAGGTTATCTTTGGTTTAATCCTTGGGGTATTGTCTAGGACCAATATATGAGTGTCCTGGGATATTGTCATGGTTAATGAGAAAGGTGTTCAAGTGTGTGTAAGAATGTATTGTGACCTTGAATCATGTTGTTGTAGACTCTTTGTGAGTGATTCGTTATGTACATCTTTTGATGTGTTTGGCCTGGTTCCTTATTTTAGAATCATTGCCCCGGTTGTTGTTGTTTAGCAAGTATTCATTACTGTGCTCCTTGTGGAAAATCCAGCTGGTCTTGTTGTGGAGTCAGGCAATGGGAGAATTATAGTGGTACAAGTTATGTTCACTATAAGGTTTTCCATTGGTACCTTGTGTCAGGCGGTGGGAGAATTATAGTGGCACACAAGCCAAGTTCGCTATAAGGTTTTCCACTGTTGCCTTTTCTGTTTCCCCAGTCCAGATTGACCTTGGATGGGATGAATCGCTCCCTTAGGTGAGCATTTGGGTTATGACTTTGTGTCATATTTTCCCATTGTTACTTTGGTTCTTATGGTTATGGTTTGGTTTTCGGTATCCCGGCTTCAGCTATTTATGCTGCTCAGATGGTTTTCTCAGTTGGTTTTCTCAGATGGTATTCTCAGACAGTTATGTTATTGGGTAAACCTTGGCTTGGTATCCACCTGAGTGTGACCTTTGTGGAAATTGTGGTATATGAGTTGATTTTACCTCTCATACTATGTGCTATGTGATTGCTATGATACTATTCTTTATGATTATCATTTTAGCATGAAACATAGTTGCATTTTAGTAGCTTACTGAGATTCATTCTCACCCTTTATTTGTTTACTGTTTTAGATAAAGGCGAGTCCAGTGGATAGGACACTTTGGCACGGGAGGACGTTACAGTGGTAAGAGTTGGGATTTGTTTTGTAAATGCTACATTACTTAGATGTAGTACTTTTGGGTAGAGTTTCCGTGACTTCATCATTCTGTAACACCTATTTTGGATAATGTGGGTGTATGTACATGTGTATAAAAGTTTGTAAGCCTTCGGGCTAAGTACTTTCGTTTGTGAAAGAGTTTGTTTGAAAGTTAAATGAAGTCTTTGAACTTCAAGTGTGATTATGTTAAACTTTATGAAAGTACATTTCGAAATTTTTTCTAAAAGTGTTTTATAACGTCTTCCACTCGTGTCCCGAGCGTGGGGCCAAGTAGGACCACGGGTCTGGGGCGCGACAATATCGCCACCTCATGTTATGAGCAAGATTTTGTGACTTTATTTTGTGCCCCTACATTGCTCGATTATGTTAGAAAACTTGGGGTTTAGGGTAATTGATAATCCTGGATATTGATTGAATCGTGTACAATCCACTATCCGAGTAAAGTATTTCGACCCTTTAAGCC
Source organism: Campanula takesimana (assembly GCA_026119855.1). Taxonomy (NCBI): domain Eukaryota; kingdom Viridiplantae; phylum Streptophyta; class Magnoliopsida; order Asterales; family Campanulaceae; genus Campanula; species Campanula takesimana. The sequence continues at coordinate 228,293 of JAOWBW010000211.1, read as the reverse complement.
TAGGTTTCACGAAATCTTCACTGGGATAAAACAATCACAACAATCTGTATTTTAGGCCAAGAAAACAGATCAGAAACTTAGAGTATTATTAGGGTTTTTCGTAGAAGAAACATGAGACCAAAATCTGTTTTATAAACAGATGGGAAGAGGGATCAGATATGACTGTTGGCATCAAACACTCATACAGCGCCCCTTGACCCCGCAAGGGGGCGCAGCCCCCTTGACCCCTGCTTCTTTATCGTGGTCGAAAACATATTGACTCAAAATGAGTGTGTACTCCACACTTTCCCTTACTCATATCCGATCCTAATATGAGATCGCATTGGTCTCTTAGTAAATCCAATTACATAAAATCGTTGATGACACTAAAATCACCAACAGATTACAGGTACTTAGGAACCAGAGAGTATTAAAAACACCACTCTCCTTAATTCTTACGCCAAATTTTTCTTTAAAATTACAATGAGTCGGGGGAGCATAGGAAAACGGATCTAGAAACTGTTAACTATCTGACACTTCCTTGAGACGTCAGAATAATAAACTACACAGAATCCATCTTGCAATGAGTGGAGATTTCATATATTTCCTCAATCTACTCAGTAGTAACACGAGCCGGTAAGCTGTCAACCAAAATCATTTTCATATTACTATAATCTTTCCCCTAAGAATATTTTGTTTTTATAATTTTAAAAATATATACTCCCCCTTCTGAGTCAAAAATCGAGTGGATTCAAAAATTAAAAAAACAGTGATGTGTTGTGAGTGTTGATAATTGGGTAGGAAAGATAAAGTGGGGTAGAAAATAGTTAGTGAATAACTGTTGTGAGTATAAGATGTAGGACCCACTTTCCATTTTAAAATCTTAACTCTCAAAATGGGACACATTTTTTTAAAAAAATTGACTATTTAAATAGGACTGAGGGAGTATATTTTTAATTCTGTGCTCCATCTTGGATGAAGTGCAACATTGATTAGCACCTTCCCAACAAGATGAACCGTATTTTATTTAAATGTTTGGTGTACCCTTTTTTGTTCCATTTGGGCATATCCACTAGGGTGTCAGTGGTTCGGTTCAAACCGCGTTGAAACCGAACCAAACCAAATCATACGGTCTGGTTAAGTTTTCAAGCACGAGTGGTTCGGTTCGGTCTCGAAAATTGGTAAACCGCATGGTTCGGTTTGGTTTGTAGTCTGACCCCTTCAAACCAAACCAGACCGAATCAAACCAGACCAAACCACGAGACCGAACCGCCAGACCGAACCATCAAACCGAACCACCAGACCAAACCATCAGACCGCATATATTAGTCATATGTTTGTATGTTAAGTAACATCCACCTTTGAAATATTAAAAAAAAAAAAAAAAAAAAACTACATTACATTAGACCATTCTTAAATCTTATTTTATATCTTATTCCTTATTCATTTCATCACATGTTATATTTGTTGAGGCACATAGTTAACAAAATTATGATGTGTGTTCACTTCATTCGGCTTCTTTATTCGTTAAATATTCTTATTTCTCCGAATTTTCTCTTTTCAAAAAAGTTTAAACCATGATTTGAATCGTTATATGAACCTCGGTCTGAATGGTGGTTTGAACCACTATCTAAACACGGTCTGAACCACGATCTAAACCGCAGTTTGAACCACATTACTGAACCGCGGTCTGAACCAAACCAAACCATGGCGGTTTGGTTCGGTTCGGTTTGAATTTTTTTGTGGTTCGGTTCGGCCTGAAATTTTCCCAAACCGATGACTAGTGGTTCGGTCTCTAAAATGACCGAGACCGAACCAAACAGTACCATTTACACACCTAATATCCACGAAGAGATATTGTTGCTTCCAACACCATTTCTCGTTCCAAGTAATGTTGCTTTAACACGCGTGGAAACAATGTTAAAACATTATCAGAACAAATCCTTGCAATATTTTGTAAATTGTATTTCTTCTTTATTCATCAATTTTAAATTTCAAACATTACCTATGCATGGTGAGTTGGATACCCTCGTAATAAAGGTACTTCCATATTTCTTTTCGGTAGCGAGTAATGAGGGTTCCTTTGATTATTTTAGAGTTTTGTTATTTTTAATCTTTTTAAAATTAAAAAATATATTGTCTCTATGTCTCAAAGTATATTTTCACCCACTCATTTGTAAGGGAAGATTAAGAAATGGTGAAAATGATGCAAGTGTTGTGAGTATGAAAATTGAGGTGGAAGAGAGAAGATGGGGTAGGGAATAGTAAGTTGATTGGTGTTGTAAGTATAAAAGTAAAGTAGATTAGAGAATGAGTGGAAGAAATAGTAAATATTTTTCGTCATTTTGGGAATTTGACAATACTCAGGGACAGACTAAAAAGAAAAGTGGACATATATTTTGGGAAGGAGGGATGTAACATTTTTATTATTAAAAAATAAATTTTGCAATTTTAACCTTTTTCACTAAATGTCCTACTTTTATTTTCATTTATCTCAAAATAAATGTCATCTTACTGAAAATAATGTATGGAGTTTGGTAATCTTTCCTATAGGCACAATCATTGCAATGACATAAGAGAGGTGTCACTCTATCTATATGAATAAATTTGTGCAATCAAGAAAACATAATTAAAATCTTAAAAATACTGACTTTTCAATTATGACAATTATTCTTGGACAGAGAGGGAGTAATTTTTATTATATATTTTTGGAAAATGGTTGCTCAACGGGTGCCAAATATTCGTAAGACTTGTTTCAAATGATCCGGGCCGGACTCGTCATTGGACAATTGCACGCAAATTGCAAATAGCGATACAAAAGAATTTTACAAAATGATGGATATCAAGTGAGGTGGCGATATTTTATTGGTTGAATCAATTGTTGTCCCGACACACTCTAATAAAAAACACCAATAGAATTTTGACACATTATTTTGTAAGCTACATTTTGTGGCACTTTTTTGTGACTTTTTATTTACCCATCCCTACTAGACTGAAATACTCATACGCTTGACTCATGTATTATTGGGCTGGTGGGCCAAGTAAATGGGCTTAACAAACTACTTGGTCCAAATCAAATGAAGTAAACAAAATTCATTCTTACGTAAAAACGGGGTTTTCTCTCAACTTCGTCTTCTTCCTCGAACAAAACCGTTTTCTCAAGTTCAGGTTTTCTTCCCTTCTCAATCCTTTAACAACACAATTTTTTGTAATCTCAATTCGTTGAGATTACAAACAATTGTGTTGTTGGTTTTGTTAATAAATAAATGTAAAATCAGTGTTTTATTTTCAAATTTGTTTTTGTTTTTTTATATTTGATGTTTAGTAGATCGAATTTTATGTTTTCTCTCCGTTTGTTGAGAGCCTTGTGTTTTCTCTCTTTGTTGAGAGCCTTATGATTTCTCTCCTTGTTGAGAGCCTAAGATTTTCTCTCCTTTTGTTGATTGTTGAGAGCCTTGTATTTTGATCTACGACCTTGTTTTACACGACCAGTGGTCGCAGTCCTGTAAATTTCTTCAATACAACAAACCGAGTAATTAAGTAGCCTTGGTGACTAGCTCTAAATCTTACTGCAGATAAATTAATTACAGCTGAATTTCTTTAATCTATGTAAACTGTAAAATCTGGTCACTGTTTTTTTATGAATAATATTAAGAATATAAAATAGTCACAAAATTTTGCTCACAAAATATTATGTGTAATGACTTTTAATGATATTTTTAATTGAGGAGGTCTCCTGTGCAACGGTTGCACCGTGCGACAGGAGCCTCCCTTCTTCTTCTATTATTATTATTTTATTTTTTTTTGCCATTCCCATACTTTTTTTCCTCCCAACAAAAGTAACACTTATTATAACGAAATGTAACATTTTTTTCTTTTCAAATGTAACACTTTTTTTTTCAAAATGTACCACAATTTTGCTACAATAGATTAAAGATAACATAAAGATTGACAAATAAACAAATGTCACACTTTTTATAAAGGAATGTAACACTCTTTTTTTTCAAATGTAACACTTTTTTTTTTTTCAAAATTAACATAAGATTGACAAACAATTTTTTATTGAGAAAGTAACAATTGAAATGCAACTCGATTATATATATGAATTTTTATTCTTTTTTTAAAGAATAAAAGTAACCTTTACTAAAAAAAATATTATATTCATCTATATAAAAAATTATAATCATATATTCACTTTGTTACACTTCAAATTATTTTTTTTTAACCACAAAAACTATCAAACAATTTAAATTTTCTTGTAAAATTGCTGTTACATTTGACTGTAAAAAGTGTTACTTTTTAAACATGAAACTGTTACTTTTATTTGAACAGAGTGTTACATCTTAGCTGATGAGCAGCTCAAACTTTTTGTGTGTAAAAAATATGTTTTTTTTTTAAAATCAAACCATATCATGACTTATGTAGTTTTATTCGTCTCGCCGAGACGAACACAACGGTATTTTTATTTATTTTTTCTGAGTTATAAATATCAAGATATAGCATTTTAAAGTTATTGGAGTTTTTTTTTAATGAATGACACGTGGAACACTGGGAAAGGAGGAGAGGCTGGCGGGCGGGTAAAAGGGTTGGGTTGGGTGGGTTGCTCCATGGGCCAAGCCCGTTGCACAGTAGTCCAACGGGTGTATACAAGACTTTGTCTTTTTAATTAGAGGGTAGCGTATCCACAATTAATGCAACAATTAAAATATCATCAACTCATTTTACTAACAAGAGTGTTTGACTTTATTTTGTATCCATAAGATTCCTTTTTTTATAGAGCTACTTACACTTTCATCAAATTTGCAACTATAGTGATAAAACTTCATATACTCCCTTCGTCTTCGTCCAAAATAAATTTGCAACTATAGTGATATAACTTCATATACTCCCTTCGTCTTCGTCCCAAAATATAGATTCATTTTTAATCTGTCCCAGAATATATATCTACTTTAAAAAATAGTAAATTTTTTTTACTATTCCACTCACTCATTCTCTCTCTTACTTTACTTTTATACTCACAACACCAATCAACTTACTATTCTTTTTTCACTCGTTCTTTTTCATACTTTACTTTTATACTCACAACACTTATACTCCCTCTGTCCCAGAAAAAGTCTCATTTTAACTTTTTATAGTCAACAAAAATAAACTTTAACCATACACGTAATGCCGTCAATTCGGGACCGTCCCGTCCCGCTATATATATATGGGACGGGACGGGACAATATATTCTAATCCCGAAAAAATGCGGGACTATTTGAGACATCCCGTTTAGGACGTGACACAACGCGGGATGGGACGGGACGTCCCGTATTTGTTTGAAACTTTAGGCCCAATCCCAATTTCCAACCCAAGTCCAAGCAATCCAAGCCCAACATCATTTAATCTACATGTCTTCAACCATCATTTTAAATTCTGAGTACATTAGAAGCATTTGTCTTTGAAGTTTATTTTGTAAATTAAAGTGGGATGTAAAAACACAATTCACCTGCAAAGAAAAGGATTAGAACGAAGACGGAAGGAGCGAAAAGAGAGAATGTGAACAAGAGAAAGAAGAGGACACAACAAGAATGGAAAAACCAAGACTTTTGTTTCTTGTGTATTGAGGTGCCAAAAGACTATCAGAAAATGTGATATGCTCACTTCAACTTAAAAAATCATCAATTTTTGTGATCGGGTGATCGCGTCAACTTCTCCTGTATTTGTCCCGCATTGTCCCGCGTCCCGAGGTGATTTGGGATGGGACGGGGAATTTCAGTCCCGCGATAAATTTGGGACGTCCCGTCCCGTCCCGTATAGTTTGCGCATCATAGTTTTGTCCCGTCCCGTCCCGTTGTCTCGAATTGACGGCTCTACATACATGGGTGTCAATTTAATTATCACAATGAAATTAGGGCAAATTGCAGATTGGTGACCTGAGTTTGTTTCATGTTTGCAATCCCCAACCCGAGATATTAATTGTTGCAATTAGGCACCTAAGTTTGTCAATTTGTTGCAATGTGGTGAATAAAATAACTTTTTGTTAATTTTTTAATGAACCTAAGCACATGTGCCTCGCACATGACTTTTGAGAAGGACAATCTTGTCAATTCATGATGGCTGAGCAAGGCACGTGTTTACTGAGGGGGTCAACTTGCAAGTTTTTGAAAATAAAGAGAAGAATAAAAAAAATTACCCATCTCATACACTTATTTGTACATGAATTAAATGAGTACAACATTTTTATGTATACACACCATATTAACCTTAAACATTAAACATTAAGTTGAGAAAATATATTTAAAATTGAGAAAACAATTTTTTTTAATCTTTTTCAATGAAATATATTTCTAAAAATTAGATATTCAACCTTCAAGATGTTATTAAAGTTTCAAATTTAAAACAAAATTAAAAAATCAATATTGAAAAAATAAAAAAAATGAAATTTTAAATTTTGAAAAAAACAAGATTGTCCTTGCTCAGCCATCACGAATTGACAAGATTGTCCTTCTCAAAAGTCATGTGCGAGGCACATGTGCTTAGGTTCGTTAAAAAGTTAACGAAAAGTTAGTTTATTCACCACATTGCAACAAATTGACAAACTTAGGTGCCTAATTGCAAAAATTAAAATCTCGGGTTGGGGATTGCAAACATGAAACAAACTCAGGTCACCAATCTGCAATTTTCCCATGAAATTATAAAAATTATTATTAATAAATCACCTAATAATTTATCAATTACAAATTTTAGAATTTCAATAGAATGATTAGATTGTCACCAATGGTTGGTCAAATTTCATTTTTGTTGACCATAAAAAGTCAAAATGAAACTATCTTTCCGGAACAGAAGGACTATTACTTCCATCATTTCTTAATCTTAGTACAAATGGGTGGGTGAATTTATACTCGGTTGTGACGAAGGGAGAACTTATTTGGTCGTTGAAAAATTAAATGAGATGTTAAAAATTTAATGGTGACATTAAAAAATTTACAAAAAAAATTTGACATATTTAATGGCCACTATGTCACAACATGAATTTTTAATAAAGATCATGTTTTATATTTATTACTGTATTAATATCTATACCTTACAAAAGATTATACTCTCTCCGTCCCAAAATGATCTTCACATATGACTATTCAAACTTTTTAAGAATAGGGCAAATTGCCAATTAGTTTACCTGAGTTTGTCGTCAAGTTTCAATTAATTACCCAGTTTGTGTTTCGGTCAATTTAGTTATTGAATTTGTCTTTTTGTTTCAATTGGTGTAAAATCCGTTTGTTTGTCAAAAAAACTAACGAAAATTGATGAAAAACGTAACAAAGTTCTTTCAAAATTGCAATGATCAACCCTAAAGTTTAAATTATTCCATTACACCCCCAAACTAACGAATGTTAAAAGCTATCTTCTTTCTCAAAACCCGGTCATCACCACCACCCAAATCCGGCCACTACCATAACCACCTATCTTCTTTCCAGCGGCGATCCTTCCCCTGCACACCATATTTTCCGGCAATTGTCCATATTTTCCGGCGAAAAAAATTCAAAAAATCGGACCAGAAAAAATACGATTCCTGCTTCGTTAACCGTTGGATCGTCTTCAAACTTCTGGGGAATGTTCGCATCATCTAGGCGCACCTTTTCACCGTTGGGATCTGCCAAAAAATCACCGGAGCGGGAGATAAGTCCGCCGGAAAAAATCTGGCGAAAATCTCCCAAAAATCGCCTTTCTCTCGCTCCGGCGGACTTATCTCCCTCTCCGGTGATTTTTTGGTAGATCCCAACGGTGAAAAGTTCACCTAGGTGATGCGAACATTCCCCAGAAGTTTGAAGACGATCCAACGGTTAACGAAGCAGGAATCGTATTTTTTTCTGGTCCGATTTTTTGCTTTTTTTTTTCGCCGGAAAATATGGACAATTGCCGGAAAATATGGTGTGCAGGGGAAGGATCGCCGCTGGAAAGAAGATAGGTGGTTATGGTAGTGGCCGGATTTGGGTGGTGGTGATGACCGGGTTTTGAGAAAGAAGATAGCTTTTAACATTCGTTAGTTTGGGGGTGTAATGGAATAATTTAAACTTTAGGGTTGATCATTGCAATTTTGAAAGAACTTTGTTACGTTTTTCATCAATTTTCGTTAGTTTTTTGACAAACAAACGGATTTTACACCAATTGAAACAAAAAGACAAATTCAATAACTAAATTGACCGAAACACAAACTGGGTAACTAATTGAAACTTGACGACAAACTCAGGTAACTAATTGGCAATTTGCCCTTAAGAATATGAACACTTGATTCACTAGTCATGTTTTGTTTGAGCACTTATAAGCCTAGGTTGTAGAAATGTGAAGAATTTTTGGGACAATGAAAAATGCCAATGAGAAAATCATTTGGGACGGAGGGAGTATGAAATTAGAAAGTGGAAAAAAAAACTATTGTTTTTGAATACATACTATTAGGTGTTTCTACAAAACTGAAGGAAAACAAAGTTAATGCATATCAATTTTACTCTTTTTTTTTTTTTTTTTTTTTTTTTAGCAAATAGCATATCATTGTTATGTACTATAGTTTGATCAATTAAAAAAAATTCGTTGTAGATCTTAGCTGACATTTAAATGTGTAAAGTAATTCGTTAGTTTTTTAATGTCAATTAAGTACAGTACGTTGGGAGATCTTCTGTACCACTTTTTTGTACCACTTGTATACCACAAGTGATCTGACGGCTATGTTATTAAGAATTAAATAATTATAATGTCAAAAGTAATGCATAGCCGTTAGATCACTTGTGGTACACAAAAAGTGGTATACAGGATCTCATCGTTTATCATTTGCTAGGCCAAATCAAGAAAAGAAAAGCGGCCAATATTGAGGCACTCAAGCCCAAATCATGATTGAGCCTAAAATGTAAAACCCAATTACTTGCCTTCCTGAAGTCCACATAAGCCCAAATCTGTCTTGACTGGATTTCATTGGGCCAATCCCAAGAACTTAGCGACTTGGTCATATCGCATATAGTGACATGAATACTCTACTTCCATAGTCCGAAACTAACGTCGTTGGACATATTTGAACTTTCACCAACATTAATCTTTATAAAAATTTGAAAATATTATTGATAATATTTTTTATTAGTGATTTAATAATTTTTTTTTTAAAATTAATAATTTAATAAAAAATTATATTAATATAATTATACTATATCATATATAATTGATTCTCCAAACAACTCACATAAATCAATTATTCTAAATTTACACCATGCTAACTCTTCAAGTCTTCAAGCTTTATGATTTGATCTTCTCTACGTTCTTCAGATCACGTTCACAGGAACAAAAACTTGAAGATACTAAAGCAAGAACCCTCTATGTGTATCCACACGCAAATGAATATCTAAAACATTCTAGATCCGGATTGCTAGATCCAATAGAAACTCTTTATGTGAAAAAGGAAATATGAATTTATTGGTGTTCTTGAACTTTTGATTCTCAATCTAAACTCAAGAATATATTTCTCAAACATATAGAGGCTATCAAGAGTTAAGCACCTATTTGGTCCTTAACCTATTGAATTGTTTTCCTTTTGGTCCTTAACCTATTTTGGTTTTCCTTTTGGTCCTTGATGTACCTAGTTGCAGGATAAAGTGGTCCTTAACCTATTTTAGTTTTCCTTTTGGTCCTTAATGTACCTATTTGCCGGACAAAGTAGTCCTTAAAATCGTCGACATGGCTTGTTGACTGAAAGGAAAACCAAAATAGGTCAAGGACCACTTTGTCCTGCAAATAGGTACATCAAGGTCCAAAAGGAAAACTAAAATAGGTTAAGGACCACTTTATCCTGCAACTAGGTACATCAAGGACCAAAAGGAAAACCAAAATAGGTTAAGGACCAAAAGGAAAACAACTCAATAGGTTAAGGACCAAATAGGTGCTTAACTCGAGGCTATCAATAATGATACAATATCAACTGGCTCTGATTAGGGGTTTTATATGGCCTTTTATACTCATTAGTCCTTAACCATTAAGGAGTAATAGTCAAAATCTCGTCTAAAAACGAAATCAGATTTTGTCTCTGGCGGTCGTGCACGGGCGAGTCCTTTAGGCAGCTCGGCCGAGTCCTTAAAGTGGAGCAGCCGTGCAATATGACCAGAACACAATTTTCTTTCTGTAACTCGGCTCGGCCGAGCTATATGTGTAACATCCCGAAATTAAGAACGTCATTTTGGGACGGATTGAGAAAAGAAAAATTAAATAAATAAAAGAAGTGCACGGGATTTATCAAGAAATTGAAAAGGGTTATTTTTGAAGTGGTGGGACCCATTTGAATCTTAGTCATCATGCTTGAGCAGAAGGTGTTCTCATTAGGCTATTTTTATTATGAATCACCTAGAAATATTAACATTATAAATAGACAAATGTGGCTAGCATTTCGGACTACATTTATGGATAAGTCTTGTGAGCTTCTTCTGAGAACTGAGATAGCGAAACTTGAGCCGTAGAGGCATTTGGTGAAAAGATTATTTGGTTATCTGATTTTTAGCTATTTTGAGGTAAGGGAGACTACGCAGTATTAATTTCGTATCATTTTCTATTATACCCGTCTTATCGTAATACTCTATTTTATTGATACGTATATCATTTGTTCGTTCCGATATGATTATTGCGTTGATATTGGCTTTGGTCCGTAAAGATTACAGTTATATCTGAAAACATGCTAAAAATGTGTTATTGATATGAAAGATGAGATTGTTTATATGGAATAGTTGCGATGTAGCTAATTATGTAACGGTAGCAGTGGACTTAGTTATTGTGTTTGTGTTGGGTCCGGCTCCGAGAGGGCGGCCAACGATTGAATTTGAGTATCATTGTTGAGTCATTGGATCAGAACATAATTAGGACATCGGACTGTAACGTATGATTGGTTGGAATTACGAAATGAGACTCATTGGCATGTCCATATTTATAATTTCAAGGACATTGTTATTTGGTGTTTGTGTTCCATTGACTTCTGTGATATGGTGTATCCCCTTTCTTACTGAGCTCCCCAGCTCACCCCCCTCCAGTTTGACTTTTGCAGTTGACCGTTGATCGGGCTTTGAGACAGAAAGATAGGGGTGGAGAGTTTATTGATCATTTGGGATGATTAGTGATATCTTGTATAGTATTTTAGAAATGTAAATTATGACATTTTGACACTTATGAAATTAGAAATTTTCGGGGTGTTACAGTTGGTGTCCAAGCGGAACCCCGACCTTAAGGCTTGTGAGCTAGCTCGTGTTGGAACAATTTTCATAACCCCTGAATGCCACGCTCATTTTCAGAATAAGATTGAGGAAAAGATGAAGCGGAAGCGATTAAGAACAATTACCTATTGAATCCATATGAATGTTGCAGGGAGAAATGAAGAACAAGAAGAAGAACAAAATAGGGAGAGTGTTCTTCTAAGTGATAATGTCTCTTTTTCTCTCAAAGTCTTCTAACAATATGAAGATAAATTTAGATGAGAAAGCAAGAATTCATTAGTCTCTAAGGGTTGATGGAACACCCTTTATATACTAGAGGAGCGACCTGTTGGTTCACCAAACCCCTATAGGAGACTTGGTGACATTTCACTTAGGGACCACATCCTTTCAAGATAAGTGATATTATGTTACCCTTTTGCCCATCACAATTAGGTAATTATATATCCAGGAATTCTACACATTTCATTATAAACTATAACTTTTTAATTAACATTATAATCATAATTTTATGAATAGAAGTCTAAATGACTTGTGTTGCAAGCCATGTCCCAACAATCTCCCACTTGGGTTGCAAAACAAAGTCCTTCCTTTAAATCAGGAATATAACACAAATGACAACCCTAATGTGCGCACTTTATTGTCATTTATAACAATCTCGTCCATTAGCCATACAAGTATAGGACTAAAGGGGCAGTCGTTGTAATTGATTCGCAACTAAACCCACAATAATCACGTATACAAATATAACTAAATGACATAGGTTAAAAGTATAGATGTGTAGCATGGAATCATAATGAATATATACATATTCTTTTAACTAGTCCAACTTACCAAATGAGATAAAAAATAATAGAACAATTAATGAAGTACAACACAAAACTCCCACTAAATTAAATGTTATCAAATTGTTACACCCATATGAGCAACATGCTCGTGAAACACTAGAGATGATAATGTTTCATAAATGGATCCGTTAAATTATGGAGTTTGTTCTAATAAGTTGTATTTCTCTGTTCATTTTATACTCTTTTCTTTATAACAAGATACTTAATGTCTAAATCTATAAACCTTTTGTTAGAGTACGGAACTGCTACCTGATAGTCATATCTTAGTTGGTCTTTCGACACTTGTTTTGACAAATCACAGTCCATTAAAACTTATGTAGCCATGTAATTTTAACAAATATCGGAATACCAAATGATCTCAAGATTATCCGATTAAAAATAGGCATGTAGATCTTTGTGTTTTGTAAATACTATATCATTCTTTTGGCTACTACTAAATGTTCTTTCTGGATTGATTTGGTATTAACCAAGCATCCCAACATTGAATGCAAAACTTACGCATTTATTAAGCTTTGTTACTGCTGATGCAAAGAGGGATATTTTCTATATACTTGGATTCATTATTAACTTTAGGACACTGTTTGAGACTAAGCATGTCTCCTTTAAAATTAGGGGTGTCAAGTGGTTTATAGTTTTGCATGCTATACCTTTTGTAATACCTTTTCTATATAGGCCTTTTGTGATAATCCCAAAATACTCCGTGAATACTCACAGTAAACTTGGATTCCTAATACAAAAAGATGTCTCACCAAGAATTTTCATTCCAAAGAAATTTCTTAGTTTCCTTATTAAGGTTTAAAACATTACTAGCAAGAAAATATTACCCACATATAAGACCAAAATTATAATTTTTACTCCCACTAAACTTATGGTATACACAATATTTATCAAGATTCATTTCAAAACCAAATGAAAGAATAACTTGATTAAATTCTAAATACCATTAATGAGAAGTTTGCTTAAGTCATAAATGAATTTCTCCATATAGATAGTTTGCTTAATGTCTCCATTAAGAAAGTTCTCTTTAATATCCATTTGATGAGGCTTAAGACACAAATTGCTACTAGTGCCATAATGGTTCTAAAAGAGTTTTTAGAAGATACCGGGAAATATTTCTTTCTTGATAATTAATGCCTTTCTTATGAGTTGAAAAAATCTTTAGCAACTAGATGGGTCTTATATCTTTCAACATTACTTTTGCGAATCTTTTTAGGTCTTAGAGACCCATTTATAGGTTTCACCTCTTTAGGTAATGTAAAAAAATCCCAAAAGTTGTTATCTTTCAAAGATTTCAACCCTTTATATATGGTATTAATCTACTTATGAGAATTAGGACTATTAATGGCTTTATGGTAGATGAATGGCTCATCTCCCACTAAACCTATGTGTCCTTAATTTCTCGGTAAGATACATCTCATAATTATCCGGTATTGCAATCCTTCTTTCTCTATTGTATCTCTTTAAGGGCACCGGTTCTTACTAATTATGAGGTTGTTGAATTTCCTTCTTATGATCAACATTTTCATGTTGTTCAATATTTATAGGGAAACCATATTTATTTTGAATTGTATGTTCTTCTTGAATATCAAGTACAAAATTTGAAATCCAATTGGAACTTATGAAAGATGTGAAGAAATGGATGCCTCTTCTTTTCCAAATTCAAAATATTACACCTAATCTCCCACTAAATTCAACATCCTCAAAGAACCTAGCTTTCTCGTTTCAAAATGTTCAAATTTTCGGGTTGTAAAATTTATATATCCCCTAGATCTTTCGGCTTACCTCATGAATAACTACTAATAATCTTATGTCTAACTTGCCCTTAGTAGACTTATAAGGTCTACCCTTATGTTAGACAACCCCATAAATGAAGATGATTTAAGGACATGTTCCTTATTCGTCCCAAAATCATAAAGGGTTTTTATTAGTAGCTTAGAGGGAGCTTTAATGAGAATAAGGGCTGCGGTTTTAATGTATCGCCCATAATGAGTGAGGTAAAAGAAGCACAAAACATGCTTATTACCATTTTCTTAAGGATTTTATAATGTCTCTTGTGTACATCATTCATGCTAGGCGTACCGGCTTAATGTAGATGGAGACAATCCCACACTCTTCAAAATAGCGAGTAAAAAGGACCTAGACGTTGTTCCCTTTAACATCATTCCAACCATGATATACTCTATCATGATTGGACCTAATGTTCTTAATAGTATTTCAAAGTTGATTTCCAACTTTGACCTCATAAGACCTGAAAACGTCCATAACTTGAGTCTTTGCATGAAGTAATAAATGCATCCATATTGAGAGTAGTCATTTATAAACATAATAACTATTGTTGACCTTTCCACGAAGGAATAATGAATGGCCACAATGTTCATATGTATTAGTTTTAAAGACACTTGATACTCTCGAGAATACTATTCTTTTAATGTTTGTAAATTTCCTTTAAGGCATTTAATGCAAAAGTATTTTCCAAAATATTAAGTTTGTTTAAGATTTTCTTTAACATAAGCTTATCAATTTTCCTCTTGGAAATATGACCCAAACATCCAGGACACATTTATTGTTTGAATAATGTCAAGTGAAGAAAGAATACTTGACAAAGTACTAGTGCCAACAACCTTTGGAATTAAAATATAGATCACACTTATTTTAATGAACAAGAGTGATCTTCCTTGTCCAATATTGTGATAAATATCATAATTCCATTTAAATGATGGTACAATAAATATATTATTTAATACAAAATAATACTTAGTACTTAACAATAATTTAAATGATCCTTATGCATATAACTCTAACCGGATTCCTAGTTTCCATATAGATGAATTTCTTCATCTTTACTAGGTCTTCGGTAATTTAGGCAATCCTACTTGAACATCCTTATGTGATTGGTTGCACCAAAATCCAATCACCATGTAAATGTAGGAACTGAAACCAAATTAGCCTTAATATAATACAAACAAGACCAAATGATACACCTCTCACGCCAAGCGTGAGACTTAGGATAATCGAACTTCATGTTAGTAAGGTCCTTGCAAAAGAAACATTTCTTTTCTTTATGATCATGAGATGATCCCTTAAGCTTCTTTTTACTTGCAACCAGAGTTTCTTTCCCTCTTCTCTTGTCCCATGAGCAAAGGTAGATTCTAAATGAGTACCTTTAGTTCTAAATTATTCTTAACTTATCTTCTTCTTGTGTCATAAGTGAAAGTAATTCATTAATATTTCACTTGTCCTTTTGACATTGATAGGTCACTTCAAAGCAACCAAACCAAGGAAGAAAAATTAAAACTAAATGCACAAGAATATCATCCGATATCCTTAACTTAAGTTCCTTTTCGTTTCGTCAATAGATGAACTATTTCTAAAATGTACTCCCTTAAATTCCCGGTACCCTTTATACCTTACGGAAACAAGTTTCCTCAGGGGTATCAAGGATGTTTGTAGCATCAATATCCTCGGAGACACCGTCCAAAAGGTCTCCGGGACAATATTCTTTATGATCATTAGGCTTACGCGGTTAGAGCGTGTCACTTCTCAGCACTCAAGCAATAAGAAGAGAAACGGATCCCTTAATGCGAGTTCTATATAGCCCAAGATTATAATTATTATTTTTCCAAGTTTTATAATTAGTCCCAGATTGCAACGGTACTCATAGCAGTAATTACAGATGAAGCAATAAACAATTTTGTTGGAATTTTGAGAACAAGAATGAATACAAAACATAAATAAGAAACTACACAATAAATAATGATTAATTATATCAATGAAATCCATCAACAAGACAATCAACATGACATCAAAACTAATCTTTGGATTGCGAGTTGACTCATAAATGATTGCCTTAGGCAACAAGCAATTTGAACTTATATTTTAATAAATACTTAATCTTCCTTTGGGCCGACATAAGTACCTAAGAAAATAACCTAATGTTTGTTTTACTTGTTACCACATGAATGCCCAAGTTTAGTCAAATGTCAAGATCTTCTTTGAAAAATTCAAGCAATTCACATATCAACTTGAACATCCAACACTTTACAATTTTAGGGTTTAAATAACGTAAATCACTTAGGCGAAAATATTATTTAAACAATGAATAAAATTGTCAAAGCATATAATTAATCAAGGCCTTAGGGTTCGAAAAAATGTATGTTTTGTTCAAAAGAGGAACAAAATTGTGCAACATCTTTGAAAAGCAAAAACCTGTGAATAGTGTACATGCGCGACCGGGCAACTTATAATACCCGACCGGGCAGAACATAAGACCCGACCGGGCTAAAGCCACCGTTTCATGCATGCTTTGCTGCACTTTTCCAAATTTTATCCCAAAAAAGATGAACAACAAGTAGATCCACATGGTATGTTCTTTACAACATAAAACCATGTTATTTAGGGATAATCTTGCTTTAAAACAATGGAATCAAGTATGTAGATCCACATGGTATGCACAAGACATAAAACCATGTTATGAAGGGATAGTCACACTTGAACCATTGTGTTCATTCAACAAAACTTTTAAAACCATTTTCTTAAATTCAGATGATTATTATCAGTACTCTATGATGGATTATAGTCCCTAATCAACATCAAAACTTGATGATTCAATAGGAAAAATGAATCTAATAAAGCATAAAAGCTTTCCCGAAAATAACTCAAACTTAAACCAAAATATGAGCGGGCTCTGATACCAATTGTTGGAACAATTTTCATAACCCCTGAATGCCACGCTCATTTTCAGAATAAGATTGAGGAAAAGATGAAGCGGAAGCGATTAAGAACAATTACCTATTGAATCTATAAGAATGTTGTAGGGAGAAATGAAGAACAAGAAGAACAAAATAGGGAGAGTGTTCTTCTAAGTGATAATGTCATATAATCAATAATAAGTATCGATTAGTTTGAGACAAAGAAAGTATAATAAGTAACGATTAGATTAGTTTGAGAGAGAGAGAGAGAGGGAGTATACAAGGATCCTTTGGGAAATCCTTGGGAGCCATGTTCATCTGAACGACTTAATTAGCGACATGAGGGCTCAGACTTGGCCAAAGACTTATTGACATGGCTATAGTCATCTCGCAGGCAATACACTTGGCTTGGCTTGGCTTGGCTAGTAAGTGTCTGATGTGAGACCAAAAAGAAAAATCGCCCTTAGAGATTTCTCTGAAAATGAAGTTTGTGCAAATTCTTATGTGATGGAAGGAAGGAGTGTCTACTATTCACATCCTTCCTCATTAAATAAATCTTCAATGCAATTTTCTCTCTCTCTCTCTCTCTTCTTTACTTCTTGATCGTAACTACTCTTGCTCTTGTCCTTGTACCTGTATTTGTACTTGTATTTGATTCTTGCACTGGAAGTTTCTAGCCTAAACACTCTTCCGATAAAAGTCACGGGTGTTTTATGTCCGCGGATACGACTAATTAAAGAAAGATTTTGGATCACTCTGTCACCTATACTGTTTGTGCAGACAGGTGGTGGTGTTACCGCAAGTGCTGCCAACACTGTCTCAGTGTTACCAAACGAGTGTCTGAGTTAATATTTGAACATTATCTTCATGGATTATTTTTTTGTACTAACATCTAATATGGTTGCAATAATTTTGTTTATTGTTGGTCCATTAATCAGGTATAATATGGTTGGAATGCTAGAATTATGCAAAGGAAGTTGAAGAAGGATTTTATGGATAAAAGAGGATTTTATTCATAAACATGTGGAGTTTTGGCAAGTGAAAAACGTGGGTCTTTTACCCATTCAAAGGCTGAATGTTGATCAAGAGAGTACAAGGTTTTTACAGCCATTACGTACAAGGAGGCGAAGCAAGAACTTGGGCACCAAGAATATGTTCCTACAATTATGGACATGTGGAGAAATTCTTCCCCAAGGCTCGACAACTTATCCATCCACTCACACCACGTTTTTATCAACTTACCCAGCCATATTTGGAGTATTCCCCAAGTACTTCAAGTCTATAATTAGCAAGGAGGATGAAGATTGAAGACACAACGCTACAACGCACATCCTTGACAAGAAAGTCTATACACTCCTTGAATCTGATAAACCCCGTCTTCCCAAACCTATTCCATTCTTGTAATCTCTGATTATAAGTTTGTCTTGGATAGAATAGGGTCTCGTATATAGTCTTAGTCATTCCATAGAGCTCAAATTGTAATAGCAATAGGGAACTCTTGGCCTTGTACTTACAATTCTTATTAATAGTGAAGGTCTCGCCTTTTGAGGCACCTCTCGAGATATATATATACTTTATATATCTTGAGAAAAATAATTCTTGTGTTTTATTCCGCTGCAAACTCGTTTTGAAAATTATTTTAACTCGGGTGTGTGCAGGGGCGGACGCACGTATAGAGGGGAGGGGGGTTAATTGACCCCCCTGACTTCTGCGTTTATACTAGTTTAGCCTTCTAAATTTTTTGAATTATCACTTTAACCCCCCTAAAAAAATCACTTGACCCCCCTCAAACCCCTGCATACATAAACTTAATTTTTACACGATCCACCCACACTTATTTCTTTAGTTTGCCGTTAGCGGGTTTAGAGTTGAGGAGCGACGCAAAGGAGATTGCGAAGAACGGAAGGAGAGATTGCGAAGGAGACGAAGTTGTTCGAACTCAGGCGCAGCCATAAAGACGCCAGAGACATATTTTCCGGTTCAGCCGTTCAGGTAATATTTCTTCCTTTGTCGCCGTCTGAAATCTCGATCCCTAAAATCAAAAAAAAAGGTTTCGAGCTTTATTCAATCGGATTAAAAAAAAAATAAATTGTTTCACCCTTTCTTTCAATCGGCTTTTCTGTTTAAATCTCATTGATTTCCTATTGAAATATACAATATTAAATCTCAAATCAATGCCACTATGATTTTTATGCCTTGTTTGTATTGCAATATTAAGAGTACAGGAATTTCAATTTGGGATTTATTTGTAATACAAAAGGAATTTGGGATTCAATATGCTGACTTTTTGTGTGGATACTTTCTTAAAAGAATTTGGTACCTGCGTACCTGGAATATTAATAGCACAAGAAATTGCTAGTAAGACAAACTATTAATTTTTTTTTCTTTAAATTCATTTGGGATTTCAATTCCAGCTTATTTTTTCTACAGAAAAAATGGGTCCTCCTCAAAGTTTGAAAAGATCATGTGGGTCGTCTACTTCTGACTCTAAATCAAATGAGGCTCCCCGTCCTGGAGGTTAGAAACTTAACTCTAGTCTTGTTATGTGTTTGTGTATGGCCAGTTGCCTTTTAGTTGTTGCCTTGTTGGCGTGTTTATTGATGGGTTATGGCCGGTGTTCTTGCTCGTATGGTTGCTTATGGCCAGTGGCCTTGTTGTGTGGTTGTTTATGGCCAGTGGCCTTGTTGTTGTGGTCTAGTGGCCTTGTTGTTGTGGTTTTATGGCCAGTGGCCCTGTTGTTGTGGTTTTATGACCAGTGACCTTGTTGTTGTGGTCTAGTGGCCTTGTTGTTGTGGTTTTATGGCCTGTGGCCCTGTTGATTTGTTTGTTAATTTGTTTTGTACGATTTTGAAACAGTGCTCGAAAACTATTTCAAGAAATTGAAACATTCACAAAGTAATGGAGAGCCTCAAGTTCAAGAGTCTAACGTCCTAGACCATAATTCCCAAAATCCAAATTCTGAAGTGCCTAATGCTCAAGAGCCTCAAGCTCAAGAGCCTAATGCTCAAGAGCCTCAAGCTCAAGAGCCTCAAGTTCAAGAGCCTATTATCCCCGATGCTAGTGTCCCAAATCCAAATCCTGAAACGCCTAATACCCAAGAGCCTAATATTACAACTTCTAATGTTCAAGAAGTGGATGGTATGCGTAAACTTGTTTTTGATCCTGGGATGCGACCTTCGATTTATAGCCTTGCTCGTAATGGTAAAGAGTTAGAAAACACTTGAAGGGCGTATTTGTTGAAGGGCCCATATCAACCAAAGAATCATGAATTTAAGAAGACAGAAATTTCAGGAGAATATTACAAATTTAGTCCAAAATGGTTCAAAAAATTTGGTAGTTGGTTGGAATACAGTACAAGCAAAGATGCAGTATGAAATTGTTTGTTAATAGCTTGCTGAGAACAAATATTACCTCAAGTGTTAAGTAACACCCCAGGTAACACTCCAGATGGACAGAAAATACACACACAAAAATTGTAGAGTTTTTGCAGCGGAAAATAAATAGCACAAGAGAAATATTTTTCTCAAGTTATATAAATATAACTTGAGATGCCTAGATGGCGAAAACCTTATAATCAAAACCAATTACAAAGTTTAAATGGTTCCCTATACAAACTATGATATACTCTCTATGGAACCAAAGTAAGAACAAAGTACAAGATTCTATCCTAACCAAAACTCACTCAAACCCGAAGTATTTGAGTGATAAAAGATTGTATGGAAGAAAGAATCTCAAAAGGAGCCAAGAGTACTTTGGTCTTTTGTGCTATGGATGTGTGTATAAAATTGGCTTGTCTTCAATCTTCATCCAAGCATCTATTTATAGCCAACAAGACTTGGAGGCTACACAAATAACAGCCTTGGGCTGTTTGTGACGAGTGGGGAGAGTGGGGAGAGTGAGTGGGCTTGCTCTCCACTTGTGCGAAGACTTGGTCTTCCTTCCATGAATTTCTCAACCGCAAGCTTGATCCCCAAGTCCTAGCTTCACCGTGTTGTACTCCAAGCTTCCAATGCCTTGTACATCTTCAATTAATCAGCAACTAACATTGGACTTGGTCTTCTTCACATTTACCATATTTAACACATGTTAAATATGTTTGTTATTACCTCTTTTACTCGGCATTTATGAATAACTCTTCAACAATTTATTCTCCACCTTTTTAACTCCATAAACCAACTTTATTATTACCTGAAATATGGACCAACATCTTGAAAATAATATTAGGACATTAGTGTAAAAATTACATTAGAAAGAAATATCAAATTACAAAGAATTTCGTCACAGCACTTGGACTGTCAGTGGGAACATCCGAGGTAACACCTCAGTTCTGCACTAACAATCTCCCCCTTAATTTGAGATTTCTTTCCAATCACCTAAGTGTTGGTACCTGCAAAAACAAGTTAGCCATATAACAAGATAATATAACAACCACCCAATATAAACTCCCCCTTAATATAGGAGTCGAGAGAAACAAGAATTTACAAACAAATACTAATTAAACACATCCTTAAATGTTTTCAACTAGTAGCTTCAAAATCCAAAGTAAATCCAAGTTTTAAAAAACCATAAAAACCAACATAAGATCCGAAAATAAAACACCATAAACAAACCACCAAAGTATGAAATTGTTTAAACCAACCACCACAAAATAAATAGTTTAGAAACCAAAGTACCGAATTGTTTGGAACAAAACCCCAGAAAAACCATTGCCCATGATTTAGCGGAAACGTCAACCTTCATGCAAGTCACTCTTCTTCTTCATCGTCGTCCTCATCATCATCATGTACGCTATCTCCAGCATCTTGCCTAGCATCAGTGGCAGCATCCCTGGCAGCACGAGCAGCAACATCATCAACAGCTTCTGTGGCAGTACTTGTACCAGCACTTGTACAAGTACCACTACCTCCCCCTGATTAGGAAGAAATCAGATTAATGAAGCCTGCTGTGTTTTCTTTTAACTGTGTCCAATCTTGAACTATTCTCCCCAAAATTACATTTTGTTTGTCCAAAAATGCAAGGACAGTTGTCTTTGGAATTGAGGGAGAATCAGTACCCAGTAGATGAAAGACACTAGCCATCATATTTTCAACACCAGTACCTGCAAACATGCTTGGAGAAGAGGGAGTGAAGGAAGGACTTTCTGAAGCAACACTTTTCTTAGCACCCTTACCTGGACCGGACTTACTTGACCCAATATCTTTTGATTTATTCCAAGGGAGGTCACCAGTGTATCGCACACCCCCTAATCCTTGCTTGGTCAAAAGACTGTCAACTTTGTAGTAGTCAAGATCACGAGTATAGACATCCGAATCCATAATGGGAAATTTTTGAAACAAAAGCACTTGGAAAATCAAAGATGGATAAGGAAAAACAGTAAGCTTTTTCTTCTTACCCCAAGTAGCTAAATGCTTAAAGATTAATCTCCCAAAATTCACTTTCCGGTTCAATCCCAATTTATGTAAGACCCTAGCTTGCTCTAAGGTCACGTATTGCTCATTTTTGGTGGGAAGCCAGTTGAAGATACATAGTTTATGTAGAACCGAGAAAAGAGAAGTAAGGTGCGAAGCAAGAAAATGTTCATCCTTTTTGTAGGCCATCTCTCAACCACATTATTTGAAAGAATTTTAGCAATTTCATCCCTGTCGGCTAATTCCACGTCTTCATCACAGTTAGGCATACCTAAAACTTTGTTGATCAAAGACGGGTTAATCTTAAAAATTTTGCTTCTAAGAAAGAATTTGCCGTAATGCTTCGATTGTTCATTATCAAGGTTAGGATGAAGATTAGCATAGAAGTTGCGAATCACTGCATCAACATAGTTTGAGGGAAGGAGATTGGCATTTACAAAATTCCTATCTTGCAAAAACTGATAAACACCATGCGTTTTAAGATTTGCTTCATCTATATGTTTTTCTCGATGCATTTTCAAGTTAGAGATATCCAACCATTTTTCCATGTTAGGACGTTTGTAAACTCCAAAGTAAGAAAAGGTTGTGGAAAGGCTTCGTCATCATCAATAAAACCACTCTCGAGAAAATCATCATCAGTCCCAAACAATTCAGAAGATGTAACTGGAGCTCTAGGAGGCTTAGAGGAATGGGATGTTACCTTGGATGTTGGCTGTGTTCTGGTAGCACCCGAGGCAACACTGTGTTTTCCTTTTGCTTTGGCTACCCTTTTCTGAGCAGCAGCAAGGGTTTCCTCTTCATTCTCAACCCAAATTTCCAAGCTTTCCACTGATTGTGCTTGCTCGGCTGGAGGTACAGTAAAGTTTTGATCTGAATTGTGATCGGAGGAGAGACCGAGCGACTCTTCTTCTTCGGAAACCTCCACTGGATCATCGGAGGTGTTGGATGGGATTTTTGATCTTGCTATAGCACTAAGTCAGCTCGAGGTACGCTTCCTAGCCGAAGGAGCAGCACCAATCTTTGTTGCAGTGGAAGAGGCTTTTCTTTTGATTCTCTTTGTGGCGGGAATTGGTGGTGAGAAGCAGTCTGAGGAGGCTTAGGTTGCGCCGAGGTAGCCATTTGAGATGGTTCATAAATGGACATAGCCATTTGGGTTGAAAATTGAGAAGCCAAAGGCGAGATGTCTATGGGCGACATAACATTTGAGGCAGCACCTGGAGACTCTTCTTGAGGTGCGGGTTGGTTAGGGTTTTGAGGGGGTTCACCATTGTTGAATTTTTGGGAAGAAATTGGAGATTTTTTTGAGAAATCGAAGAAGGGTTTTTGAGGGTTTTGGGTTGTCGCCGATTTGAAGAAGGCGATGAGGAGAAGGAGAGTTAAAAAGAGTTTGGTGAGAAAAATAAGGAGAGTAATTAGGAAAAGATATTTTAGGGAGTTAAAATGTGAAAAGGGATAAACATTTAATTCAAACTTAACTCTTATCATTTAAATTAACTAAACCCTATTTTTCCTCACATTTAAAACTAACTTAAATTAAATCACCCTATTTACAAGAACACAACTAACAAACTCCCCTACACATTCGGTTTTATTAAAAGAAAACGTTTTTTTTTTAAATAATATATAAAACGAAAAAGAAGAAAGAAAAAAAAAAAGTCGAAAAGAACAACAACAGTAAAAAAAAATGATAAAATAAAGAGTGCAACAATCTCCACAGTACATGATCATATTTTTACTCTCAAGCCCATAGTCGTCTAACATATGTTTTAGCCATATTAATTGAGTACAACAACTCCCCGCTGCCACGTATTCAGACTCAGCGGTAGAGAGCGACACACAATTTGTTTACGACTATACATGATACTAGATTATTACCCAAGTAAAAACACCCCCCACTAGTACTTTTTCTGTCATCTATATCCCCCGCCCAATCCGAATCACTAAAGCCTACTAGATTTGTATTTGTATCTTTAGCATACCAAATTCCTAATTCGCTCGTTCCGGAAACATATTTAATTATATTTTTCACAGAATTAAGATGAGAGACTTTAGGGTTGGATTGGTATCGTGCACAAACACACACAGAAACATAATGTCGGGTCGGCTAGAGGTAAGGTAAAGAAGGCTACCAATCATGGAATGGTAAAGGGTAGGATCGACTGCTTCTCCCCCTTCATCCTTGCCGAGTTTAAGTGTAGTAGCCATGGGAACCGAGGAACTTTTGACCCCTCCAAGCCGAATTTCTTGACTAGATTTTTTGCGTACTTGCTTTGTGAGATGAATATTCCATCGGGTAGTTGTCTCACCTGCAAGCCAAGAAAGAAGTTTAGTTCACCCATCATGCTCATCTCGAAAGTTGATGTCATAGCCTCTACAAAATCATTTAAACAAATTTTTGAAGTAGAGCCATAGACTATGTCATCAACATAGATTTGAGCAATGACAAGTTCCTTTCCATGTTTTAAATGAATAAGGTTCTATCCGCCTCTCCTCGAATAAAACCATATTCAAGCAAAAACTAGTTAAACGACCATACCATGCGCGCGGAGCTTGTTTTAGACCGTATAAGGCTTTATCAAGTCTATACACATGGTTTGGTTGGGATGGATCTTCAAAACCTTTAGGTTGTTCAACAAAAACTTCCTCATCTAAATATCCATTTAAAAATGCTGCTTTAACATCCATTTGATACAAAGTGATTCTAAGATAACAAGCTATGGCTAAGAGAAGTCTTATAGACTCAATTCTAGCCATGGGTGCGAAGGTTTCGTCAAAGTCGATACCTTCCACTTGTGTATAGCCTTGAGCCACAAGACGAGCTTATTTCGAACAATATTACCCTCTTCATCCGTTTTGTTTTTAAAAATCCATTTTGTCCCAATAACATTAGTATTAATGGGACGGGGTACTAAAGCCATACATTATTTCGGGTAATTGATCTAGTTCGTCTTGCATAGCTTGAATCCAAAAATTGTCTTTTAAAGCTTCAATCACATTTTTAGGTTCTATGGATGACACAAAACAAGAGTGTTTTACCTTGGTGTATGTGGTTGACATGCACACATACCTTACCATTTCCTGATAATTCACGGGTTCTTTGTTTCTTGTTCAGACCCCTTCATTCACTTCCCCAATTACCTGAGTTGTAGGATGATTCCTACGAATTCTGGGTGGAGGATCCCTTCTTGCGTCATCATGAACTTCTGCATCAAACTCGGATGGATCACTGGACTCAGGTGTTGCCTGAGGTGCTGTCTCATCTATGATAACATTCTGCTCAGCGTCTGTGTTAACATCTGTGATGTCATTTGCAGTTTGTATGACATCTTCTAACAACACCAGAGGAGACTCTTGAGCACCTTCACCTGAAATACTAGAGAGATCATCAAAAACAATGTTAACAGATTCTTGGATGGTTTTTAGTCTAAGATTGTAAACTCTATATGCCCGACTATTTGCCGCATATCCAAGAAATATCGCCCTATCACTTTTAGAGTCAAACTTTGCTAAGTAATCCCGTTCATTCAAAATGTAACACACACACCCAAAGACATGAAAATAGTGAACTTTTGGCTTCTTGCCATTCAAAATTTCATAAGGTGTCATAGTGGTTCCGGGTCTTAGAAAAACTCTATTAATTGTGTGACAAGCCGTGTTAAGTGCCTCGGCCCAAAATCTTTTAGAAATCCTTTTAGAAAACAACATCACACGAGTCATTTCAAGTAAAGTACGATTTTTCCTTTCGGCCACCCCATTTTGTTGAGGTGTTTTAGGAGCTGAAAACTCGTGATGTATTCCTTTTCTTTCACAAAAAGTAGAAATAAAACATTGTCAAATTCTCTCCCATGATCAGATTTGATTCTAAAGATAGAGGCACAAAACATGTTTTTGATTTTGGAGTGTAAAAGTTTAAATTTTTCAAAAGTTTCCGATTTTTCTTTTAGAAAATAAACCCAAGTGAATCTCGAAAAATCATCAACAATGACATAAGAATATCTCTTTCCTCCAAAACTCTCTACCTCAACTGGACCCATTAAATCCATATGTAAGAGTTGAAAACAATGTGTTGTTCCAGAGTGTTGCTCGGAATGTTGGGCAGCACTATGGGCAACACGAGTTTGTTTCCCCTTAAGACAATCTTCACAAATGATAGGATTTTTAAGATCTAGTTTAGGAATTCCTTTAACAGCATCTAACTTAACAATCTTATCAATGTTCCTCAAATGAACATGTCCCAACTTTTGATGCCATAAGTTTGTGACATCAATTTGTGCGGTGTTGCACACGAATTTATCTTTCACACGATAACAATTATCACTTGATCTAGCTCCTGTCATAACACAATTGTTAGTACCATCAAAAACTTCACAGTGTCCTTGTTAAATTTTACTTCCATGTTGTCATCGCAAAGTTGACTAATACTAATTAAATTAGTTACTAGGCCATCTACATGCAAGACATTTTTTAAAGCAGGAAAACCATTCACATTTAGTGTTCCTTTTCCTATTATGTTACTCTTGCTCCCACCACCATAAGTTACACTACCCCCTTGAACGGATTCATAGTTTTTTAAAAAAATTTTGTTCCCGTCATATGACGTGAACACCCACTATCAAAATACCATGATCCTTCAACATTTGTTTTTAAGGCAGTATAAACAACATCACATCTCATATTGGCTTTTGGTTTCCATGACTTCTTTTTTGACATTTTGACTTTCTGACAGTGTGTGTTATCTGGAGTGCTGGGTAACACTTCAGGTAACACATCTGGACTGGACTCTTTCTTTGAAAGCTTTGTACATTTATTTTTAAAATGTCCAGTAGTGTGACAGTATTGACACACTTTCCCTTTGTCAGAAACATCATTTGAACAAGAATTTTGATCAAACTCGTGACCTTTTACAAAATTTACGTTATGTTCATTATAAGACAAAGAAGAAGTAATACTTTCTAATGATTCTCGCAAACCAATACCTGCTCTCAAAGGCTTACCCAAGTTTAGGATCTCATCAAGTTTGGACGATCCGGTGTTGAGCTTCTTCAAGGTGGTTTCGGCTAGAGTCAACTTGGCCTTGACTTTTTCTAGCTCGGCATCTTTCTGGGATGCTTGAGCTTCCATTCGGTTCAAGTAGGCCTTGAGTCCATCGTTCTTCTTGGTTAAAGTCTTAACCATTTGGTTCTCCTTCTTCCAATCCTTAAGCATATCCTTATAGAGGATTTTTAAGTCTTCAATGAGCTCATCTTTGCTCATCTCATCCTCTTGCGAACTTCGTGTATCAAGATTAGTGGAAACCATGAAACAAACATTATTATCAGAACTGAAATTGTTATACCTGTCAGATGTGGTCTCGGATGTTATCGCAGTTGACATAACATCTCTGGTAACATGTTCAGTCTGCAAGTCACTGACTGTGACATACATGGTTGTTTGATCTGGTTCTTCTTCCTGGACTGAACCCTCATCTTCATTGTCACTCAGGGATACCCATAGGTTCTTTCCTTTCTTCCGTAGTGTGTTGGCATACTCGTTTGCGTAATGACCCCATCCCGAACAAGCATGACATTGAATTGAATCAATGTATTTGGGATCAGACCTTGATTGATCTGAGGATGCTCTACGCATAGGGGCTGACTTTTGAGTAGATGGGAACGTCCTTCTTGGCATCGAATCATACACCTTGGTTTGTTTCTCCTTTGCTTTTACCTGCACTTTTTCATTGTTAAATTTTTTAACCATTGCATTATATTTTCTAGCAAGTAAAGCAACACTGGCACTTTCATCCAATTTTTCAAAAATTTCATCTTCATTATCATTTGAAAAATCTGAGGATTGCACATTTAAAGCAATATTTTTCCCTTTAGAAGCCTCACTTTGTTCAAGGAGATTTGACTCAAAATTTTTCAAAATACTCATTAAAGAATTGATGTTCATTGTAGAAAGATTGTGAGTTTCTTCAATAGATGAAACTTTCATATTGAACCTCTCGGGGAGAGTTCGAATAGCTTTTGAAACAAGTTGTTTGTTGGTAAAAGGTTCACCCAAAAGTTGACACTCATTTGCAATATCAAACAATTTTTCAAAATAGGATGAAATAGTTTCATTTTCACCCATCCTCAATCTTTCAATTTGCCAGTAAGAGTTCTAAGCTTATTATCACGCACACTACTATCACCTTCACAAAATCTTTGTAAAGTGTCACATGCCTCTTGAGCAGTGGAACTATTTTGAATAAGTTTAAAAATATGCATATCAACCCATTCAAAATAGCATTAAGTGCTTTTTCATTATAATTAGCTAGAGTAATCTCTTCATTAGTCCACTCCGATTCAGGTTTGACTTGAACGTCACCATCTTCATCTGGAGGTAACATAGGGAGAGAGTAACCATTTGTTATAGATCGCCATGCCCGAAGATCAATTGATTTGATATACGAGCGTAGGTGGATCTTCCAATAAGCATAATTCGAGCCATCTAAAACAGGAAGACGCTTCTGATTAGGATTAGCAGGATCGAAAGCCATGACAAATCTGGAACGAATCACTTAGTATGTCAAGTGACCGGGCTCTGGTGCCAATTGAAATTGTTTGTCAATAGCTTGCTGAGAACAGATGTTACCTCAAGTGTTAAGTAACACCCCAGGTAACACTCCAGACGGACAGAAAATACACACAAAAAAATTGTAGAGTTTTTGCAGTGGAAAATAAATAGTACAAGAGAAATATTTTTCTCAAGTTATATAAATATAACTTGAGATGCCTAGATGGCGAAAACCTTATAATCAAAACCAATTACAAAGTTTAAATGGTTCCCTATACAAACTATGATATACTCTCTATGGAACCAAAGTAAGAACAAAGTACAAGATTCTATCCTAACCAAAACTCACTCAAACCCGAAGTATTTGAGTGATAAAAGAGTGTATGGAAGAAAGAATCTCAAAAGGAACCAAGAGTACTTTGGTCTTTTTGTGCTATGGATGTGTGTATAAAATTGGCTTGTCTTCAATCTTCATCCAAGCATCTACTTATAGCCAACCAAGACTTGGAGGCTACACAAATAACAGCCTTGGGCTATTTGTGACGAGTGGGGAGAGTGGGGAGAGTGAGTGGGCTTGCTCTCCACTTTTTGTGCGAAGACTTGGTCTTCCTTCCATGAATTTCTCAACCGCAAGCTTGATCCCCAAGTCCTAGCTTCACCGTGTTGTACTCCAAGCTTCCAATGCCTTGTACATCTTCAATTAATCAGCAACAAACATTGGACTTGGTCTTCTTCACATTTACCATATTTAACACATGTTAAATATGTTTGTTATTCCTTCTTTTACTCAGCATTTATGAATAACTCTTCAACAATTTATTCTCCACCTTTTTAACTCCATAAACCAACTTTATTATTACCTGAAATATGGACCAACATCTTGAAAATAATATTAGGACATTAGTGTAAAAATTACATTAGAAAGAAATATCAAATTACAAAGAATTTCGTCACAGCACTTGGACTGTCAGTGGCAACATCCGAGGTAACACCTCAGTTCTGCACTAACACAGTATATTGCTTGCATTGTTATCTTTTCAAGCCCGATTCTCAGAAGCAAGGGGGTGGTGGAACATTTGTTACCGAAGGATTTAGAAATTGGAAGAAAATTGCAAAGAAGTTGAAGGACCATGTGGGAGATGTCAATATTTCTCATAACAACTGTTACATTCTAGGTCGAGATTTACTGAAACCGAAGAAACACATTGATCACACTTTAGCTAAAGCTTCTGATAGAGAAGCCAATGTTACGCGCCTTCGTCTTATCACTTCTATTAGAGCCATTAGATATCTTTGTCGTCAGGGTTTGGCTTTTCGTGGTCATAATGAGTCAAAGAAATCGGGGAAGAAAGGAAATTTTCTTGAGAATTTGAATTCGTACGGTGAAGTCAGCGAGGATGTAAAAGAAGTGCTAGAAAAGGGTCCAAAAAACCAAAAATACATTGCACCGACAATTAATAAAAAAGAGATAGTAAGTGCGGCTGCCACATTGACAAGGAATACCATTCTTGAAGAGATTGGTGATGATTTCTTTACTCTTTTAGTTGATGAGGCATATATATCAATCAAAGAAAAAATGGCCATTATTTTGCGGTTTGTGAACAAAAAGGGGGTGTGTCATTGAGCGTTTTCTTGGAATTGTTCATGTTGAATATACTACTGCTCAGGCACTCAAAAGAGCAATTGAATTTATATTGGGATTAAATGACTTGAGTATATCTAAGATTCGCGGGAAAGGTTATGATGGAGCTAGTAATATGAGGGGAGAACACAATGGCCTCAAGAGTTTGATATTAGCTGAAAAAAATCTGCTTTTTATGTGCATTGTTTTGCTCATCAATTGCAGTTGACACTTGTTGGGGGTAGAAAAGAACATGATGATCTTCGTCATTTTTTTGATAATCTAGCAAATATATCGAATCTTGTTTCTGCGTCTCCCAAACGTAGAGATCAACTTCGACAAAAGAAGTTAGAGCAAATAATTGAGGGTATTGGAAAAGGTAAGATCAAGAAAGGGAAAGGTTTGAATCAAGAAGCAACCATCAAAAGACCGGGAGACACACGTTGGGGGTCACATTATGGTACAATCATGAGTGTCATAAATATTTTTTCTCCTATGGGTGATGTGTTAAAGGTTATACTTCAGCGAATAAGACAGAGGCAAAAACTCTTCAATTTGTCATTCACCAGTTTGAGTTTGAGTTTCTACTGCACTTGATGAAAGATCTTTTAGCAATCATAAATCACTTGTCAATGGCATTACAGAAGGATAATCAAAATATTGTAACTGCAATCTCTCTTATTACGGTGTCAAGAACGCGACTAGAAGAAATGAGAGAATACGGTTGGGATAAATTGTTGAAGTCAACTTGTGAGTTTTGTAAAGAGAACGATATAGAAATATTGAATATTGAAGATGGAAGATGTGTTTGTTGTACCTGGGAGATCTCGAGGTGGTGGTCATGCAATCACAAATTTCCACTGTTATCGTGGTAAATTATTTAATACAGTGATTGATCATTAACTTCAAGAGTTGAATAATAGATTTGACAAGACTATTGTGGAGTGTAGATACCCTGATCTCGCACCCCTAAAAACCCACCTTTAATCGGTCTAAACCCGAAAATTGACCTAAAACCCTCGATTTGGCTGTGTGGGACTGCCGTGAGCCTTATCGGTGCATCGAATGGATAAACGGACTTCAAATTCATGATCAGAGCGAAAAAACGAGCAAACAGGCAAAAATTTCGTTTTTCGAGGTGCGGGACCGGAAACGGGGCCCGCAACCCCCCGAACTGCTCGCTGTTATCCATTCTGTGCATTAAAAATATATTATTACCTTTCCTTGCTAATTGACATATTTCAGATATACCGGCGTGACCACAAAATTATTCCAAGCAACTTTCATGTTGGGCCCGCGGACAACCGGGACACCGGAGCGCGCACGACGGAGCGGAAAGCCGGAGCCGGAAAGATGGTTATCCAAATTGGAAAATATCTCAAAATATCTTATCAACTGGTCAAGAAGAGCAAAAAATATATTATTGTCGTTCCTTGCTCATAAAAATATTTCAGATATACCGCCTGACCAGAAAAATATTCCGAGCAACATTCATGTTGGACTCGCAGACAACCGGGACACTGGAGGCGCGCACAACGGAGCAGTTACGGAGCGAAAAGCCGGAGCCGGAAAGATGGTTATCCAAATTGGAAAATATCTCAAAATATCTTATCAATTGGTCAAGAAGAGGAAAAAATATATTATTGTCGTTCCTTGCTCATAAAAATATTTCAGATATACCGGCCTGACCAGAAAAATATTCCGAGCAACTTTCATGTTGGACTCGCGGACAACCGGGACACCGGAGACGCGCAAACGGAGCAGTTGAGGAGCGGAAAGCCGGAGCAGAGATAAGAACGATGACTTTAAGCCTTAGTCAAGAAGGATAGATGATGAATCCACCAATTTGCAACCTCCCCCCTCCAAGTTACAACCAATTTACCACCTCCCTCCTCCTATATACACCACTCTCATCCATTTCAAAAAGGGGAAACACAAAAACAAAAAGAAAAAAAAACCCTACCATCCTCCACTCTCATTCTCTCTCAACAAGAACACCACCACCACACCATCACCACACCACCACTGATACACCACCCCTACACCACCATAAAACCACCACACAAACACTAAACACAAACTCAAACTATTTCAACACAAAGTTTCATGTTTTTAACATGTATATATATGCATGTACAAAGTTTCATGTTCATAGCTTTTCATTTGAGTTAGTTTTGATAGGTGTTTTCATGACATGAGTGAGATGCCAATAATCTGTCCATATGGTATCTTACTGCCTTGTTGCTATTTTTACTCCTAGAAAACCTGGGTGTTGGTCTTAGACCACAAAAGAGAACTTGTTCTACACAGAACAAGGAATAATAACATGTAAATATCATATTTTTAGCCTCAGTGGAAGAGGATCTTTATATTTTTTGTTTAAGCTCTCTGTTCTCAGAATCAGCATGTTCTTGTTTGGACATGAAAATGTCAGAAGTTATTTGGGTGAGCTAAACTTGTTTTATGGACTTGGAACTCTCCAGATCATAACTTTAACATGTTAGGAACAACTTTTATGTTTTATGTTTTCCATTATTCCTTTGTTTTCATGATGAAAAAAGTGGATACTTTAGGGATGTATGAAATTCTGTCAGACTGGGCTGTGAAAAGAATTGCCTTGCATGCTTTGTTTGGACACCATAACATGCCCCTAAAATCAAGGGAAAAATAAGGGTAGATGTTTAATGTGTTAGGAAGTTTTCTTGACCTTTACTTTCCATATTGGATGAGTACAAGAACAGGTACACAAAGAAGAGTGAGCAGCAGTCCCTGAAAATGCTTGGGGACGGAGTTTTGGACATTTATTCATTTGGGAATTGTTTCCCTTTTTTGTACAAAATGTAAATATTAATCCCCCACCCCTTTATGTGTTTAATTTTATGTACGTAAATGATTAAAACCATTTTCAAAACCAAGTGTGAGTCCACTCAAACCGACTCTCATTTGTGAATTAAAACAAACCTTCCTAGAATAGGAAGACTCCCCATTTATTAAATCACCATTTTGTTAAGGCATAAAACCAAGGTAAAAGGTATAAAAAGAACTTACGTGGCATGCATATAGAGACCATCATGGGCGAGAAGAGTTCCTAATCCCTTCTCTTCTCATAACTTAGCCCCCGAACCCACTTTCTCTGAAAAAGGTTTTATCTTCATTTTCCCTAAAATAAAATGAGGTGGCGACTCTTGCAATAAAAACAGCATCAAGAGAAAACCATTGTGTGAGAACCGAGCGCATTTCCAAAAGCGCATCAGCACGAGACGGGCGCGAACCGCTTTCACGGGCGGTCATTTCGCGGTGATCCGATCATCTCGGGCGCGGGCTCTCCCAGTGGCGACTCTGCTGGGGACGTGTTTTTAAGTGGGCTAGGCTCTAAATATTTGTGTGTGCCATGCTTTATGTACCTTACTTGAGGTGTATATATCTGTGCCCTAACCTCTATTTTGCAGGGGCATTTTTTCGCTTATCTTATTTGTATATATATATATGCATTGCGTGGTGAGTGATTCCCCAAAAAAGGGGTAAAACAAGTAAAAAAGGAAAAAAAATGATTTTCTTGTTTTCTTTGCGTGCTTTCAAAATGATTTTTTCGAACTCATAGATACCTCACACACATGCACGTTTTTTGAAAAGTGTCTTAGAATCTCAAACCCGAGACGGTAAACCTGGGGCATAAGGGAGCTCACTTGACTTCCCCATAGGGTCAACGGTATACTGTTTCCCCCTTAGCAGCGCCTACGGTCGCTGTGATGGGTGTAAGCCAAGCTTCAAAAGCCGAAATGCGATGTCCATATTCTTTCGAAAATAACACGTCACAAACTTCATGTCGGTTTTTGTCTAAACAATTTTACTTCAATCCTATGAATTCCCAAAAGGTTATAATCGACCTCAATTGTGGATATCATGTTGAAATTCTTGGATTGACTTGAAATTGTCAAGACCCTCACATAGACCGTAACCGAATGGTGGATCCCAGAAAGAGTATAGGCCCTTCGCTAGGGGCTCGGACGGCCAATAGTATAGTACAGGTGAAAAACGTTGGTCCTATACTTTGGAGATGGTATCCACTATTCCAAGATTCATGCAAAAACATGTCAAAATAAAGCAAGTGCTTATCCGGCATTCTAGGATTGATTTTGATTTTTGAACTCCTTTTGAATCAAACTCGGAAAATCTCGATCCTTTTCACTCTCTAATCAGCCCTAAACACCATCCCTTTCAGATACTCTAAGCCTGGCATCTACTTGGAAAGGGGGAGCTAGAAACAGTAAGGGGAGGTTGATCCGAGTTGCCGAGACAGTGCCTGTAACCGAAGAAGCTATTGCAATGGCCCAGGAAGGAAATGAGGAAGCCTATGTGCCGCCACCAGGTCTTCAAGCATGGTTGGAGCAGAATGTGTTGGGTCAGATGAGGATTCAGCAAGATGAGCTACTGGCTACACTTGTGCAGATGCAGAATCAGAATAGTAATGGGGCTCCCAATGGCAACCCCAACAGAAATCCCAATGGCGATCCGAACGTTAATCAGACCGGAAATGGGGTTCCCAATCCTAATCCCAATGGCAATACAGGTCCCAATGGAAGTGGCATCCCTACCATCAACTTGAATCCTATTGGTAGCAACACCATCGGCCGGAGTCATCACCAGAACATCCCTCCTCAGGGTAATGTGGCTCATCCAGACTTCAGTGGCACTCACCAGCCCTTCATCCCGAATCCAGCAAATTTTGCTGTGCATCCGTCTCAGTATCCGCCTGATCATAATGCCTTTGCTCAGTATATGCAGACTCTGTATCCGAATCAGCAGCCCAACGCTTATGGTGCGTTTGCTAGCGGTGCCTCTCAGATTAATCAAGGAACTTCCCAGGGGCAAGATCCTAACCTAGTCCGCCAAATGGAAGCGTTCTACAAGGGTGTCCCATATGTACCCCTTACTAAAGATGAGATTGAAATGAGCGAAATGAAAGAAATGTTGAGAAAGGTCATAATAAAGGGGAGTTTTCTGCAGATTCCTTGAAATTATCTCCATTTGCTGTTCTGCCTCCTAAATTCAAAATGCCCGATGTGGAGAAATTTGACGGTACAGGTTGCCCAATGGACCACCTGAAATCTTACGCTCATGCAATGCAGTCTCGTGGGGCTAATGTTGGTGCGATGGCCTCCAACTTCCATCTGACTTTGGTAGGAGCCGCTAAGCAGTGGTTTATGACTGTGGATGCCAATCTGGTTGATAATTGGGGGAAGCTCGTGGATGAATTCCAGAAGCGATACAAAGATAACTCCAACTGGAGAAGAGCCATCGTGACCTCGATTCGTGTGCTCAGCGTGAGAAGGAATCCTTTTCTGAATTTGCAAGTAGGTGGAGGAAGAAAGTTGCTCAAACTCTGGAGAGGCCTGACAGTGCCGAGCAAACTCGTATTTTCCTTAAGAATCTTCAGCCGGTGTATGCAGATAAGATGAAATATCTCCCGTTTCCAGATTTTGCTTCTATTCTTGATGTGGGTTCTCGTATTGACGAAGATGTCCGAACTGGGGTGATCAAGCTAGATTCTTCTCCTAGCTCCTACAGATTCCGATCCGCTGCTAAAGCCCCGGCACCAGTTGTGAACAATGTTGCCATGACCCCTGCTCCTTTTTGGAACAGCAATGTGGGACCAAGCCGGAGCAGCTACAATAGGGAACCTCCGTGTTATAATCAAGACGGGTCTGTGAACTCTGTCACCGATCAGCGAAGGAATGGTGGAAATCGGAGAGATCGCCATTTTGATAAATTCAGCGCTCCATTGTCTACTATCTTTCAAGGATTGGTCGCCCAAGGAGTACTAAAGCCGATAGAAGGATACCGCCCGCCTAATCCGCCTCCTAAGAATTGGGATGCAAGTAAATATTGTGCATACCACGTATCACCTGGTCATGCGACAAATGAATGTTGGAGTTTGAGACACACTCTGCAAGACATGATAGACGATGGACTCATTCAGAAGCCGCCCCAACCAAATGTGGTGACTAATCCCTTGCCAGGGATCCATGTGATCGAGTTTGAAGGAAACTACTCAAGGACTAGTTTCATCGTTCCGAAGAAAGCTTTGAATTACACTGTAACTCCTGTTATCTCCGAAGATTTTGAATGCCATATGATCTCT
Source organism: Campanula takesimana (assembly GCA_026119855.1). Classification (NCBI taxonomy): domain Eukaryota; kingdom Viridiplantae; phylum Streptophyta; class Magnoliopsida; order Asterales; family Campanulaceae; genus Campanula; species Campanula takesimana. The sequence goes on along the minus strand of JAOWBW010000211.1, from coordinate 191,854 downwards.
TGGGATTCGATTTTGTCTAGTGCTAAAGCTGTTAAGGAGCAAAAGGCCCCTGTTAAAAAGGCCACTTGGGTTGGCGGAAATGTGAATCACCTCACTCGCTCGGGAAGAGCCTATCAGCCTCCAAATCCCGAGGCAAGTGAATTGGGAAAGGATAAAGAAGAAGTCCCCGCTCAGAAAGAGAAGGTCGCCGAGAACCCGGTCTTGACCCAGTTAAAGAAAACCCAGGCTAATATATCCATTTGGGGTTTGCTCTCGTCTTCACAGGAGCACCGAGACGTGTTGGTTAAAGCTCTTGCTCAAGCTGTCATCCCGATCGAGACTTCTCCCAATGACCTTGTCCACATGATCGGCAACATTCATTTTGGGAATATCATCACTTTTACCGATCTCGATGCACCAAAAATTGGTCTTAATCATGTCGAGGCTCTGCACATCACAGTTGGGGTCGGAGGTGAGCACTTAGCTCGTGTTTTGATCGATAATGGCTCCTCAGTAAATGTATGCCCCGTGCATGTTCTCGCAGATTTGGGAATCAAGATAACTGATTTGGCCCCATCTTCTCAAGTGGTTCGTGCTTACGATAGCACCAGTCGCTGTGTTCTGGGTGTTGTCCTTCTCACTCTCACCATTGGCCCTCTTGTCATGCCGATTGAATTTCAAGTGATTGATATCAAGTCCTCATTCAGTCTACTCTTGGGACGCCCTTGGATCCATGGAGTAAGAGGGGTAGCTTCCTCCTACCATCAGTGCATCAAGTTCATCCACGACAATCATGTAGTGGTAGTTCATGCCCAAGATGATACGCAAGTTCATGACCTCCCGATTTTGGGAATTGAGCACAAAGATACTGGCATCTTCTTGAGTGGTTTTGAAGTGATCCCACAAGCTCGGATCCATGCTATTGAATATGTCAAGGAGACCGATCTAATTGGTAGAAAGCGGACCAGGTATGGAGACGCAATGGCCTTGAATATGGTCAAGAAGATGAAGTTCCTGCCTATGATGGGGCTTGGAAAAGAGCAACAAGGGTGTATTGAACCTATCAAGGATGATGTTCCATTTTTCTTCCTTCCTTTTGGGCTTGGCTACAAACCGACTCCTGCCGAAATCGCCGAAGCTGTACGTCAGAAAAGGGAGAGACAGACTGCTATCAAAAGTGGAAGGACCTATAAGCTCCCCCCACTCCGTCCTTATGAAAAGTCCTGGAAGGGATATTTTGTTTGCAAAGTTGAAGATGTCGCGTATGTTATGCCTTTTGAGCCAGTTATTGGCATTAATGAAAAGCCTCATGCTGGATGGGAAGTATTTGAGAATATCAAGATGGTCGATGAAAACTTTGATGTGGGCAGTTCCTATAAGCAACTGGACCCGATTATTCCGTGGAATATTGATGAAGAAGATGATGTCTTCGGGTTGTTTGAAGGAATTGGTCTTGAAGACGGATATGTGGTTATGATCGAAAATGGTAATGGTGAAGCTTATGACCCGGTGAAGCACCTCAAGCCGGCAGTGGCACCACTTAATAACTGGTCCAGAACCACTGGCCCGCTCGCTACTACTGACACTCTGGTGGAGCAGTTTGGTTATGTTCGCCCTGATGGCCCCGCTTTTGAACCCTTTGTGCTATCTAATGTTGTTTCCGGGACTCCCGAAGAGGACCTCACTGTCGAGGACCTCGACGCGGTCGCCGAGCTTGTACTCCCCTCTTTTGTGAATGAAGTTTCCTCTATTTCCGCTTACTCCTCGGTTGCCAATATTTTAAAAAATGATTTAACAAATGAAAATTTAACAACAACTAAAGTTAATCATGAATCTTTAAAAAACATAAGTCAAGATGAAAAAGACTATTTAATCGAGTTAAACAGGTTAGCAAAACAGCGTGGGGAACGAAAATTAGAAGCCTGTGGGGAAAATCTGTCTACCATCAATCTGGGGCTGAATGAAGAAGTCAAAGAAATGAAGATCGGGAGCTTCATGCAAGGGGCTGACAGGGAACAGCTGATCAGTTTACTCAAAGAATTTGTTGATGTGTTTGCCTGGTCGTATGAAGACATGCCAGGGTTAGATCCGACGATCGTGGAACACCGAATTCCTACCTTTCCTGACGCCAAACCGGTCAAGCAGAAACTACGCAGAATCAAGCCGCAGTGGGCCCTTCAGGTTAAAGAGGAGATCGAGAGGCTGCTACAAGTAGGCTTCATCCGAGTTGTGGAGTATCCCCAATGGTTGTCCAATATGGTCACAGTTGAAAAGGCGAACGGCAAAGTCCGGATATGTGTTGATTTCAGAGACCTCAACAAGGCTTGCCCGAAGGATGATTTCCCGTTACCAAATATTGACATTTTGGTGGACTCGGTTGCAATGCACAAAGTGAAGTCGTTCGTTGATGGAATGGCGGGTTATAACCAAATTAAGATGGCAGTAGAAGATCAAGAGAAAACTTCCTTCATCACCCCGTGGGGGACGTTCTGCTATACTGTGATGCCTTTCGGTCTTAAAAATGCCGGAACCACTTATCAAAGAGGTGCTACGACCCTTTTTCATGACATGATCCACAAAGAGCTTGAAATCTACGTGGATGACATGATTGTGCACTCAGTTGAAGAAGGCGCTCAGCATCTGATTGACCTCAGAAAGTTCTTCGAAAGGTTGCGGAAGTACCACATGAAATTGAATCCTGCTAAATGCACATTCGGTACTGTCCGAGGCAAAGTCTTAGGTTTCTTGGTAACTGAAAAAGGGATTGAAGTCGACCCCGACAAAATAAAGGCCATCACAGAAATGCCTCAACCTCGAACTCAAAAAGAGGTGAAAGGTTTCTTGGAAGGATTCAATACATTAGCAGATTCATACGGCAGTTAACCATGATGTGTGAACCGCTCTTTAAGCTCCTAAAAAAGGACACCGATCGATCATGGGATGAAGAATGCCAGATTGCTTTTGAAAAGGTCAAAGAATACTTGACAAGCCCACCGGTCTTGGCGCCACCTCATTCGTACAAACCCTTACGACTGTACCTAACAGTTACTGATACTGCAGTAGGAGCAATGCTTGCACAAGAAAAAGAGGACTCCTGGGTGGAAAGTGCCATCTATTTTGTTAGCAGAAAGCTACAAGGGAGTGAATTGAACTACTCAGCGTTGGAAAAGGCATGTACCGGTTTGGTTTGGGTCTCGCAGCGATTAAAAATTTATCTGCAATCCTTACCTGTCCAGATTATATCCCGAATGGATCCAGTGAAGTACATCCTCGAAAGGCCAACCATGTCCAATCGAGTGGCCAAGTGGGCTTTTCTCTTAAGCGAGTTTGATATGACTTACGCAACGCCTAAGTCCATTAAAGGAAGGGTGATAGCAGACCAGCTTGCAGATTTGGCTCTTGATCTTGAGCCCGGACCAGAAGCTCAGTTTCCCGATGAAGGGATCTACACTGTTGATTGTTCGGAGAATAAGTGGCAACTCTTCTTTGATGGGGCTGCCAACAAGAGAGGTTTCGGAATTGGAATCTTGCTCATTGATCCAAGTGATGCGCACACGCCCATTGCTATCCGGTTAGACTTCGACTGTTCGAATAACACAGCAGAGTATGAGGCTTGCATCGCCGGCCTGGGAGAAGCATTAAATCGAGGGGTCAAAGAAATTGAAGTGTTCGGGGACTCCGCCTTGATCATCAATCAGGTCGAGGGAAAATGGAAAATCCTGGATCCAAGACTACAGCAGTATCATATTCGACTGGTAGCGCTCACAGAACGCTTCTCAGATATCTCATTCCATTATCTCCCAAGGGACCGAAACAGATTCGCAGATGCATTGGCTACCCTAGCCTCCATCATGGAATTCCCTGCAGATGTTATGGTAAAGCCGTTTGTGGTTAGTAAGAGATCAATCCCAGCCTACTGCCTGGATATTGAGCTAGAAAGCGAAGAGAATGAAGAGCCGTGGTATACAGACGTATGGAATGTGCTCAGGAATGGGACCTACCCTCCAGAAAGGGACAAAAGGGCAAGGATTGCAATGCGCAGATGGGCCTCCCAATTTGTGATTTCCGGAGATCAGTTGTACAAAAGGTATCATCACGGACCAAATTTGCTCTGTGTAGATAAGACTGAGGCGAATAGAATCATGGATGAAATCCATGGGGGACTGTGTGGACCCCACATGAATGGGCACATGCTCGCTAAGAAGATAGTGAGGCAAGGGTACTACTGGACCACGATGGAAAAGGATTGTATGATGAAAGTGCGAACCTGTGATCAGTGTCAGCGGTACGCTAGTCTACAACATCTGCCGCCACACGTTCTTTATCAATCAACTGCTCCTTGGCCTTTCTCCACATGGGGGATAGATGTTATTGGTCAGGTCAAACCGAAAGGTTCGGGTGGGCAAGAATACGTGCTCGTAGCTATCGATTACTTCACCAAGTGGGTTGAGGCCGCTGCTTACAAAGTTTTGAATGCCAAGAAGGTAGCCGAGTTCATTCGTACCAACATTTTCTACAGATATGGGGTCCCTTATGAGATGATCTCAGATAATGGAACTCACTTTGAAGGGGAAGTCAACCGATTGCTTGACGAATTCCGGGTGGTCAGACACAAGTCATCCCCCTATCGACCCCAAGCCAATGGAGCGGTAGAAGCGGCGAACAAAACCCTGGAGAACATCATTAGAAAGATGGCTATCACTGGAAAAGATTGGTCCGAGAAGCTGCCTTTAGCCTTGTGGGGATACCGCACATCTGTTCGGACACCGACTGGGGCTACTCCTTATTCACTTGCATATGGCATGGAAGCAGTTCTCCCGATTGAGCTTGAAATCCCCTCTATGAGAGTGCTACTTGAGAATCAAGTGTCTGAAGTTGATTGGTTACAAAGTCGCCATGAAGAGTTAGCATTGCTCGATGAAAAGCGGTTGTTGGCCCTTGAGCACAATCGTGCGTACCAGCGCAGAATTGCCAGAGCATTTAACAAGAAAGTGAAAGACCGCAATATCAAAATGGGAGATCTTGTGCTGCGAGAAAAGCCACCAAGTTATGTCGACCCCCGAGGGAAATGGAAGTCTCCGTGGTTGGGCCCCTACATTGTCAAGAAGATACAGTCTGGTGGAGCCGTGTTCCTGCAAACTGAATTTGGAGAAGACCTTGTTCAGCCCTGCAACCTCAGCAAATTGAAGAAGTATTATGCGTAGAAGACGCAGAGATTTGTGTTTCCTATCGAGTCTGTAAAAAAAAAAAAAAAAAAAAAAAAAGCGCAAAAGACAGCCCCACTAGAGGTGAAAACCCGAAAGGGCAGTTCTAGGTAAAAAACAGGAGGCGCGCAAAATTTCATGTAACTGTGTCGAACTACGTTGACCTGAGCCTCTAAAGAGGAACGTAGGCAACCTTCGGGTCCGGTCATTAAAAGTAAAGAAAGCTTTTTATTCCCCACGTTGAACTTGCAAACATTACATTCAAAAGGAAAAACAAACACAACAAACTTTGAAATAAAAACACATCATCTTGGCGTGGCAACCAAGGATTAAAGCGAAAATAACTGAAACTTTATTCAGGGACTGAGACGATCGAACACGTTCGGATAAGGACCCGTCGAGCTTTCTCCCCTTTGATTCTCAGAGTTCGTTGCATCAGGCTGGGTGTTCCTTGAAGTTGAGCCCCGATCATTTCTGCGGCGTCCGGATCGATGACCGCTGCGTGGTTGACTCCCGCCAATCTGATTCTGGAAAACTGTCGGCCCTGTTATCTGGGAATAGTAATCCCCAGACAGAATTTCTGGACCTACGAGCTCCAGTACCAAAGCTGCAATGGTAGCGGTTTCTTCAGCAATTTGAGGGCCCAACCACTCAAGATATTCCAAAGTGGGTTCATAAAATGTGTCCCCTTCACCCCGGCGCCTGCCTCGACCGATGTGTGCACCATTCTGATACCAAACCTCTTTGATCAAGTTGCATATGTTGGTACTCACCGGCAAATTATCTGTGATGGGAAGGTCAGAAAAGGGGATCCCTTGGACTTGTCCGAACTGGCGAGCCACCCGTTGGCCCAAGTAGAAAGTGGTGGAGCGAAGCCCAGCCAGCCAGATGAAGGAATGACCCGCACTCGTAATGAGATACCTGCTCAAACCCCAATGCGGAGGCACCCACGTGATGTCTGCCGATGTGATCCGCCAAAAGTGTCCAACCCACTCCTTGACGGTAGTGCAGTTTTGCCTGTATAAACCTCGCCTTGGAAGCATAGAAGGGGTATAGTCTGGATTCGACACCGGCCGAATGATCTTGAGATGCTCCTGAAGCCAGATCTGCAATAGAATGGGGCTGCCCGACGTGAAAGCATCACCTCTGGGATAGTAGCCGTCCAGCCCATGCAAAGTCTCAGCCAAGAGGACAGTCATCACGTTGCCGGCACCACGCTTGCAAGAATCAACGATGTCCACCATCCTTGAGTCGATGAAGCCATCGTAAGAAACGAAAAACATCTCTGCAAATAGGCACATAACCAAGGCAAAGTCCCTACGGTCGGAGTACACCGGGTTATGAGGGTCAGCCTCGCCAAAGAGTTCGGGGAAGCAAGTAATGTCAAGGTGGGTCCCATGAAGGAGAACCCTTGAGAAGTCAATATCAAAGCCGAAGGTTTCAATGAGCCACCGAGCAGGTGTCCTGCGGGAAGTGGGCACCATGGCCTCGCCGTAAATGGTATTGCCTGTAATGGCGCAGAATTCCTCAAAGGTGGGACACAGTTCGTCTTGATTGAAATTGAACAAGTGGGTCCGGGTTGACCAGAAAACAGAAGCACCGCGGATCATCTCCCACTGAATGGGAAGCTTCCTCAGAGTAAAGAGCAACTTGAAATGATAGTTTTCTTCTAGCACCGCTCGTACATTATTTGGGTATGAATTCACCCAGCAGTCGAGTCCTACCCGGTATTCTTCGATGTTAACCAGGGTTTGGCCAAGATTAGCCATTTTAGAAGGGAAATGAGCTAAAGGATGCAAAGCAGGAAAGAAGGAGAAGTTGGTTGGTGTGAGAAATAAGAAGAGCTCCCCCTCCCCTTTTATAACCTCCCAAAAACTCGGCCTAAATCATCAGTATTCCAAAAGGGGTTGTCTCCCCGTCCCCCCTAGCCAAAAGCAAGGTTCGAAAAGTCAAAAACCCAGCAGAAGGTGTCAGTCGTCCGTACGGCGGCTCTTAGAAAAGCTGACATTTTCCTTGTCCTCATCCCTAGGCATTGAACCTTGTCCCCTTTATCATGAATATAACCGCAGCCGCCCTCTGAAATCCGGGCTTGATTCAGTGTTGGTCATTAATCGCGAGTCGGTGTCATTTAAAAAAAAAAAAAAAAAGAGTATCCGGAATTTCAGAATAAAAGAAAGATTGTGTTCGGTCAGAATAATCCAATTTTTATCTGTGTGAATCACATCTGCCACTGCATGCAAAGCTAACTTGCAGATCAACGGACGAAGCCGATCCTGTTATCCCTCCCAATAGCAAAAAAGAATCAGTCGGGGTTAAAACAGCACCAGTGGATCACACAAAGCGGTGGTCTCTCGCTTAAAAAAGTACAAAAATCTCATCACACAGCAAAAACAAAGGCAGAAGAATCTGGACGGCGCAGAATGCAGCGTATCCTTGATTTTAGTTTGTGTACATAAATGGCTTCAGTTGTTTATTGCCCTCAGTTTTCTCGAAAGATCGGGATTACTTCCCCCGAACTGCGCAACGTCGTAGGTCCCCCTTTTGAAAAGATATGTTGTTCCAGCTTGGTCTTCTCCGGCGCCCGAGATTACCTCCCCGAACTGCGCAACGTCGTACGTTCTCCCTTCATGATTTCCATCCCTTTGCAAAGAGAGATCAAATCTCAATGCACCCTTTACTCGGATTGTACCTTGCGTCAACCCTTGAGTCGTGTTGGTCTTAAACCTTCTCTTAATTGTTCGAGTCGGTTCTAATCAGAACTACGACTCGACTTGATTCCCACGGCGGGATACGTAGGCAGTTCACAACGTTGGACTCAGTCGCCAATTCTCGCAATTTGTTGGTCAAATACCAACCCCCCAGCAAAGAGACTTCGCTTCTCAATGCAACTCCCCAGCAATGCTATGTTGTTCCACCCTGGTCTTCTCGGGCGCCCGAGATTACCTCCCCCGAACTGCGCAACGTCGTACGTTCCCCAGTTGAAGTTATGTTATTCCACCTTGGTCATCTCGGGGCCCGAGTTGTACCTCCCCAGAACTACGCCGCGATTTGATTCCCGCAAGGGATACGTAGGCAGCTTACCTTGGTGAGCTCAGTCGCCCATTCTCATAACCATGTCTCAATGCCAACCCCCATCCCCAGCAAAGAGATATCGCATCTCAATGCTACCCCCTGCTTTAAATTTTAATAAACCTGAACTACGTTTGGTCTGATTCTCGAGAGAGATACGTAGGTAAACCGGGAAACCGGAACCGACCATTGTCTGTGTTTGATTGATAGTTTGAGTTAGAACTACGGAGGCTTGATTCTCGAAAGAGATACGTAGGAAGTCCTACCTTGGACCCAGCCGTTACACCCTAGACGAGATCGAGTGTCTCTTAGTGAATCGTAGAATCCCCTTTAACCAGGAGATTCGACGAGGGGCTCTGTAGATACCCTGATCTCGCACCCCTAAAAACCCACCTTGAATCGGTCTAAACCCGAAAATTGACCTAAAACCCTCGATTTGGCTGTGCGGGACTGCCGTGAGCCTTATCGGTGCATCGAATGGATAAACGGACTTCAAATTCATGATCAGAGCGAAAAAACGAGCAAACAGGCAAAAATTTCGTTTTTCGAGGTGCGGGACCGGAAACGGGGCCCGCAACCCCCCGAACTGCTCGCTGTTATCCATTCTGTGCATTAAAAATATATTATTACCTTTCCTTGCTAATTGACATATTTCAGATATACCGGCGTGACCACAAAATTATTCCAAGCAACTTTCATGTTGGGCCCGCGGACAACCGGGACACCGGAGCGCGCACGACGGAGCGGAAAGCCGGAGCCGGAAAGATGGTTATCCAAATTGGAAAATATCTCAAAATATCTTATCAACTGGTCAAGAAGAGCAAAAAATATATTATTGTCGTTCCTTGCTCATAAAAATATTTCAGATATACCGGCCTGACCAGAAAAATATTCCGAGCAACTTTCATGTTGGACTCGCGGACAACCGGGGACACCGGAGGCGCGCACAACGGAGCAGTTACGGAGCGAAAAGCCGGAGCCGGAAAGATGGTTATCCAAATTGGAAAATATCTCAAAATATCTTATCAATTGGTCAAGAAGAGGAAAAAATATATTATTGTCGTTCCTTGCTCATAAAAATATTTCAGATATACGGCCTGACCAGAAAAATATTCCGAGCAACTTTCATGTTGGACTCGCGGACAACCGGGACACCGGAGACGCGCACAACGGAGCAGTTGCGGAGCGGGAAGCCGGAACAGAGATAAGGAAGATGACTTTAAGCCTTAGTCAAGAAGGATAGATGATGAATCCACCAATTTACAACCTCCCCCCTCCAAGTTACAACCAATTTACCACCTCCCTCCTCCTATATACACCACTCTCATCCATTTCAACAAAAAAAAAAAAAAAGACACAAAAACAAAAAGAAAAAAAACCCCTACCATCCTCCACTCTCATTCTCTCTCACAAAAACACCACACCACACCACCACACCACCATATCACCACCACCACACCACCATAAAACCACCACACAAACACTAAACACAAACTCAAACTCTTTCAACACAAGGCCAAAACCTTGAGAAAACAACCCAAAAAAGTCTTCCCTTGGAAGCAAAGGGAGCACAACCTAGGCATCATTTCCCCCTTGTAATCATCTAAAAGGGTAAGATGTAATGTTTATGTAATTTCTTGAGGGGTTTAGCCACCTTGTTAGGCTAAACCTCCATTTTATATTCAATAATACAATATTGTTACTCTTGTTGTTCTTCTTATTAAATGATGATATATAACGATGTTTTGAGCTCTTGATCATGCTAAGCTTTTGATCTTGTGTATATATATCATGTATGTATGAGTGTCATATATTTGTTTGTGGTGGATTCAAGAAGTTTTCCAAAGAACAAACTTGTTTTATCTTATAAACCTTGAATCTGCCATGCTTTGTTTTATCTTAGCATAGAACATCATGAAACCATATCTAAATGCTTGGATGGTTGTTGTTTCATGTTGTTAACATGTATATATATGCATGTACAAAGTTTCATGTTCATAGCTTTTCATTTGAGTTAGTTTTGATAGGTGTTTTCATGACATGAGTGAGATGCCAATAATCTGTCCATATGGTACCTTACTGCCTTGTTGCTATTTTTACTCCTAGAAAACGTGGGTTTTGGTCTTAGAACACAAAAGAGAACTTGTTCTACACAGAACAAGGAAGAATAAAATGTAAATATCATATTTTTAGCCTCAGTGGAAGAGGCTCTTTCTATTTTTTGTTTAAGCTCTCTGTTCTCAGAATCAGCATGTTCTTGTTTGGACATGAAAATGTCAGAAGTGATTTGGGTGACCTAAACTTGTTTTCTAGACTATAAACTCTCCAGATCATAACTTTAACATGTTAGGAACAACTTTTATGTTTGTGTTTTCCCTGATTCTTTGTTTTCATGATGAAAAAAGTGGATACTTTAGGGATGTATGAAATTCTGTCAGACTGGGCTGTGAAAAGAATTGTCTTGCATGCTTTGTTTGGACACCATAACATGCCCCTAAAATCAAGGTAAAAATCAGGGTAGATTTAATGTGTTAGGAAGTTTTCTTGACCTTTACTTTCCAGATTGGATGAGTACAAGAACAGGTACACAAAGAAGAGTGAGCAGCAGTCCCTGAAAATGCTTGGGGACGGAGTTTTGGACATTTATTCATTTGGGAATTGTTTCCCTTTTTTGTACAAAATGTAAATATTAATCCCCCACCCCTTATGTGTTTAATTTGATGTACATAAATGATTAAAACCATTTTCAAAACCAAGTGTGAGTCCACTCAAACCGACTCTCATTTGTGAATTAAAACAAACCTTCCTAGAATAGGAAGACTCCCCATTTATTAAATCACCATTTTGTTAGGGCATAAAACCAAGGCAAAAGGCATAAAAAGAACTTACGTGGCATGCATATAGAGACCATCATGGGCGAGAAGAGTGCCTAACCCCTTCTCTTCTCGTAACTTAGCCCCCGAACCCACTTTCTCTGAAAAAGGTTTTATCTTCATTTTCCCTAAAATAAAATGAGGTGGCGACTCTTGCAATCAAAAACAGCATCAAGAGAAAACCATTGTGTGAGAACCGAGCGCATTTCCAAAAGCGCATCAGCACGAGACGGACGCGAACCGCTTTCACGGGCGGTCATTTCGCGGTGATCCGATCAACCTCGGGCGCGGGCTCTTACACGGACCCTCGGCAAGATCTGGGCGGAATTTCATCAGCACGGCCGCGCCAGATTGGCTGTTCGACCGTGCCAAAAGCTGGGACAAAAAGGAGGCTTGCGGCCTAATTCGCACGATCGTGCCCGCATGGAGGCCAGACGGATTTTTGTGCTTTATTCCAGATTCCTTATTTGAAAACAATTCCTTTTGTGTTTTTTTAATTCCTTTTCAAGTTGTATTTCCTTTTACAATTAGGATTTTATTATTGTCTAGTATAAGTACTCTTTGTAGTCTTTTATTTTAAAACTAGTTGATTATTTTCTAATTCAAGAATTGCTTTGCAATTTATCTCCTTCTCTTTAACCTCCTTTATTTCTTGTTCTAGAATTTCATAGAAATTCTTCTTGGGAATTTAATTCCTTGCAGATTAATTGGTTTCGATCAATTAATCTGCAAAATAACATAAATAACACAAGAAAAAGTCTTGTTAAAAAGACCCAAGAAAAAAGGAAAAAAAAGGAAAAACACAACCAATCTCACTTTCCGGTAATCCCTATTCATATTTCTACACTTGATATTGGTGTTTTTTTAAACAAATAGTTTAGGTGTTTTTAGGTAAATGTATAAAGGGTTAATTACAAATTAGGGCCTAACATCTCATATGTGGTCCCCAAACGGGGTCTGACTTTTTATTTTTAGCGAATTAGGGCCTGAATTAACGTTTTTTTTTGCCCATCAGGGATTTTTGACAATTTTCATCCAAAAATTCCGTTAAGTTAACACGTGCGTTGCGTATGACTTTGAAGGAAGGGGTTTTGTCATTTTGCATTCAAGGCTTGGTTAGATATCGTTTAAGGATGGATGGAGCTTCATTACAATAAAATTGCAGAGAAGTTAAAGAGGTTTTCAACAAATTCTGTTAAGGTGTACGCTGCATATGACTTTTTATAGTCAATTCACGTTAAATTTGACCATACGAGGACACTTTCTCGCTTTATAGAACTAGCCCTAACGCGAAATGACACAAAACCTCTCATTCAAAGGCATGGACAACATACATGTTAAATTAACAGAATTTTTGGATGAAAATCGTTAAAAAACCCTAACTTCTAACTTGGGTAAAAAAATGTCAATTTACACCTTAATTTGCTAAAAATAAAAAGTCAGGCCCCGTTTGGGGCACCTCATATGAGATGTTAAGCCTTGTAATTAACCCATGTATAAATTAGTAAACACAACACGCATGACAACATATATTTCTCTCTCTCTCTCTCTCTCATTCTCATTCTTGATATATTTGTGTTTTTTAGTGTCATAATTTTCTTTCTACTAAGTTTCAAATAAAAAATAAAAAGCAAATCAAATAGAAGACTAAAGAAAATTCAAATTAAATAGAGAGACAGAGAGAGAGAGAGAGAGAGAGAGAGTTAATTCATCTAACATTGTAATAGTGACTAGTATCTTTCCCACGATCTAGAACTAGACAAAATGTGGATAAAATAAAAAAGAGTATAAATAAGGTCATGATCCAAATATTCATAGCTAATTGGAAAAACATAAAGTATGTTGCTACTTGCAATAAAATCTGATTCAGCGCATGAACCAACCGTTGTAGTGAGGATAAGACTTAGAGGCCAAAAAGTTTGAATAACTAGTGCCCATTTCAAAGGTGTGGTACCTCTTGGTGGCAAGGGAGTAGAACAAAATATTGCCATCACCAACAACTCTTGGGAAGTAAATTTTGTTGCCCGTTCCGCTTACAGTAGCTGTTTTGCTCAAGGATAACGGACGGCTTACAAACAGCATTATGTTTCCCAAGCTCCCGATTATTTCCCATTTTTTCCTACACGCATTCCACTCACATGGGTATATTGAACTTCCCTCCGTACCCACAAAAACCGCGATCAACTTACCATCACTTTCTAAGATGTATTGCTGTCCACATTTCACCTTGAGCTCAGAGATAAATTTGGGAGCTTCAATCACAAGGACATCATCTTTCTCGGGATTAAAGATGAGTAGTTTCGCATCGTCCCCAAGAAAATAGTACAAACCGTTGTACACAGCACAGTTGCTATAGGAAAACTTGAACGAGGGATCCTCCCGAGATATTTCACGACAAGTCCAATTTTCGTCTCCCCACTTCATAAAACATATAGCATCATTACCACCGTTGCTCATAATTGCTACAACCACTAAGCAATCTGCAGACTTTGGTGGTTCAGAGAAATAAACTGAATAATAAAACCTTGCACCATTATCTGGAAAGAACAAAGCATTATCTTTTTTTGTAAAGGGGTTATAGAAAAATAATTCTGATGAAGCAAAATCCATGAGTATCCATCCATCCCGTGCTGCTCGAACTGTAGCCCCTTTTACACCCGGAAAGTGCATTCTATATAGCTTGTCATTAATTGGATCGTAAACTTTGTTGTTTGGGCACATTAAAACTGGGGAGGAGCAGTCTGAACTTTTCAGCGCAAGTATAAATTGTTGAGTGGTCGTGGAAGGAGATATTGAATACCACGGTCTACATACGGAACGAAACGCAACAGTGTCACCACAAAATAGATGCGAGAATATCTCTAGGAGGAGGTCATTATGAAGATCTGCCCACAAACTCTCTTTTCTGGCTACTGTCTTTGTTTTTTTATTCTTCTGAATTTTTTTCTGCAAAGATGAATAGCATTATTTGATGCTGAAAAAATATGGAATTTTTACGCAATAACCAATAATTGATACTCCCTCCGTCCCAGTTTAAGGTTCTTACTTTCCTTTTTGGTATGTCCCAGTTTAAGGTTCTTACTTGCTTTATTCCTTAAATGACAAAGAATGAATAGTGTTTTGGACATTCTTGTCCTCATAAATTTCATATATTACAAAAAGCCCATCACTTACTCATCTACTTTTCACCCACTTGTATTATGAATGGACAATTATATCCTCCACCCACTACTATTCTTGACTCAAGTTTGGCTTGATTCCTTAATAAGCGTGCAAAGTCAAACTAAGAACCTTAAACCGGGACGGAGGGAGTATTTGACAAGTACATGGTGGGTAATGATCACTACGGCACCTTCAAATTGAAACATGCAAACTAACAACATATCATAGAGGACATGAAGGCCGATTATGAGTGCAGAATATCACCTTTGAAGGACAAAGCATTGAATAAAGTGCAGTGACTTGGAATAAATTTTAGAACTTCAAATAACACATCCATTACAGGGGCAGATTTACGATTTTCAGTAACAGGGGAGCCATGGTTTGTGAGAGAAAAAAGTCGAGAAAAACATTTAGAGGCTAAGATAGGTTTTTGAAAAAATTGAACGCAGCAACTTATGAAATGTGATGCTTATAGCATACCAAAATAAGACAAAAAAAAAGAGAGTAGGGCAGCTGCAGTATACTTGTACTAATACAAATACCTATATTAAAGAGGCAATAGGACCGCAAACCAAACATGTGATCCCTAATACTTTTACCACTCTAATAAAAAAAATCAAGACATGATTAAATATAAACATTGGAAACTAATGCAACCTAAATGAGCATTCCAAATGTAATTGCAGTTGTAACCCAAGGTTTGAAAATAAAATAAAATGGAAGTACCTGAATGATATGTAACTCCGTGCTTACTGTTGTGGCCTTTTGTTTTGGCTTCTTTTCCTCGTTGAAAGCCGTACGGAATGACACCGAAAAAAAAGATGGGTACGTTCCAAAAACAGAAAACAGCAATGACATTGAAATGCTCTTATCTTCTATATCATACATGTAGAGGTGCCCGTGCCCCTGAGGTGGAGGGCAAACAAAAGAAGTTTTGACCCAGTAAATTGCATTGGCTTTCATTCCAATGACTGAGGCAGGAGCGGAGAAAGTATTATTACGTGAACCTAGGAAAACAGTTCTATCACCTAATGTGTCCAGCTCCACCCATTTATTGATACTAAAGTCGGCTTTAAAGATCTTGACAACACAAATCTCGTGATCAAAACTACCCATAGAAATGAGCAATAGGTCGTCACAAGATTCAACCAGATAAATGTGCACTTCCACACCCGTAAAGATTAATCGTTCAAGTGATTCGCCACTAATAACTTGTTCATGATGAAGGTCTGGATCCGAAAAATCAGATGCGATTAAATTGTGATCATGAGCTGTCAGAGCATAAAGTTTTCCCTTAAAGTTTATAAGGTTCTTAATAATAAATGCATCTCTGTACGTCGATTCTCGTTCGATAAATTCACTATCGCCAAGGTGGCAAGACCAGAACTTGCGTAATCCTCTATTGAAAAAGATGACTCGACAGCTTCTATCCATTTTGGATGATGACATAACACAGTCGAGGGGTATGTTGTGTTTGGAATGGGGAGGAGTGTTAAGAGGAGGGAGATGCAATCTCTCCATAGTCAAACTATTCAGGATTGAGTAATTGTTTGTAGAATTGTCCCTCAGAACCAACAACCCTCCATAGCAACAAGCAACATACTTATTTTGCAACTCCAAAATAAAACGGTTATAACAGCGATCCTCGGTTATGCTATAAAAGATATGTCGTTCACAATCATTCTCTCCATCGGTAATCATGAGCAAAATGTATGGTTCGCGTGGCATTAAGGGATGATGAGTTGTAACAAGATCCTGCTCTTCAACTTTTGTCCCTTTTTTGTTTCTTTCTTCCTCCATCTTTTTCTTAATTTCGTTAGCAGCTAATAAAAAACAAAGAACTCGGTCATGAACTAGCAAGAGTTGTAACATGATTTTTTCTATTATTAAAAAAAAATTGCGGAATTTATTATGGGATCGAGGGAGAGGTGCCAACATTCTTTTGTACCATACTATATGTTTAGACTCCCTCCGCAGTCCGCACCAAAATGAATGATCATTTCTCATTTAAACAATATTATGAAAATGCCGACATTTAATAGGAAAAATAAATAGATACCCTTGTTGTCCACTTTCAAACTTTTAGTTTAGCAAATATGTAATGAACTATGAAAAAGATTTGGTAACACATCAAATGAAGACAATTAAAAGACATTATTTTATATAAAAAGGTTATTCATTTTGGGACGGGGGAGTAAAAAAATAAAAGAAACCATTATGAAAATTTCAACAGACTGAAACAAGCTATCTAAACTAATCTCGTTAGATCATCATCTTCACCACCTCAGCCAACAGAGGGCAGAGGTGGCAAGGGGAATTTGGCTGTTCTTTTCCAGGTGAGAGGTGCTCAGCCATGTGCATTTATCCACTCTTACCGCTTACTCTTATTCCTTCCGTTCTTTTTTTAGTTGCTATTTTGAATGAACTTTGAGCAATAATTACTTTTAATTGTCCTAACGAAAATCTACAACTTGTAATCAGTACAATATTATAAATATTATCAATAACAATTTTCTTATTTCATTCCGATAATTAAAAGTAATCTAGTTTATTGCTCAAAATTCATTCTGATAATAAAAAATAAAATAAAATTAACAATGAAAAAATAAGGACTAACTGTTGTTCTAGATGGAGGTAGTGAGTTGGTTTTGGGGGAAACTAGTTCCTCCATAAGTTATAAAAAGTCCATTTTTAACCCTTTAAACCCTAAGCCTTAAACCCTAAAGGGCCTAAATCCTAAACCTTAAACCCTAAACCCTAAACTTTAACCCATATAAAAACAAGACTTTTTATAACTTATGGAGAAACTAGTTTCCTCCAAAATTTTCTCTAACAATTATTATATCCCCAGTAAATAAAACAAATATTGAGTCATCCATTACCTTTTTCTATCTATAACATCACATAAAAAAAAAAAAAAAAAAAAAAAAAGATGAGGATTTTAATATCAATGAACCAATCTTCCCTCACCTTGATTAAACTAATTAGCTGCCGTTAGATGAGGAAAGCATTGCAATACAGCAGAAAATAAAAAGACTTTCACATATCACAGATTGAATTTTGTTATCCAAAAAAATGAAATTACCTGCCATTAGAAGAGGAAAGTAGAAAAGTGAGAGGACGACGACGGCGATGCCCTAACGGCGATAGGCGGGAGACAGCGGTCGCAAGGGGGTTTGTTTGGAAGAGGTGAACCGCCGAGATTCTAACTCCTATTTGCATTTTTTTTATTTTTTTTAAAGATTATACTCCTATAGTCCTATTTGGAATTTTTTCTCAAATAATTCACTTTTAAAATTATAATTCCCAAAATACCAACCCTCCCAAACTATTTGCAAAAATATTCAGTTTTTGGAAACTCGCCACCACCAATGGCGAGTTCAAATTTTTTTCGGTAAAACTCGCCTCTGTGGTTAGCGAGTTTATTTTTCTTGAAATTTATTTTTGCCATTTTTTTTATTTTACAGAAAATGGCAGAAATTAATTTCAAATTTAATTAAACTCGCTATTGACACTAGCGAGTTTGACCAAAGTTGAACTCGCTATTGACACTGGCGAGTTTGACTAAAGTTGACCATGACTCTATTTTGACTAAACTCGCCATTTGTAGTGGCGAGTTTGAGCGAATTTTGAG
Source organism: Campanula takesimana (assembly GCA_026119855.1). Classification (NCBI taxonomy): domain Eukaryota; kingdom Viridiplantae; phylum Streptophyta; class Magnoliopsida; order Asterales; family Campanulaceae; genus Campanula; species Campanula takesimana. Next base: position 173,933 of record JAOWBW010000211.1, on the reverse strand, counting down.
ATAAAGTAGCAGATTCTATTCTGATTGAAACAGTTTTCTAAACACCACAAAATTGGTTCCCAAAAAACCCCCATTTTTTTCATCTTTCAACTCCATTATTGGTGAAGACTTTAAGGTAAAACAATAACAATTCATTGATTTCAATATATACTCTTGTCATTTGTTATGTAAACTTGTTATTTTTTTCTATTTGGTGTATTATAGGTATAGATGTTGAAATTAGGGTTTGAATGATTTTAACACTATGATTTCTTAATGTAGGGTTATACATGAACGGGATTTCACTCATTTACATGTGCTATTGGGGAGGTGATGATGAAAATCCATTTGATGGTCCTCATTTTCATAAAGGGCCGAAATGTGCGATTACAGCTCATTGTAGGTGGAGATACAATCAATTGATTGATGAATTATATAGATTGATGGATGTAGATCGAACACAATATGAGTTAGAAGTTATTTGTAGATATCCCCATTCATTTGATAGCGGGATTGGTGAGTATTTCCCATTTCGTATCAAAGATGATGCAGATATGGATATAATGTTCGATGTTTCTATTAAATTTGGTGGGTTGAGTAGCTTGCAGTTGTATGTGGTCAAGAAATTCATTGAAAATCGACGTTTTGAAGAGGTTGGATTTGTATGTGGGAATTCACCGAATCGTGATGTAGGCATTGGTCCAAGTACTCAAACCCTTCTATCAACCCAAACATCGAATACTGATTTTGGGGCATGCACAAATGATCAAGTTGAAGATGAGAATTCGGAAGATGATGAAGATTATGAAGAAGAGGAAGAAACAGATTTAGATGCAGAACTAGATGATGTTGATGATGGATATGAAGAGTGTAGTAGTGATTCTGATATAGATTTGGGGGAGGGTGAAGATGGCTCGATGGATTACGATGTGGAGACAAATTTGGTTCGTTATGAAGCGCCGGAAAATCGGATGTATGAGAGAGGAGATTATGCTTTTTACAGTGATATTGGTGATCTTGCTCGAGAAGAAGAAGGCTTGATTGATTTTCAAACTCAAACGGGTTTTCCAATTTGGGATCCAAAGAAAGATGAAATTGCTAAAGGTGTACGCTTTTCTACCAAGAGTGAGGCGCAATTTGAGATAAAGAAGTACCATATTAATTCCAACCAGCGGTTCAAGGTAAAAAAGAGCACACCTCATAGATGGGTAATAGAATGTCTACTGAAAAATTTTCCGTGCAATTTTCATGTTCGTGTGAGTCGGAAGAAGCTTGGGTATTGGGAAGTGACCCAATACAAGAGTCCTCATTGCTGCTTGTATTCTGGAGAAAGTCAAGATCACCCCAACCTAGATGCGAAGTTCATTGGTCGGCAAGTAGTAAGTTTTATTAAGAAGGATCCAGATGTGAAGATTGGGGTTATTATTGCACATATAAATGAAATGTACGACAAGACAATTACCTATAGGAAGGCATGGTATGGGAAACAAAAGGGTATAGCAGAGGTATTTGGAGATTGGGAGGAATCTTATAAAAGGTTACCCCGCGTCCTAGCAGCCATTCAAAAATACAACCGAGGAACAATTGTTGAGTATGCTCTTCTTCCTGGTTGTCCTCTTCCTCTTGATGTCGATCTCTACTTTGAACGTGTTTTTTGGGCATTTGGGCCTTGTATTGAAGCTTTCTCTCATTGTCGGCCTGTCATTTCAGTTGATGGTACATTCCTACACGGTAGATATAGTGGAGTAATACTGATTGCAATGGGTGTTGACGCCCAAGATAGTATAATTCCTCTCGCATTTGCTATAGTTGAAAAAGAGGACCATAAGAACTGGAGTTGGTTCTTAGATCTTGTTTGCAAACATATCATCAAGAGTCGTGAGGTATGCTTGATATCCGACCGTCATTGGGGCATTCTTAAGACTATATCAGAAGATACTTGGTCGCCAAATGTGCATCATCGATATTGCTTGAGGCATATGAGAGCAAACTTCTTGGACAAGCACAGTGGGTCAGATTTGAAGTATTTGTTTTGGAAAGCTGGTAAAGCAAGTCAAGATAGGAAATTGCAGAATACCTTGGAGACTATCCGTTTCATTAAGCCTGAGGCAATTGCATGGTTCACTAATTTAGATGCCAGAAAGTGGACATTGGCTCATGATGGTGGTTATAGATATGGCATTATGACTAATAACATGTCTGAGGTTTTTAATGGTGTCATGAAAGGAGCCCGTGGGATGCCAATAACAGCAATTGTTGAGACTGCATTTTACCGGTGTGTGGAATACTTTCAGGTTCGACACGGGTTTTCACTGATGCCTTAGGAGGTAATCCTGATAACCCAAGTATCAATCCCTTGCAACAATTCAGCCAAAAGATTCACTATCGATACAAGAAGAACAGCGAGAAGGCAACAAAACATATTGTTAGAAGGTTCAACACTCATGAAATGGGGGTGTATCAAGTGACAACCGCACGTCGTGGTGAAAAGGGTGGAAATATCCAAATTGTCCGATTTAATGATCGCACTTGCACGTGTGGTAAATGGGTTGCATATCACATGCCTTGTTCGCATCTTCTTGCATGTTGCCAAGCTCAACATATGGATGGTCGTTCTTTCGTTGATCTATTTTACACTCTTTTTGAATACTACAAGACATGGAAGGGAACATTTGAACCACTACCTCATGAGGACTATTGGAATGTGAGTCATTTGGTGCCAAGTTTTCTACCTAATCACAGACTGAAACGTGCTGCAAAGTCCGGACGGCCCAAATCTAGACGATTTCGAAACTCGATGGACTTTCAATCAGATAAACGAAAGACTCAGTGTTCAACATGCAAGCAAGAAGGCCACAATCGTCGTAGATGTCCAAATAATAGGGCATAGAGATTTCATGTAATTTCTATTTGAGTTGGATGTAATATTTTCTTTGAACTTCGTTCTATTTGACTTGGATTATTTTCTTTGAACTTCATTCTGACCTCGATGAACTATTTTATTTGACTTTAATGAATTTCCTTTTAGTTGAGTTTGATTTATTAGTCATTTCATTTCTTTTTCGTACTTGACATTAGTCATTTAAGTGCTAAAGTGACTGGAACTTCAAATTTTAGCCTTTTGATTCTCAACCGCATTTGAATTTTTTTTTTTTTTTTTTTACAGAAACAGTCCCAGTCCAGTAGAGAAGAAACAGTTGAGGAATTTCAAGTTCACTAAACTCGCCACTGGTAGAAGCGAGTTTAGTGAAACTCGCCACTACCAGTGGCGAGTTTAGTGAACTTGAAATTCCCCCCTTGCTGCTTCTACAGATTACCCACCTGCAAAGAAAAAAAAACTCGCCACTTGACCATTGCAAAGATATATGACCATTAAAAAGGAAGAAAGCCTACATAGTGCCAGCAATTCTTGTGCTAATACACGGGAGAGAGAATAAGAAGAGTGGAAATCATCAAAAATGTCACATATGAATCACACATCGAGAATGGAGTTTGATTTATAAACTAGTTATGGGATTGGATATATGACCACCTTGCCAGAAGCTCTGCCAGTTTGGAGATAGCTAAATGCTTCTACAGTTTGATAAAACTGAATCAAACCTGAGGTATAAGCTCTTGAACTGGTTCACGTACATATTTTAAAGGAGATCCTAGATAAGTGGGGCTGGACCTATGCCTCGTGAGCGAGGAGAACCAGAAGAACTTCTTGGAGATAGTGGAGGCGTGCTGCCAGGTGAGAAAAGAGAAGGTAAAGTAGTACCCCCAACAACATTTGAATTGGATAAGTTCCCTGTGGTAACAACAGAGCCATTTTTTGTGTCATCCACTAACGATTTAACCTGAAATGATATAACACAAAAATATTGTCAGACCAACTAAAAGATAAATAAAAACAATAATTAAAGGCAACTCACATTCAGGACAGGGGCTTGTTTAGCATAATAGCATTGGGGGACGGTAAATTCTGGATCTCCTTTTGTAGGCTCCTCTGACCAAGGGGAACCGAAAGTCTTATGAAGATTCTCAGTAGAGTTCAAGTTTAAGCCAAGGGTGGTCAAATCGATTCCAAGTGCAAGAGAAGTTAAATCCATAACGATGTTTATGGAAAATGGACTTTTATTTTCAGTCGGAGTGAGCAATTTTCAACATAGCAACTCAAATCAGTCAACTCATTCCCCACCCTTGCTGAACCCAAAACAAAAGAGCCATTTACTATGCTAATCAGCAATTAGACCTACAATCCTAGTGTAAAACAAATGTTCTTTAAAGAAATCAAAGCATAAGATATGAGTAAAAAAAAAAAAGAAAAAATTATGTCAAAGGGCCATGGAAACTGACATCATTAACATGAACAACAAAATCATGAATATCAGCATTCCCACTTCTTCCATTACTCAAGAAATTATGTCAAAGGTCTAACAATTTTTAGATATGCCTACAACGTTAGCTAACAAAAGAGAAGACAAGCTTCATTCTAGGACTAATGCATTTCTTCTCATGTTCTTGACTATGTCACTAGTATTACATAATAAATGATCATGGAAATTATGTCAAAGTGTCACAGTGTCTGTGAAATGGCAGAAACGAGATATCCTGTATAAGAATATTTAGACATATTACCATCATCTCTAATCTCTAACTACTATATAAAAGAAATACTGTTTATGAAGTCTAGTCATATTTCTCAGATTTCCAAAGTGCCCCAACTCTAAGTTATCATTTGTCAGTTATCTGTTTGTAAACTACATCATCATCTACTGCTAATGAACAACTACCAAATCCCACTTCTTCCATTACTCAAGAAATCCACTACTACTTGCTTTTGAAAGAAAAAAAAACCAGCAATTATCTTCACACCATCAACACTACTTAAAATCAGATCAAACATAAAGCAAAATAAGGAAACAAATACTAAGACATATGTACAAATACTAAGACATATGTACATAGCAAACTGAACAATAGGACTAACACCAAGACCTTGCTTTCTCAATGAACCTGGATTTTTGTGAAATTATAACTAAATGAAGCTAGTGGACTAAAATACAATAAAAAATAAGGCACGCATTTTACCTATTTGTCCTTGGGGAAAATCCAGCCCGTTCCAGAATCAGACTGCAAAAAAAAATAAAAAAACAAAATAAATAAAAAAATAAAAAACAACAAGACTGGGAATTATACAAACAAAATGGGTAAATGGGACTACCTTTTTGGGACGGAAGGAGTATACTCAAATCCAACTTCTACACCTGCAAAAAGAATAAAAAAAAAAAAACGAAAACAAATACAGCAATTCCAACAACAAAAGCACTAACATAAAAAATGCATAAATACATGTAATTGTTTCAAAGAAAACATAAAGACATATCAAGTTTCGTGACCACAACCCGGTCACGTAGGGACAATGTCTCACTTCTTCTTGTCATACGCAGACGGGGTGTACTTGTTGGTTGGATGTCGCTCCCTTGACCCTTTCCTTACATATGTCTGTCTCCTCAATTCCTCCCTCTGCTCGTTACTGAGCCCGGATGAGGTCCCAGACGGATCGGCAAATGGTCGAAGTTGTCCCCGTGAAGAAGATGTAGGAACACTAATACCACTCCCTGAATATCGTACCGCCGAGGCTCTAGATGGGGGCTGAAAATCATCATCATCTTGCTCAGGAACACGGGCTCTACTAACCTCCTGCTGCTGTCGATGAACGCGAGGAGGTGGGCGGGGGGGACGAGGAGTACGGTCAACAAAGTCGTCATCATCTGGATCTGGAACACGGGCTCTACTAACATGATGTTGTGGACGCAGTGGAAGAGGTAGAGAGGGAGTGGGAAAATCATATCTGTGTCTCTGTGGCTCCGTCCCCTCAAATATAGAAGAAGCTACCTTATCTAACTGACTCTCTGAAAATAAAGGTGGAAATCTGGAAGTATCAATCCCCTCCTCAACCAGTAGCCTAGCCTCCTCCTCCGCCTCCTCCACCTGACTAGCTGTCCATCTGTCCCCCTGCTCCTCGGGCTCCTCGGCCTCATCCTGTAAGTCCATATCTCCATGTCCATGTCCCTGGACATCTCCATGTCCTTGTCGTTGTCGCTGCCGCCGCTGTCCCTGTCCCTCTCCATCTCCCTGTGCTCTCCTCCTCCTCTCCCGACGTTGTGGAGCAACTACCCCCTGAACACGATCAACAGGCGGTTGAGGTGCATGTACCTGAAGTCTCTGCTGATGCTGAATAAGCCGGAGAGTATCCCTAATTTGCTTCTTTACCTTACCTCTAGACTCGTCCAGCTCTACCATTGCAGCAGCATCATGTGCAATGCCCTCTTCATTGCTCACATACACATTCTGTAGCGATTGCACCTACAGTTGCAAAACAAATAATATTTATTAAGAATCTTTAAAAAACATTGCTCTGGACAAAATAATACTTAAAATTGCTTACCAATCCCTCTAAGAAAGCGGCAGACGACTGATATCCAACCGGCTGGATATGGCTAGGGTTCTGGACAAATAGGCATGTTATCTTCCTGAACCACATGTAATATGGATGGGTGTAATCCATATACTCAACACCACGAACCCCATCTACCACACGATCCCGCCGGGCACGCCATAATTCTATAGACCTCTGGTGGCGTTGACTCCAAACAACAAGTGAATTACCTCGGCGATCAAGCTTGTGCAACTCCACGTCAGTGTCACAAGGGTCGGGAACGGTCTGCTGGATACAAAACTGTCTCAAGACACGGTCTGGGAAGTGCCACTCTACCCTCTCGAAACATATCAGAGGCACCCTCGACCTCCAGACGTCCTGACCCTGACGACAATAATCTGGAGCGTGCTGAGCTCTATTCTTGTATGGACACATGATGACTGTGCGGTCATTGAGCATAGCCAGCTGATCTCTATAGCTAATGAGGTTGTGTGGAGTGACAAACTTATGGGATTTAGGCCCGATCCACCTGAAATTTATTAAAAACACAAAGTATAAGAAAATTGTTGGAAATATGCATTTTAACTAGCAAATTAATCATTATATAAGTATACCTGCAACCCAATGGCAACCCGGTATGACGATCCTCATTTGGCCTAAAAGATTGCGGCTTCGTACAAAGCAACCTATCCCATGCCCAAATCTGTATGCATAAATTAAGTATCAAATACTATCCAAAACAGTTTATGTACTAAATCAAAACTAACATCATAATGCACATTAAAATGAGATAACCATACCTGCAAAATAGTAAGAAATCCACCGCACTGGCTCGTAGTGGGGGAAGTCGCACCACAGAGCTCTCGATATAAGAATGCCAACGCGGCACTGCCCCAACTATACATCGAAATCTTGTCTACATCTCTAAGTAATGGTAGGCAGTATAGCTTTACCCTACTGTTTGTCTTATCCGGCATCACAACAGACCCGAGGCATAAGAAAATGTAGGCACGCGTGTACCTATCAACAATGTCCTGTGGGGACTCTTCCGCGAGCGTCTCAAACTCACTAAAGTGGGTCAGAATCCACTTAATCTTTAGACTACTCCCCTCAATCTCTCCATCAGGTGGGACAGCACCTAAAAGCTCCTGACACAATGCCTTCCAATCTGGAAATGGCGGATAGTCAGCATCAGTGACAGGCTCCCCATCTATCGGCAACCCGGAAAGCAAGCCAATATCCTCTAATGTGACAGTCATCTCACCGATCGGAAAATGAAACGTATGAGTTTTGGGACGCCATCGCTCGACCAGTGCCTCAAGCAAGCCACAGTCATAATGCAACCTCCCTATATGGTGGACCCCCACGAACTCAGTCAATGTTACTCTCTCCAATATAATAGGAGCCAACCTCGGTGGTAGAGCCGGACCGTGTCTAAAACTCAAACTCTGCACCGGCTGTCCTGCCCAAATGTATCGAGCTCGGTGATTGTGATGTGCAGTCAAAACGGTGTCCTCAATAGGGCCAGGATCAACCAAAGCCATCTGTTTAAAAAAAAACATCTAGAATTATATGTACACCCAAATACATTTGTTAACAAAACTCACTTTGGGACAGAGAGAGAGTATAACAATGCAAATCCAACAAAAATTGATATACACTTCTTTTATATACACTTGATTTTGTCAAAATTAACACCACAAATGTTGTTCAACAATGTCAAATGCATCAGATCGAATTTTTTGTTAAGGAAACCCTAATTTATCAATTTTTCATATACACTTTAATTTATCAATTTTACACCACAAATGTACATATTTTATCGAAAAATTGGAATACTTACACTTGATTTTGACAATGGCGAGTTTCAAGGAGTTGATTTGAACAACAATGGAGTATATTTCGCTAAAACTCGCCTTCTTCTCTTCCTCTACCGTCGGTCTCTTTTCTCTCTTTGAATGAAATTTGAAATGAAATGAAAATGCCGACAAGCCAGTGTATTTCGCTGGAATTCGTCTTTGCCAGAAGCGAGTTTTAAACTTAACAAATTTACAATTTTGCCACTCGCTGGTGAGTCAACTTTGGTCAAACTCGCCATTTTCAATAGCGAGTTTAATTAAATTTGAAATTAATTTCTGCCATTTTCTGTAAAATAAAAAAAATGGCAAAAATAAATTTCAAGAAAAATAAACTCGCTAACCATAGAGGCGAGTTTTACCGAAAAAAATTTGAACTCGCCATTGGTGGTGGCGAGTTTCCAAAAACTGGACATTTTTGCAAATAGTTTGGGAGGGTTGGTATTTTGGGAATTATAATTTTAAAAGTGAATTATTTGAGAAAAAATTCGTCCTATTTGAAGTATAGTAGGTGTTATTTTTTTTTTCTTTTCTTTTCTTCTATTAACATTCCCTCATTAGAAGCAATATTACCTTGAAGTCCTTCGCCACGTTATGACACTTGTAGTTTCAAACATACCCATATCCATAACCATGTAAATAAGGGAGAGATATTATTGTTCTTTTCTTATAATTGAAATTCAAATTTGTTGATTACCCGACATTCGGCGAGGTGAAGAAAAACGCGTTGGTTTCTTCTTTTTGGAGGGAAAATCTCAAGTGAACTCGCTTGGTTTTTGGGAGTCGCCACACAGCTAGGTTTAAAGTCCGAGCATTGAAAAAGGACTATTGATAGAAAGTAGAGAATGGGTTTGGAGGTGTAGACACCTTGCCTTGTACCTTTCACCCTGATTGCACACTTTGTGTTTTTACTTTGTTTTACTTATTTTCCATTAGTTTCTGTTACTTTCGTTAAATTTTTGACTGACTCCATCAGTTTTGGGGGATAAACTGAACAGCAGTTCTAACTTTTTAGTTCATTCTGTCAAAATTAACTTTTCAGAGTCGGACGCCTCCACTCTTTAGGGTCAGAGGCGTGCGTCTTCATTACCCCCCACCCCTATAGCAGGAGGCGCGCGCTTCCGGAGGTCAGTGTTGGAAAAAAGTGTATTTTGAAAGAAATAATGAGTATTTTCTTAAATGAATTATTTGTCGAAATGACAAAATGTTTGTGGGTTTGTGTTCTACTCCATGAGGACATGAAGATTGATTATATATTTGTCCAATTTGGTTAAGGGATGAGTGAGATATAAAGGCTCAAAGTAAGTGGGTTGGAATGGGGATAATGTGTTATCCCACATTAGTAAAATATGTGAAAGTGTGTAAGTTTATATACTACTATGCTTTCCATAGTGGTATGAATGTGTGGCATAGAGGCTCTCTCTCGCGCACAGGTGCGCAGGGGGGTGCAAATCAAGGGCCCGATTTGCCTACCGGCTACCGAACTCATGTGCGAGCGCGTCCTGAGGTCAGGTCAGAATCAAAAACAGGGAAGAGAAGGCCAAATTGAAGGAGAAGTGAAACATTTTGGTTCTCACAATCTGGCGACAAGCACCATCAACGCCAACGTATGAATTGATCGGAGCAATTCGTTGGAAAAATTCAAGGTTGAAGGGGTTCATCTGGGTGAGGATGGAGCAGCTCGGATCGGGATTGGGGAGCTCTCGTTGATGAAATATTGAAGTGGTTCATGGGCATAGGACACAAGGGAGTCACAAATTAACAAGGACAGATCTGGTTACCTTTGAGTAAGATGGATTGGACGATCCGAAAATCAGCGTCAAACGTCACCATAGGGGACGGCGACACCCACACCCAGCAAACCGCCGGTGGTCCTTGGCAATAAACACACGGTCAGATCTAGCTACCTGCCGATTCAGGGAGAGTAGATTTGACGCAGATGAAATCGAAGATGATTCGATCGACCACAAGCAAAGATGGATGATAGCCATGGCAGTATCGAATCACTAGGAGACGACGTCCGAACTTGGGAAATCAACATGGAGCGGCAGTCGAACACCGATGAAGTGGGGGATAGTAACCACCCAAATTGACTGAGAGAACTCATTTCCGACATGTTGAGAACTTCGTCGATGGATTGTGGTCGTCAGGAAGTCGAGAAGGGGGACGGAGAGAATTGGTGAAGTGACAAGGGTTAACGATTTCGCCTATCGCCTTGATGGGAACTCGCCAAATCTGAAATCAGATTTTCGGATGGGAAGTTGCAAATCGCCGACAAGTTTCAAGCTGATGGCGAGATTTGTGAAATCGCTTTGAATTTACTGCCGAGAACAAACCTAGGTTAAGAAGGCGACATCGAAGATCAAGTTGGGGGAAATTCTAAAGCGAGAAATTGAACAGGGCTAGATAGTCTGGGCAATGACCAGGAGGTGAAGTTGAAAAGTCAAGAGAGGCCCAAAAAGTGATGAAAAGGAGGAAAGTTGTTGGATACCAGGATTTTGATAAGGGAGTTATTGAAATCACCAAAATTGATCATGACACCCAAAGCACAAAAATCAGGTGTTTTCCTTCCATTTATTATGTTTTTGCTAAATATTTTTGCTCAAGTACACTCTGTTTGATAAATTGATAGCATGCTTGTTCTATTAGATATATGAATAAGGCATTACTGTTGATGATTATTTAAGTATAAAACGGACAGGACTCATATGATTTATTTAGTGGGATGACGAGCAAAAATAAAAATGGAGTGGGTAATTACAAACAAAGTGGGAGTTTCTATTTTTCTGTGAGCGATTCTTGGAACTACTATGCTTACGCATGATTAGAAAATACCTTGTAATGCCCTATGCTAACTTGAATGTATCTTGTCCTAGAATGTATAAGCGTGTGTAGTTCATTCACAAAATAGAAATGTATGCTTAGTAATTTTGTGTCTTGCTTGTTGGAACTAATTGACTTGACAAATTTGCTATTTGTCCATATGTTGGTGGCTTAAGAGAGGTATATGACATCTTTAAAAAAAAAAAAAAAAAAGTTCATCTCCTTTCAGAAAGTTTATGTCTATTTCATGGCTTAGGGGATTTGTTAATATGCTTGTTTGTACTTTCAATTTGATCATGAAAATATTTGTTGGTGAAAGTGAATGGAATGAATAAGTGGTTGATGTCATGTTCCGTCCCCAATATTTTTAATCATATCTTGATTTAATTAGTAAATATTGAATCACACGCTAACATGATCGAAACGCATAAATAGAATTTGGACACATGAAAAATATTGTTGTTTGAAATATGATAAAGTGATTATTCGTGTTCAATTTATGTCATGCGGGAATATTGCACCAAAGTATGTGATTTTTGATTTTCATTGGAAGTTGGTTGCGAGAAGAACAACGACAACAATTGTGGAAGTCATGAATGGGGAAATCATTGACAGAGCCGGATCATGTCGATTGGAAAGGCCGGGCTATGCAAGGCGACATTTATAAAATGGCTGGATGTACTTAAAATTCAGAATGGAGGGTTGTCGATACATACTAAAAATCAGGTGGACCCTTTCCAATTGCATTTTTTATGTTTGTGGATATTTTATTAATATGCATACATGCCCGATCTTTTACCTTCCAAAAAGAGTGCATCCCAATTTTCCTATTCGAAGATGGAAACTCATGCAACTTACTTATGCTGAGGGCTTGATTAAAATATGGAAAATATGACTAAGGGTGAAAATGGCATGTTAATGTATATTATTTATTGGGTATGTCGGTATGCTAATCTGAGGATATTCAATTGGACATAAAAATACTTGTTACTGTGAATGGATAAAGTACTTAGGGAAAGCATGTTCTGTGGCAATAATTCAATTGTTCTTTTGTTCATGAAAAGTTGTTAAATTAGCAAATGGCATGCATTAATACTGATTTGTATGAATGAAAAAGAAAATATGAAATGGCAAAAATTGGTGCTCAATTCAGATGGAATAAATGAATGTACAATCATGCATTTGATATTGAAAGTGGTCTGTATAACTTGATGTTTATATTGATAAAAAGGAAAATATGAAATACGTTGAGAATTTAAGTATTTGGGGTATAAGGGATATGCGCCTAATTGTATCTTGGCATGATTCAATATATACTCGCTTTCTTTTACAAATGGGATATATTGTGCTTGAAAGTAAAAAATGGGACAGACGAAGTATATTATATATTAGCAAGTTGAATGGAATGGTGTGCAATGAAGTATTTTATGTTTGAATGATTGTGGGACAATATTATTGGAAATGTTTGAATTAAATAACAGGCTCTTGTTAAAGTGCGAATGATATGTATAATCTGACACACTTGTACACAGTTGGCACACAGTATTATTAAATGGATGAGAACTATCTTCTACTTGATTTACAAATGATTGTTCGCTTTGACTTGTAGGTATTATATCAAAGGAATTTTATTCGGTTCCTCGAGAATTAAAGGAGTGTTGATCGAGCGGACGGGGAACTAAAACGAATCAATGACAAGGCTGTCTGAAGACAAGCCTTCTTTTTTAAAGGGGGTATGGAAAGATGATCTTGATAACAATGATTTCCGTTAAAATCCGCCAATTTCTATCAGGTTACTTCTCTCCATTCTTGTTATTTATGCTTGAGGTATTTCTATGACTTTATTATTTGATAACATGAATGCATGCTTAGAAAATGACAAAAATTGCATATGTGTATCATTATGCGTATTTGAGTTAAGGAATGGTATTTTTGCAACTTTGTTACTAGTGATGATATGGAAGGATAAATGCTATGACTATTGAAATTGGGGTGGATGGTTATATTGAAACCTAAGTCATGGGAACATATAAAATGTATGATCACCAAATATGATAACAAGGGGTATGCTTGTCGGTTTGCATAATGGGTTATATATTTATTAATAAAAAGGTAAAATTGTTTATATGATGCGAAAATGTCATTGGAAATATATTGGGCTAGATATGATAATACTTGTTGAAAGTGAATAAATCTGAGAAGTTAGAGACTTAAACAAGACCTCTATTCAGAATCTTGTGTCTAGTCTGTTCTTGTATGAGAGAGAACTGCAAAAACTTAACGTTCTCGATAAAAATTTCAAAAACTTGTCTCTATCAGCTCAATCTCAGGTATCCTTTCCTTCAACCAAATTCCCTCCTATAGATCCCCATCAAACACCCTGCTGTTCAAAAACCTCAGAAACACTTTCAAAACAAACAATGGAAGAAGACGAATTTGCCGCCTTCGCCAGAAACTACAAGAGGTTTAAAGACTTCAAAAGGATGCAAAAAGAAAGTCACTAGCAACAAAAATCCTTTACACCACCATTTCAAAAATCAGCAAGCTACAACAAACCAAGTACCAGTGCTACCGATGGCAAAAACAGCAAAGGTGATCTTGTCTGCTTCAACTGCAGAAAACCTGGTCACTTTGCTTCAAAATGTCCTCAGCCAAAGTATGAATACGTGAGGAAATCAGTAAACAAGAGTTATCCAAAGTCTCGAAGTTATGTTGCTGATGATAGCACAGAAAAAGCCTTGCCGGTCTGGTGTGAAACCGATTCAGACGAAGATGCCGATGAAGATGTAGATGCCGATGTAAGTTTCGTTGCATTAGATTCAGATGATGCCGATCTTTCATCCTTGCCGACTCCAATCTACCGAGATCCCTCGCCGCCAAAGACTCCAGTCAAAGAAGTACCAACTAGAAAAGTTCAATCATACTTCAAGGAAGTAAGCATCAAAGCAGAAAACCCAATAGGATACAAGGTTCATCAAGTGGGAACTTCTCTCTATGGACAGTGTAACTCTTCTCACTTCAATGCTTCTAAAACGAAACCCTTGCCGATGACAAGAAAATTCTCTTTCACCGAACATCCCAATATTGCCAAAAGCCTTTCTAAACCCATCTCTTCCCTACCTGACTTTTCACCTGAACCCATTATCTCCACTTCAAAAGATTCAGCCGACCCTCTTCCAGAATTATCTAAGGCTGAGATGGTAGAGATAATGAATGAACTTTTTATTGATTATGAGAAGCTGAGTAGCGTTCATAAAGTAATGGCTGCTGATTTCAAAAGAATTTCTAACGAGAATAGCTCGCTTATGTCTGAACTTTCAATTCTTAAAGGACACGAGCATGAGTTTGTTCTTCTAAAGAAAGAAAACCTAGATCTCAAAAGTCAAGTGGCAGTATTGATAGCTCAGATCGAAGATCTTGTGAAGAGAAACAATCATCTCTCAAGGATTGTTGATTCTTACACAAAATCTAGAGTTACTCTTGAAACAATCCTACAGACCCAAATGTCATATAAGGACCAATCTGGGTTAGGATTTGATTCCAGCAGCAGTAGCTCTACTGAAACTTGTGCAACCGAGAAAAAGGATGAGAAAGTTGAATATAGTCATATTAACTCAGTGCATAAGGATGCTAAGACAATATACAGTGCTGTGGCAATGAGTATCCTAAGAACCAGAACAAAAGGAATGATAAGCACAAACAAAGATATGTTAAGGTTGCTGATACTGAGTCTGCCGATAACGGTATTCTTGGTGAATACATCAGCAGAGCAAGTGCTGCCGGTCTAACCACCTCTGCTGCCGATGGACAAGTACCTAAAAAGGTAACTGCCAAAGGTAAACAGAATGGAAAGAAAGGCAACACTGGCACCTTTAAACCTACTAAGTTTGTGCCTGCTCAATTCCCTAGTTCTGCCGATGCACTGAATAAACAGAATGATGTTCTGCCGACTCCACAGCCTATCAGTCAAGTGAGATGTTCTAATTGTTCTGAATATGGTCACAAGGCTCATGAATGCCTCTTGAAGCACCTATCTGGACCCACTGAGATTACATCCTCTAGTGGTGGCCAGATGTGGTTGCCAAAGAGGAACTAACCCTCGGACCCAAGAATAAGGGGGACCATAAGTATACCGTTTTATTTCAGGAATGCTTCATGGCCTCAACTGGTGCAAGCAAGGATTTGTGGATTCTAGATAGTGGTTGTTCAAGACACATGACATGATTTGCAGATCTACTTACTGATATATCAGAAGCATCAGGTCCCCCAGTGGTTTTCGGTGATAATGCTAAAGGAAAAATCATCGGTATTGGTACCATCAAAAGAGGTGCAGTCACTGTACAGAAGGTCTCTCTAGTGGATGGTATGAAACAAAACCTTCTATCAATATCACAATTCTGTGATAAAGGAATGCAATGTGTATTTACTACTTCCAGTTGCTATGTGAAAGACATTGCTTCCAATGAAACTCTTCTCACTGCCAAACGTAAAGGTAACATTTATGCAGTAGATTTAAGTACTATTACTGGTGTTACTAATGTTTGTTTTGTAGCTAAGAACATCAGTGAGAACTCTTGGCTATGGCACAAGAGACTCAGTCACTTGAACTTCAAATACCTATCCAAGCTTGCCGGTTCAAATCTGGTTACCGGTCTGCCTCAAGTGTCTGCTGATCATGGAAAGAAATGCAAGGCCTGCCAACTCGGAAAACAACACAAGTCATCTTTCCACAGCAAGCCCTGCATGTCTATATCTAAGTGCCTCCAACTGCTACACATGGATCTATTTGGCCCCACAACTACTGCATGTATTGGGGGAAGTAGATACACTCTGGTGGTAGTAGATGACTATTCAAGATATACTTGGGTAGAAACCTTCAGCAACAAAGATGATACTTACGCTATTGGTACCAAGTTATTTAGACTACTACAGACCCAGAAGGAGAGTGATATCATCAGTATGAGATCAGACAACGGCACTGAATTCAAGAACAATGGTATTGCTCAGTATTGTGATGATCATGGCATAGACCACAACTTCTCAGCTGCCGGTACACCACGACAAAATGGTGTCGTTGAGAGAAAGAACAGAACTCTTATAGAAGCTGGTAAGACCATGATTGCTGAAGCTAGGCTGCCGAAATATTTTTGGGCTGAAGCCATCAATACCGCCTACTTCACTCAGAACAGATCTCTCATCAACAAATTTCATAACAAGACTCCTTATGAACTCTGGAGAGGCAGAATTCCCAACATTGGATTCTTCAAAATATTCGGCTGCAAATGTTACGTGCTTTACAACGGTAAATAGCACAGAGGTAAATTTGACGAGAAAGCTGATGAAGGAATCTTTGTTGGATACGCTAAACACAGTAAGGCTTTTCGAGTTTTCAATAAGAAACTTTTGAAAATTGTTGAATCTGTTCATGTAACCTTTGATGAATTTGATTTGCTAGAGTCTGACAAGGCTCCAAATAGTACTAATGAATCTAGTGCTCATGAGACTGGTGAATCCAGCAATACTAACCATGCAGGACAAGTTCCAGCTGCTGATCCAGTTATATCAGTAGAAGAATCAGCAGAAGCTCAATACTTCCCTTCATCGGCAGAACCAAAATCTGCTGATGAATTTCACAATCCATTTGCCGATGAAAATTCTGCTGATCATACTGAAAATAGATCTAGCCCTCAACCAATTTCTGTTATAAGGCCCTTCCCCACAAGCTCTCAAACTAATCCACCTCTCACCAAAAATTCTAATTCTCCTACTCCACTTGCTGATCTTGACCTTCCTCTCGAATCTTTACAACAAGATACAGTCTGGGACACCCAAAATGAAAATTTGTCCTAATTCGAGTGGGACGGAGGGAGTATAGCCTTAGATAGCGCTTTTTTATGCGCTACCTAAGTTAGCTTGCATTTTTTTAAAAAAGCACTTAGATAGCACATAAAAAGCGCTATGCAAGTTGAATTCTAAAAAACGCTATGTTAGATCCTTCGCTTAGATAGCGCATAAAAAACGCTATGTTAGCTTGCATAGCGGCAGCTTACATAGCGCTTTTATGCGCTATCTAAGCCCAAAAATAAGCGCTATGCAAGCTTAAATCTGTACTACCAGTGGTTTCATATCAATGGATGTTATACGAGTATTTAACACTGACCAATTATTCCCGAAATGACCGATATTTTATGATTTAAGGAACATGAATGTGACTTCTAATAGTAAAAATCATAAATATCTTTGTTGTCCACTTTCAAAATGTTAGTTTTCTTAGTTTGAATATGAAGTGTGGAAAAAAGGGTAAAATATCATTTAGAGACACATATTAGATCAACATTGTCATTTATTTTGGAATAAAGATGGTAATAGACTAACTCAACAGTCCAAGATAATGCTCAATAGTGAAGGAAAATATATACAAGAGTACTAAATCAGTCGGGTGTGAATAAATCTCATTTAATTGGATGATAACTTTTATTGATGAAGCTTTGAAATAACATTGTATAGTAATATTATGAATTGCATTTGAGATGAGAAAACTATCAAACAAATCTGATTACTCAATCCCGGGTCTATTGAGTACACTTGTATAGTTGTATTTGTGTTTCATAGTGTAACATATAACAAGTTAAGCAAACACACGGGTGTACTTCATTTATTTTAAGATAGGGACAGACTCATTCTTCTTAATTTTGGTTATATAAATTTAAACAACTACTCCCTCTATTCTATCACTAAGAGTGTTCATTTTTAAGATTTTTTTTTCCAAAAATAAGTGTAAATTTTGCGCATAACTTTGTCCCTAAATGTTTTTTTTTTTTTTTTTCTGATTAATTGTTTTTTCACCGGTCTCTTTATACATGCAAAAACTAAATGTTTGTAAAGACAATTATAAAATTTTATATGAATTTTTGTCACCAAATTGTACAAAAAGTTATGTCCCTTAAAATGAAATTTGGACACCCATTTAGGGGCAGAGGAGTATTACTCAATGAACATATAATCACTGTCAATCAGAATAAGTTTAATAACAAAATTTATTAAGCTTTTGTGCTTGAATAATTACTCCCTCTGTCCCGGAATAAATGTCACATGTGGTCAATCAAGTTAAAGTTTGACCAAAAAAATGTGAAAATCTGAGCGTTTTTTTAACTATTTTGAAAATCGTTATTGATACATCAATAGAAACACCATTCAAAATTATTTTTAAAATCTAATGAAGATAAATAGTTTTGCCTTAATAATTGGTCAAAGTTTAACTTAGTTGACCATATATATATATATATATATATACTCCCTCCGTCCCACCTCACTTGACACCCAAGAGGTGGGCACAATAACTAAGGAAAAAGAATAAAATAAAGAAAATGTGTGGTAGAAAATGAAGAGAGTGAGTGAGTGGGGTAAATAGTAGTGTTGATTGAATAAATTGAGTGGTGTAAAATGAAGAGAGAGAATGAGTGGTGAGATAGAGTGAATATAAAATTATAAAAAGTACGCTATTTTGAGAAGTGTCAAGTGAGCTGTGACGGATCAAAATGGAAATAAGTATCAAGTGAGTGGGGATGGAGGGAGTATATATATAGAGGTAGTATTCCTGTAAAAATTCAATATAGTTAAAAGGCTTTATTGCTTGAGCCGCAAGAGAGATAAGTGTGTGTGAACGGCACAAGTAACAGGGGTATTTTTGAGATTTTATTGCGACCATCAACGGAATCTAGTGATGAGTAAAAAAACAGTTTCCTAATCTTCTTAGGAAAGGAGGAAATAGACTACTACCGTAATTAACATTTTTCCTTCTCCTTATAAGATGAGGAAATTATATCGCTCTATAAATACAGGGCATTCTTATTTCAGTTTTTTTTTACAAGCAACAAAAATCATTCTCAGTTTCTCCTCAAATCTATCTGCAATTAGGGTTGTTATATTATGGTTAGCAAGATAAGTTGTACCTTGTAAGTAAGATCGCTAATGGGGAAACGAAAGTCAAGAATGATGACGCCCTGCTATCGTGGATCCGGCGTTCCCCCAAAGGGATAAGTGTCAGAGGGTTGGCTCTTCCGCCGGTGATTTCACGGTCTTATCTCCTTCGAGAGGGACCTTATGCTCCAATTTGTTCCCGGTGGAGTCCATTGAGGATAGAGAGCGCGCCCGGGAGTTCGGGCTTAAGATAGCCAAAGCCCCTGAGGTGTATGGGGTGGATCTACACAGCCGCCGGAGCGCTAATGCCTATGTTGGTGATGGGCTGATGCACCGTCTATATTTTCCAGATTACCAACAGAAGGTCTTGGCTACTTCGAATCCTATCGCCGCCGCGGGCAACGTTGGCTTGTGCTTGACCGAGGTTCGTTTTTGACTTGGGTTATATATCGTGCTTCTCTCCGCATCGTAGTCTAATCACCTTTGTTATTTGCAGATTGCCAACGATGTTATCTATTTGCGGACCCAACACGAGTCTGACGCCGCCGTGATCGCGGCGAGGAATAATGAGCTGATGTCGGCGAGGGAGGAGGTCCAAAAGTTGACCAAGACTGTGGAGAGCGCCGGCCAGGAATTAAAGAGTAAAGATGCGGAGGTCGTTAGCGCGGCCAAGGAGGTATCTAAATTAAGTGGTGAACTGGCCGCTGCTCGAGAAGCCAAAGAGCGGGCTGAGGCTGAGAAGGCGAGTGTTGATGCTCGCAATACTGAGCTCCTGAGGTTGTTGGAGGCGGAGAGGAAGAAGTCCGCGGAGCTGTCCAACAAAGTGGATGAGCTGGACGGCAAACTTCTTGACCAAATGCGCTATGAGAATGAACGTGAGCGGGTCTTGGAGGAGGAGAGGGGCAAGGCGGTTGCTGAATTCAAAGAGTCCGCAGAGTACTCTGACAAATTATCCGTCGCGGGCAATGAGCAATATGAACAGGCGGTGCATACTATTGCCCGGAATCTGGCGGCCACTGGGAAATATACTGCCCAAGAGATCACTATCCTTTGTTCCATCGTGGCCACGGATCCGGAATGCTTTAATGGTCATTCCTTAGTACCATTTGCCGATCATCAGCTTGAAGCCTTGCCCGAGTCGGTTTGGAATGCTCTGCCTCCGGTTTCACCTGTAACCGTTCAACCCCTGATCAGAATGATAGATGACTTGCGGTTTACGGGTGACGAATCCGCCTTGTCTCTGGCCGCGGCTCTGGAGAAGGTATTTGGCCCCAATGGCCCCTTCGTTGAAGGTATTGTTCTTCCCTTTTCAGCTTTTGCCTCCGCTCTAGCCGAAGCCTCTGAAGCTCTGGCTCGTTCTACAGCTGACCATACTGCCTCTGATTCTGTTCCAGAAGTGGAAGTCAACCCGCCGCCGGGCAGCTGAAGATCAAACCGGGCTGCGTCCTGGGGCCCTTTTTGTAATAGTATTAGATTCTGTGAATTTGAACATTTGACTCCATTTTGACATGATTTTGTAATATACTTAATTGCTCTTCTTTTGATCCTTATTTCTCCTTGCCGTTTACTTTCATTGTGTTCTATTGCTCATGGAATCGCCAAGCATTTATTGTTCTTTCTTAAATACTTTGTTTGTTTTTCATTATTATCTCCCTTGGCGGGCTTACGGTCTAGCTCGAGGGCGTATGACCGCGCATCGTTCATGAGAATTCATGCAACGTTATTTCCCTTGGCGGGCTTACGGTCTAGCTCGAGGGCGTAAGACCGTGCATCGTTCATGAGAATTCATGCAACGGTATTTCCCTTGGCGGGCTTACGGTCTAGCTCGAGGGCGTATGACCGTGCATCGTTCATGAGAATTCATGCAACGGTATTTCCCTTGGCGGGCTTACGGTCTAGCTCGAGGGCGTATGACCGTGCATCGTTCATGAGAATTCATGCAACGGTATTTCCCTTGGCGGGCTTACGGTCTAGCTCGAGGGCGTATGACCGTGCATCGTTCATGAGAATTTAGGAAGATCTTTTATTTTAATGGGACAAACATAATATTATTGATCTTTCATCTTTTTTCCGCTCATGGAGCCGTACATCAACATTACAATGCATAAGGTAGAAACTAGGCGGATTTCTAATAACAGGGGGGAATACAATCTTCAAGGGTAATACTTCTTCAGGTGGTCGCTGTGCCAAGCGTTTTTCAAGTCCTTCCCTTCTTTGGTGAGGAGTCTGTAAGTCCCTTCTTTGATTATGCGGGCGATCTGATAAGGCCCTTCCCAGTTGGGCGAGAGCTTGTTATATCCGGGCTGTCTCCCCGTGACTTCAACTTTTCTCAGGACCCAGTCTCCCACGGAAAATGACCTCTTGTTCACCCTTTTGTCATGATGGATTTTGGCCTTTTTTTTGTAATTGACCATCTTTGCCCGTGCTTCCAACCGTTTTTCTTCAAGAAGGTCTAAGTCTTTTCTCCGGGCTTCCTCATTCCTTGTTTCATCAAAATGGGCGACCCTGTAGGTGGGTAGGGCTGCCTCTACGGGCGCGACCGCCTCTGATCCATATGTCAAGGAAAAGGGGGTTTCTCCTGTTGAATTCCTCGTTGTGGTTCGGACAACCCATAGGGCAGTACTGAGCTCTTCCATCCAGCGACCGCTCCTTCCCTTCAAATTTTTGTGCAAGGCGGTCATAAGCAACTTATTTGCGGCCTCGGCCTGTCCATTTCCCTGCGGTCTTGCGATAGATGATTGCCGATGTTCTACGTTGAGTCTCTTGCATTCCGCCGCAAACTTGCTTTGGAACTGGGGCCCATGATCGGAGACGATAGCCCGGGGCAAACCAAACCGGCAGAATATATGGTCGTGGATGAACTTGATAATACTTGCTTCCGTCGTGCTAGTTAGTGCCTTGGCCTCTACCCATTTTGTGAAATAATCTACTGCGACCACCACCATTTGCGCTCCGCCGGGCGCTTTGGGATAAGGCCCAATCAAATCAATTCCCCACATGTCAAATGCCCAAGTTGGGGCTACCAGGCTCTGCTCCGTGGATGGCTGCCTTGGTATGTTGGCGAATCTCTGGCATTGATCGCATTTGCGGACATATTCCTCCGCATCTTTTTTCATTGTCGGCCAGTAATACCCGAGGAATCTGATCTTGTCGGATAATGTCCGTGCACCGGGATGCCCTCCACATACGCCCTCATGGACTTCGTACAATAAGTTGGTAATGGTCTCGGATTTCACACACCTCAGCAGGGGTTTGGTAAAAGACCTTCGGTAAAGCACGTTGTCAATGATCGTGTATCTGGCGGCTTGTCTTCTCAAAACCTTTGCCCGATCCGGATCGCTGGGAAGGATCTCCTTTTCTATGTATTCCGTAATCTCGTCTACCCAATCCTTCTCAGGCTCCCCTATCTGGTGGATCTCTACCCTGTCGATGGCCGGGCGTTCCGTAAATTCTATCCAACAATCCATACTGAGCTTCGCGATGTCTTTGGAACTGGGGCCCATGATCGGAGACGATAGCCCGGGGCAAACCAAACCGGCAGAATATATGGTCGTGGATGAACTTGATAATACTTGCTTCCGTCGTGCTAGTTAGTGCCTTGGCCTCTACCCATTTTGTGAAATAATCTACTGCGACCACCACCATTTGCGCTCCGCCGGGCGCTTTGGGATAAGGCCCAATCAAATCAATTCCCCACATGTCAAATGCCCAAGTTGGGGCTACCAGGCTCTGCTCCGTGGATGGCTGCCTTGGTATGTTGGCGAATCTCTGGCATTGATCGCATTTGCGGACATATTCCTCCGCATCTTTTTTCATTGTCGGCCAGTAATACCCGAGGAATCTGATCTTGTCGGATAATGTCCGTGCACCGGGATGCCCTCCACATACGCCCTCATGGACTTCGTACAATAAGTTGGTAATGGTCTCGGATTTCACACACCTCAGCAGGGGTTTGGTAAAAGACCTTCGGTAAAGCACGTTGTCAATGATCGTGTATCTGGCGGCTTGTCTTCTCAAAACCTTTGCCCGATCCGGATCGCTGGGAAGGATCTCCTTTTCTATGTATTCCGTAATCTCGTCTACCCAATCCTTCTCAGGCTCCCCTATCTGGTGGATCTCTACCCTGTCGATGGCCGGGCGTTCCGTAAATTCTATCCAACAATCCATACTGAGCTTCGCGATGTCTTCGTTTGTGATTCTTGAAAGTAAGTCCGCCTCGGAGTTTTCAGCCCGGTTAACCTGGGTCAGCTCGTGGTACTCAAATTCCCCCAACAGGTTTGCTGCAAGTTCCTTGTATTTGAGCAGCACCGGGTGATTTGTCTCATATTCCCCTTTGACCTGATTTACCACTAGCTGTGAGTCACTTTTACGATCAAATTTGAGACCTTCATGTCCCGGGCTAATTCCAAGCCCGCTATCAACGCCTCGTACTCGGCTTGATTGTTGGAAACCGCGAACTTGAACCTTAAGGCTCGTTTAAACCTTTGACTTTCCGGGGCGATCAATAGGATTCCGGCGCCACTAACGGTTTTTCCGGAGGATCCGTCAACGCTTAACGACCAACAATTCTCCGGCCTTTCTTCATTATTCACAGCCTTCTTGCCCGCCTTATCTTTGCCTTATCGGGCTGGACTTTGTCCGCTTCGCTTTCCTTTACTTCAAACGTTGTTTCTGCCACAAAGTCCGCCAGTGCTTGTGCCTTGATGGTCTTTCGCGGGGAGTAAGTTATTTGGAACTCAGTCAGTTCTATTGACCATGACAGCATTCTTCCCGAGGATTCGGGCTTATGGAGCACTTTTTTTAGCGGGGTGTCCGAATAGACCGTGATTGGGTGGGCGATGAAGTATGCCCGCAGCTTCCGAGCGGCTATGAGCAAGGCGAAAGCCAGCTTTTCAATGTTCAAGTAGCGCCCTTCTACCGCGGATAGTGCCTTGGAGACATAGTACACGGGCTTCTGAAGGTCGTCCTCTTCCCTTACCAAAACCGCAGCCACAACGTGATCTGTTGCAGCCAAGAAAACGTAGAGTTCTTCACCCAAAATGGGACTGCTCAACAGCGGCGGTTTTCCCAGGTAAGCTTTTATCTGTTCAAAAGCATTCCGCCAGTCCTCGTTCCACTCAAACCCCTCATTTTTTCCTCCTTTCAAAGTTTTAAAGAAAGGCAGGCATTTTTCTGCCGACTTGGCGATGAACCTCCCCAAGGCCGTGATGCGGCCATTCAGCTTTTGTACCTCTTTAACACATCTGGGGGGTTGCATGTTTATTAACGCCATGATCTTCTCCGGGTTTGCCTCTATCCCTCTCTGGTTCACCATGAAGCCCAAAAACTTCCCTGCCTTTACTCCAAAGGCGCATTTGGATGGGTTAAGCTTCATATTGTTTCTCCGGAGGCTGGTGAAAGTTTCTGTCACATCAAGGTCGTGAGAGGTATCCTTGGTCTTGATAACCATATCGTCGATGTAAGCCTCCAGGTTCCGGCCTAATTGATCATCAAAGACGATTCCTACCATCCTTTGATATGTACCGCCCGCATTCTTCAGGCCAAACGGCATGTTGTTAAACGTGTAGGTTTTGCCCGCGGCATAGAAAGCGCATGACGGAATATCGGCCTCCTTCATTTTGATTTGATGATAGCCCGAGTAGGCATCTATAAAGCTTAATACTCTATGGCCGGCGATAGAGTCTACTAATTGATCGATCCGGGGAAGAGGGTAACAATCCTTAGGGCAGGCTTTGTTCAAATCGGTGAAATCCACGCACATTCTCCACTTTCCATTTGCTTTGGTTACCATGACGACGTTGGCTAACCACTTCGGATATTTGATCGGGCTTATGATTCCTGCTTTCAGCAACTTATCTACCTCGACTTTGATCGCCGCTTTCTTCTCCGGTGAAAAGTATCTTTCTTTCTGGAGGACCCGGGTAAATGTGGGGTCGATATTTAGTTCATGTTCGATCACCTCTCTGCTTATCCCCTCCATGTCCTCTACGGTCCAGGCGAACACGTCTAGGCTTCTTCGCAATAGCTCTATCAACACCTTTCTTTCCTCCGCGGGGATCTCTAGCCCGACTTTTATTGTCTGCTCAGGGAATGCCGGATTTATGACCACATCTTCCAAAGCATCATTAGGGCGAATATCTGCAACCTCTCGGTCATGCAGTGAATCAATTACGATGTTGATATGCTCGGTTTCCGCGGCCATACGGCGGGCTCTCCTGCTCCGCTTGAATTCTGCCCTCGTGGAGTGGAAAGACAACGTCCCGATCATGGCCGTTCCTGCGACCTCTTTTTCACTTGCTTTGGCCCTTTTTGCCTCCCTCGGGCTTCCCAGTCTTTGCCTTGCTGCGCCCTCCTTTCTCTTTCTCTCTATGACTTTGAGGAAGAGCTCGGGCTTATTCTCGATACACGCGATCCCTGCAGGGGTACTGAACTTGATTTTCTGGTGAGGGATTGAGGCAACGATTCCAAGGGCAGCCTGAGCGGTAACTCCCAAGATCGCGTTGTACTGGGATTTTAGATCGATCACCATGAATGTGACACGGGCTGTTTTCTCGAACGGCCTTTCTCCAATGGTTACTTCGAAGTCAATGGTCCCTTTTGCGTAGACCGTATGATTCGTGAACCCTTCCAACAAGCCCGCATATGGGGTTAAGTGCGCCTCAGACATCCCCATTTCTTCTAAACAATGGAAGTAAAGTATGTCCCGTGAAGCCCCGGTATCAATGAGGACTCTTCCAATATCCGCTCTACCAATAGCCATCTTGATTGTTAACGGTTGTGTTGAATGAAAAAGGGTAGATGCCAGTTCACTCCTTCTGAAACCGATCATTTCTTCTTGCTCGGGCGGATAGGTGGGTATCAGGAATACTTTTTCCAGTCGCCTGATCTGGGCGGAAAGCTGGGTATTGCTCGGGGCTTCCTCTCCTATGTACTGGATGTCATAACGTCCTTCCCCGTCTGCATTATTGTCTCTGACGTATTGAATATTTCCCCGCGGGGCTTCTTCTTTACTGCTGGACCCCGTGATCCATTTCTTTAATTCCCCGGCCTCCACCTTTTGTTGTATTATTTTCTTCAGCTGGAAACAGTCATCGGTAGAATGCCAGTGGCTTTCATGGTATCCACACCATTTCTTTTTGTTCGCCTCGTAAGGCTTCCTCTCCAGTGGAGGTGGTGGAGGTAAAGCTTCTGCCCGCAATATCTCAGTTCTCGGTGCGATCAAAGGGGTGAAAGCACTGTCATTGCCTCTTTTAAAGTTGGGCATGCCTCTTGGTCTGCCTCTGCCTCAGCCACCATTGTTTCCCGAGTAGCCTGAGTGATGACGAGGGTCATGAGCGGGCTCGATTCTTTCCCTAACGCTCCTGCGGGCATCGGCCATAAATGCGGGCTCTACTCCGGCCATAGCGATGGCCCTGTTATACATCTCTTCTGTCCCCTCGGGCTTTCGGCAAGCAAACTCCTGCCTCAAAGTATGGGATGTTAATCCCCCTAGGAAGCATAGCTCGATGTCGTTCCTTGTTAGATCCACAATCTGCTCGGTCATTTTCCGTAACCGAGTGATGTATGCCTTTGTGTTTTCCCCGGGGTATTGCTTAACGCCGTACAGGTCCGATTTTGGTCTTGCGGCCTCCCCTGCGCCCGCGAACGAGTTCAAGAATGAAGTCCGCAATTGCTCGTAGCTGCAGATAGAGCGTGGTTTATGGGCCAATAACCACCCCAATGCCTTCCCTTTAAAGGTGGAGGCGAGGGCTTTGCACTTCACGGCCTCATCTGTTGAAAATAGGGCCATCTTCCCTTCAAATCGCCCAACATGGCTTTTTGAGTTAGATGAGCCGTCATACGCGTCTAGCGTGGGCACCTTTCCTCTTTGGATCGGGGAATCACTGATCCATGATGCGAAAGCGTCCATGGGTCCAACGCACTTTGTTACGTTTTGCTTGGACTCCCATAGCTCTGCGATCATTCTTTGGAACTTTTGATCCATTATGTCCCCCGTTTTAGCCCTTTTTACGGTTTCTGTAATTACATCATCATTTTTAACAATTGCCTTTCCTTTAGATTGGCCTCTTGTCTTTCTGGGCTGTGATTCTCCCTCCTCACTCTCCCCTTCATCTTCTCCCCTCTCCTCGTCATCATCTACGAGGATTGTCCGCCTTTTTCCTCCTACAATCCTACTGGCCCTGCTCTTGGAGCTCGCCAGATCATGGGCTTTTGATTTTTCAGGGGGGCTTCTAGCATTGGCCTCGGCATTAAACAGCTCCTCGAGGGCCAGATTCAACTGTAGCCCTTCCTCTACCAGGTTCTGCCTATCTGTGAGGATCTGGATTTTCTTTTGGATTTGATCAGGGGTGAGGGGAGTAACGGGGGTTTTTTGAGTTTTGAGAGCTTTGGAAGTTTCTATACGGTCTCTCAGATCTGCCTCTCTCCTTGCCCTTTGAGAAGGGGTATAGGAGTTGCCACTAAGAGTCTTATTTCCCAACCTGGCAAAAACTGATCCCTGGGGCACTTGTCCCGAAGGGCTAGCATTTGGGTTTACTTCTTTCCCAGTCATTGCGAAGATTTCGTATGTCAAGAATCAACAAAAGAGACGGGGTACTCTTTTGGAAACGTGAAAAACGGAAGAACTAGATGAGGATTTGAAACGAATTAGATTGGGAAAGCAAACGAAGCAAGAAGATTGCACTGGGAAGATTTTCGATTCCCGGCAATGGAACCACTGATGACGCCCTAGGGTTCTGGGGTCACGGAGGTAGAACTACAATATAGCTGTCTCTTGATCCTGATCACAACACAAACAAGAACACCGTTAAGACCAAGGCCGGGTTGGAATCCGGCTTAGGCCCTCGGGTGTGAGAGTAAGATCTCTGAGGAAAACCTAAGTAGAGAGCTTGTGAAAGCCTTGTGTGTGTGAATAGGATAGAGCACGTACGTGGCCCATGGGGGCGGATAGAAGTATTTATATGAGTAGAAGAAGGAGGTAGGTTTAAGGTACTAACCGCCCTTGTACCGGATGGACACGCGGCAGGTCCTCATTGGTTCGGCCAGGGGAGTGGCTGGGAACGTGGCGTGTTGTCAGGGAAACATGGTTCCACCACCAACCGTCATGGTGTGTCAGGTACGAACAGGTAACGTCTGTTGTACGTTTGCGACAGCTGGCTGCTGCGGGCTCCGGGCAGGTGGTTGAGTGATCAACACGGGACCCTAAGAATAGCGGGAGGCAGAGCTACCTCGGTTACTGTTATCATGAAGCCCGGGTATCTCGGGCTTATAAGCCTGCGGGCTTATCCGAAGATAAGACCGAGCATCGCAGACCGGACCGGACCCGGTTCAAAGCCAGTACAAGCGAGTTCGACCGCGTCAAACCGGATAAGCCCGCAGGCTTATAAGCCCGAGATACCCGGGCTTCATGATAACAGTAACCGAGGTAGCTCTGCCTCCCGCTATTCTTAGGGTCCCGTGTTGATCACTCAACCACCTGCCCGGAGCCCGCAGCAGCCAGCTGTCGCAAACGTACAACAGACGTTACCTGTTCGTACCTGACACACCATGACGGTTGGTGGTGGAACCATGTTTCCCTGACAACACGCCACGTTCCCAGCCACTCCCCTGGCCGAACCAATGAGGACCTGCCGCGTGTCCATCCGGTACAAGGGCGGTTAGTACCTTAAACCTACCTCCTTCTTCTACTCATATAAATACTTCTATCCGCCCCCATGGGCCACGTACGTGCTCTATCCTATTCACACACACAAGGCTTTCACAAGCTCTCTACTTAGGTTTTCCTCAGAGATCTTACTCTCACACCCGAGGGCCTAAGCCGGATTCCAACCCGGCCTTGGTCTTAACGGTGTTCTTGTTTGTGTTGTGATCAGGATCAAGAGACAGCTATATTGGAGTTCTACCTCCGTGACCCCAGAACCCTAGGGCGTCATCAAAGAAGCAAAGCAGCTCCAAAGAAGAAGATGCCGAAACTGGACACAACATTTACATGTCCATTCTGCAACATCAAAGACAGTGTCGAGTGCGATATTGATAAGAAGGAGATGACCGCGGACGTTGGTTGCACTACTTGTAAAGCCTCCTTTTCTATGTGTGCTACAAATTTGACTGAGCCAGTTGACGTTTACCATGAATGGCTTGATGAATGCGAGCGTGCTAATGAGAGGATTGATGAATGTGAGCGCGCTAATGAGAGAGAGGTCAAGGCTGAGGATTAATTGATGCAAGACGGGTTTCTTGATTACTGTTGTTTGTTTTATTAATTACTGTCGGAATGTAATTAAACTGATAATAAGCTGTTTAGCAATTTAGAAAAAAAAAAATAATCTATCTGAGTATTATACATAGCTGTTTCAAAATTATAACGATGGAAATCAAGTTTGGCTTGATATTGTTCATTTTAAAATTTTGGATTTAGTGTGACAAGTATAATTTGAGGCTGTGCTTGTAACCATTATGGTTGCAATTGCTGATGAAATAAACTATAACTCCTTTATCCTGACTAGTTCACTAGTACAAATTGGAAATTAAGAAACACAACTTCAATAGTGCTTTTAAGAAGCGCTATCTTAGAGGTACCCTTAGATAGCGCATAACCTTCATTGAATTTAATGATCAAGCCGAATGAAAAATAAAAAAAGAAATAAAAAATAGCTACTATAGCGCATATAAAATAAACGCTATGTAAGATATTATCTTACATAGCGCATAAAAAGCGCTATCTAATTAAGCGATTCATTAGCTATTAATTTTCTTCTTTTTGGATATTGTTATAAAACTAAAGAACCAAGAGCATAATCTCAATAGATAATATTTTATTTCAAGACTATTATAGAGAGAGTGTACAAGAGAGAAAGATAGAAGTTAAGAACTTCTGAAGTATATTGAAATGAAAACCAGAGCCTACTATTTATAGGTGAAAATTGGCTTCCTCTATAAGCTTCCATAAGGATAAATACTATCTTTTAGTAAGGCTTCCTTTGTAAGCTTCTCTGAAGATATTTACCAAGCTTCCCTAGTAAGCTTCACTGAAGATATTTACAAAGTTTCATTCGTAAGCTTCGCGAAAGATAATCTTGCAAAGCTTCTCTTGTACACTTCTGGTTCAAAGGACATCCACATAATAATATATTATAACACTCCCCCTTGGATGTCCGCAGCTAAGTAGCATGCCTCATTAAAACCTTACCAGAGAAAAACCCTGTGGGATAAAAACTCTAGTGAAGGAAAAAGAGTACACGATTTCTTAGCTTCATGATGCTCCTCTTGAACAAAACATTACTCGCGATCTCTTAGTCGCCTACTCTTCCTTGGAGATTCCTATTGAATGGTAATTGTGCCGCACGTGTTGCCTCATTAAAAACCTTCCGAGCAAAAACCCTTTAGGAAAAATAATCTCGAAGGAATAGAGTACAACTCACAATCTTTTCAATAAACTCTCATTGCCTCGTTAAAACCTTGGCGGGTAACAAACCCCGGTGGGAAAAATAACCCCTCGCGAAGGAAAAAGAGTACAATGAAATCTGAGTATCGTCTGGATACTCCTCCTAAAAACTACAAGGGTGGAAGCTCTAACAATCTGCGTAAGCCAATTGTTTTCATATACTTCTCAAAAGTGGCTTTAGGTAGTGACTTCGTGAATCAGTCGCCGCAGTTGTCTTGACTTCTGATCTGCTGGATCATTATCTGACAAAATATCAGAATCTAATAACTTCCATAACGTGAGAGTATGTTTTATCAAAGTCAATCCCAAGCCGTTGAGAGAAACCTTATACCACAAGGCGAGCTTTATATCTCGTAATCTCATTTCTCTCATTCCTTTTTCTCGTAAATACCCATTTATATCTCACGGGTATAACCCTAAGAGGTGTAGGAACTACTGGTCCAAACACTCCTCTTTTCTTTAAGGAATCGAACTTTGACTGGATTGCTTTCTCTCATTTAGGCCAATCAATTCTTTGTTTACACTCATTTACGGAGCGAGGTTCAATATCATTACCACATATAATCTCAGTTGCTAATGTATAAGTAAATACACCGTTGATAATTGTTCCATCCCGATTACATATCTCATATATGCATGCATGACTAACTGATATTTCTTTATTCTCAGAAATGGATGTCAATGTCGAGGCGTCCCCCGACTTCGTTTTCCAAACGAATCCATAATCTGGAACAATATCATGAGATAGATTGGATGAGATTCCAATTTTATTATCGCTAACGGGATTCGACTTTTGTGCACTCACCCGTTTACGGGGATGCGAATCCTTGGAATCAATTAGCCTCCCTCTCTTCTGGGCAGGGGTATGTATTTCGTTAGGTGAGATCACTGGCCTTCCTGATAGTACTCCGTCTGGGAGTTCTATCCTCGTAGGCACATTTGCAGCTTAACAACTATTGAAAGTTCTTGTGGACTTCCAATAACATTTAGATTAACATAAATGGCCGTTATAACAAATCCTGAAACAGATTTTCTAATGAAAAATACATGGGCAAATAGGATCATTCTTGTATCCTTCTTTCGCCAAGTATTCACTGAGACGGTTATACCACATCCGTCCAGATCGTTTTAAACCATACAAAGATCTTTGTAATTTAATTTAACAAACTTCTCGAGAATTTGAATTGCATGCATCATACATCTTGAATCCTTCTGGGATTCTCTTAAATCCTTCTGGGATTCTTATATAAATATCATTGTCAAGTCTGCCATACAAATATGCAGTGACAACATCCATTAAACGCATATCAAGCTTTTCATGTATTGCCAGACTAATGAGATAGCGAAATGTAATTGCATCCACCACAGGAGAATATGTCTCCTCATAATCAATTCCAGGTCTTTGCGAAAAACCTTGTGCAACAAGACGTGCTTTATTCTTGTGCAACAAGACGTGCTTTATTCTTGCGCAACAAGACGTGCTTTATTCTTGTGCAAAAAATTGTGCTATATATTTTGTTTTCGCACTTGTACTCTACTAGTTTTACACATTCAGGTGTATGGACTACAGGTCCGAAAAACTCACGCTTCTCAAGTGAGTTGAATTCTGCTTGAATTACGTCTTTCCTCTTTGGCCAATCATTTCAACATCGATACTCGTCGATACACCTAGGTTTGTGATCCTCGTTATTTTCCATAGCATTAAGCGCTATATTATATGCAAAAATATTGTCGACAATTCTTTCCTCTCGGTTCCATATTTTTCCTGTACTGACATAACTGATCGAGATATCATCATTCTTAATGATTATATGTATCTAAACTTCTTCTGGAAGTATTTGATCAGATTTGTCATGTATCTCTTCAGGAGATTCATTTACCTCGACGGGGCTTTTCTCATAATTTGCTCATTTTCTTTTTCGAGGATTTTTGTCTTTGGAACCGATAGGCCTTCCACGCTTCAGGCATGGTTTAGATTCATTAGCGGATTGTCCAATCGGGACATCAATCCGTATATGAGCATTTACAGCTGGAACATGTGACTTTGTCACTCTTTTTAGGTCAGTAAATGCGTCTGGCAATTAATTCGCTATCTCTTACAAGTGGATTATCTTTTGAACTTCTGGTTCATATTGCTTCGTACGAGGATCAAGATAATATTTCAATCTATTCCACTTGATTTCCTTTTCCAGCTTATTACTTTCTCCCCCTAATGTTGGGAATTTTTTTTTTCATCAAAATGACAATCGGCAAAATGTGCCGCAAATAGATCCTCTGTTAATTGTTCAAGATATCGTATAATAGAAGAAGAATCATACCCAACATATATCCCCAATCTCCGTTGGGGTCCTATCTTGGTGCGTTGTGGTGGAGCCATTGGAACATATAGCGCACACCCAAAAATTCTTAGATGGGAAATATTTGGCTCCAGACCATAAGCCAATTCTAATGGGGAGAACTTATGATAACTCGATGGCATGATGCGTATAAGTGCTGCTGCATGTAAAAATAGCAGGTCCCCAAGCTACGACAGGTAGCTTTGCTCTCATAAGCAACGGTCTAGCTATTAACTAAATTCGTTTAATAAATGCTTCAGCTAAACCATTTTATGTGAATGAACATAAGCAACTGGATGTTCAACATCTATTCCAATAGATGTACAATAATTATTAAAAGCCTCTGATGTAAATTCACCAGTATTATCAAGGCTAATTGTCTTGATCACATAATCTGGAAATTGTGATCGTAATCGATTTTCTCGCAAACGGCAGGTTGCGAGTTAATAATAAACTTATGTGTGACCATTTAGTAGATGCATCTACTAAAATCATAAAATATCTAAATGGTCCACACGGTGGATCAATCGGTCCACATATATTACCTTGAATTCTCTCTAAAAATTTTGGAGATTCAATTCCAACTTTTGCTGGTGATGGCTTAATTATTAATTTGCCTTGAGGGCAAGCAGCACATGAAAATTCATTAGATTGAAAAATCTTCTGGTTTTTTAATGGATGCCCATGTGAATTTTCCATAATTCTTCGCATCATATTAGAACCGGGATGCCCCAACCGGTCATGCCATATAGTAGAACCATTTATATCAGTAAACTTCTGGTTTACTGGTAAAACTATTTATATTAGTAAACTTATGGTTTACTGTTAAAATCATTTATATTAGTAAACTTCTGGTTTACTGGTAAGACCATTTGTACTTCAATTATGCTAATCTTTGTATAGCATACTTTAGAGGAAAATACAAGTGACTTTTCTACCACATATTTGTTACCTGATTCAGTCTTTGTAATGCATAAATATTTCATTTCTCCTTCATTACTTGTCTCAATATGACATCCATTTTCACGAATATCTTTAAAGCATAGTAAATTTCTTTGAGACATAAATGAAAACAATGCATTTTTATACTTATTTTTGTTCCTCTTAGTAGTACTATGTTAGCTCTTCTGGAGCCATCAATTATCTTTGTACTATCTCATATTGTACTAATATTAACATCATTTACAATCAAATATACTTATAAGTAAAAGTTAAATATGTTAGAACACACACACACTGAAATAATAGAACACACTTAAGTAAATTATAATGAGTCAGATACTTTAGTTAGTTTGGGCTTCTCCCCCATTAAGTATGTAATCATTTACATCTGGATTGAGAAAATCTGATATATCCAGATGTGTACTTGTAGATGGATCTTGCTTTACATCATCGTTTTCATAGACAAAATTTGTTTCAACATCTTTCCCTTTATTCAGCATTGATGCTTGATACAACTTAACAAGATGTTTAGGCGTACGACAGGTACGGGCTCAATGGCTTTTCATTCTGCACCGATAACATAAATTCTCAATTTTTATCGGTTGCTTAATTTGTCTAGTCGATGATATTTCATTATTACCTTCTCTATTCCACTTCTGGTGGTGAGAAATTTTTTCATCATTATTGGGGTGATTGTCATTATGATACCGATTATTAAATCTCCCCCGACCACGGTCGCGATTACGTCCACGACCACGTTCTCGGCCTCGCTCAGTATTATCATATATACTCGCGTTCACTTCAGGGAACAGAGTAGAGCCAGTGGGGCGGGCTTCGTGTTTTTTCAATAAGATCTCATTATTTTGCTCAGCCATATGAGATCAATTCAGAATATCATTTAAACCCTTTTTCTCGATATTGCTACTGCAGGAGCAAATCAAAGAAGGAATGTGGAGAAAGTTTTCTTTAGCATATCGTTATCAGTTATTCTTTCTCCACATAGTTTTAACTGTGATGTAATTTTCAACATCGTAGAATTATATTCACTTATTATTTTAAAATCCTGCAAACATATATAAGATATAGTTTTGAAATAACTTGAAAAGAGACTAGGTAGATCTTACCGATACCGTACCTACTTTGGTGACTATAGCTCAGGATCTGGAACTAGAACGAAGTCGTGCTGATAACGTGTTATAAAACTAAAGAACCAAGAGCATAATCTCAATAGATAATATTTTATTTCAAGACTATTATAGAGAGAGTGTACAAGAGAGAAAGATAGAAGTTAAGAACTTCAGAAGTATATTGAAATGAAAACCAGAGCCTACTATTTATAGGTGAAAATTGGTTTCCTCTATAAGCTTCCATAAGGATAAATACTATCCTTTAGTAAGGCTTCCTTTGTAAGCTTCTCTGAAGATATTTACCAAGCTTCTCTAGTAAGCTTCACTGAAGATATTTACAAAGTTTCCTTCGTAAGCTTCGCGAAAGATAATCTTGCAAAGCTTCTCTTGTACACTTCTGGTTCAAAGGACATCCACATAATAATATATTATAACAAATACTCCCTCCGTCTCACCGAAAATTGCAAAACTTACCAAAATGGGCGTCCCATAGAAATTGCACATTCCATAAATGGAAAGTTTTTAATACTTTTTAATTAGTGGGTCCCACTTCTCATACTCACATCCACTAACCCACTAACTATTCTCTACCCCACTTTCTCTCTCCCACTCAACTATCAACACTCACAACACATCACCTTTTTCACTTTTCCCTTAATTCTTGTGCCATGATTTTTTTTTGCAATTTTCGGCGGGACGGAGGGAGTATGTTTTTTTTTTTTTTTTTTTTTTGATTTTTTGACCCAGTAAAGCGCTATCAAAGGGCTTTTGGGAATTAAACGCAAAATTAACCCAAAAACGCAGCGGAGGCCCTTCAGTTCAGTTCGATCCTTCGTCCCTTTCCTAAACCGATCGCTGCACAAAACCGACGACCACAACCACAAGAGCTCCCCGGCGACGACAAAGGAAGAAACCCTTCCCCAGCCGTCCACAAGAGCTCTCCGGCGTTTGAATTCTTTCGGGGTACGTACTTCAATTTCGATCGATCAAGCCCACGCCTTATCCGTGCCCTAATCAAGAAGAAGATAGACAAACCAACTCCAATTCAACCTCGTTTCATAAGCTCAGCTTCGAACTCCTCCTCCTGTGCAAATCCACGACCTGTGTCTGGTATGTTCTCTCAATCTGTTTTAAACATGAATTAGGGATTTTAATTTTTGGTTATGTCCAAACTTTTTTCTTAAATTTTGGGGATTTCAGTTATTGTTACTTTGTTGTGAAATTGTTTTGTTCGGGTTAATTTTAGCGTTTTAGCTTCGTTATCTTGTTTGTTATTCCAGATTAGGTTTACTCGTCTCAATCTCTGTTTCACCTCTCTCGCTCTCTCTCTTTTTTCTTCTATTTTTTCGAATTAACCAAACAATATTTGTTACACAAATACAAGAAGATACTCGATATTACTAAGTCTACAGAGGAAAAGATTCAACGCTTGAAGTTAAGATCCCAACATTTGACTAATGGTATAGAGCAGATTGAACCATCTGGTTGGAAGGAGTTTTTACAGGTGATCCAAGTGTTTTTGATTAATCTACCTTTCGAGATTTCAGAAAGTATAAATCATCTTTGTTGTATTTGTTTTGTTGGTAGCTACATGAAACCTGTAGTAGAGTTTCTCCAGTATTTGTTACACAAACAGGATTATGAGACGGGGTTGAGTTTCACAATCAACAGGGTTTCTCACAATCTTTATTGAGAAAAAACCAGAAAGATTCAGTTCCCCTCTCGCTCTTTAAGTAGTGTTTGGGCAACATTTTGCAGAAAGCAGGAACTAAACTCAAGGCACAGAACATTTAGATCTCTGCCTGAGCTTTCGTTGCTGCTCCAAACACTGGCTGTGGGGATGGCAATTTCACCGAACCCGACCCGTTTTCGAAACGTTTCGGCCCGAGGCGGGCGCGTTTGGTCCAAAATCCGATGAGTTCGGGTCCGGGTTTGGCAACACCAGCTGACCCGACCGAACCCGACCCGTCTGACCCGCATGCTTAGTTCATGTAGGGTTTTACTATTCTACCCTTATACCACTCCATTATTACCCCCATACTTGGTATATATTATTAAGTCCTCTTTGTTGAAGTCTTAGTTAAAAACTTAAAATTTTTTGTATGTTGGAAATGGCTAAAGTCCAAATAGGATGAAGTTATTGATGAAGCAAAAAAAATGTTGTTTTGTAGTCGGGTCGGGTTCGGACGGGTTCGGGTTTGGTGACCTTCGGGTCGGGTCCGGGTTGAATGGTATTTTGCTTGGGTCGGGTTTGGGTTTGGGAAAACCCGGCCTGTACCCGACCCGTTGCCATCCCTAACTGGCTGCAGGGTGCTTGCTCTAGGTTTCTTGTAATCCTTGCTGTTGTAGCACCTTTTACCATGCCCATAAGAAATGTAGAGCCCGAACTTAGTAACTCTTGAATTTCTTGGGTTACAAAAAGAACTTGCTCATTTTTCAATATCATCCCACCTCTGACTCGTCAGTGTTCTAACTGTACCGTGCCATACCAATTACTGAAAAGGTATTGATAGACATCTCTTATGCCTTAGACCCCCCACCCCAGCAAATATAAAAAAGGAGGAATGGAGACAGAGAAGAAGTAAGAGAATTTCTCATAACTTGTTAGCCCGCTGTTCAATTTGCTCACTGTATATATTCATTTCTTTCCAGTGAGTATAAGGACCAGCATGAAAAGTACCTCATGTGAAAGAACGTTATTTGTTGGGAATTTAGTGGTACCCCGTTGCAATCTAGATCAAGAACAATAAAACCCACAAGCACAATAATGGAAGAATCACACACACAAGAACACAAGAATTGTTTACCCGGTTCGTTCAACACATGAACTACGTCCGGGGGCAATTGCCAAGCCAATATATTATTAATCACACCTTAATAATTTGCTACTATATGTCCTAGGTCGTGACTATGCTTATATAGCAGTACAAGGAATATCTAAATCAAATTAAGGAGAGATTGTGTCAAAATAGGAAACAAATCAGCCCAGCCGGCATACCAAGCGCCCGCCTGGGTCTAGGCGAGCGCCCGCTCGAATCAATTCCCCCAGGCGGATTAACTCACTGTCCAAATGAGCGCCCGCCTGGTCCAGGGCAAGCACCCGCCTGCTCCTTCGCCAGGAACTCCTCCTCTGGTTTGAACCCTTTTTGATCTCCACCAACTCCCCCGACTTAGACTCCTTTTATTCCTCATAGTTTAGGATCCAATCTCAACAATCTCCCATCTGGAGACTAAACTCATAGGCATAGAAACACCCATCAACTCCCACCACGGAGTGAACACCTTTGAACACATTTTACCCCCTTATATTGGCTTGACATTACCGAGCCTCCCGCTCAAGTACTAAGGCGAGTTGAAACCAAGCGACGTTTCAACCTCTCCGTGTTAGATAGCTCTTGCCTCCCCAAATCAGCTTCTACCTTGATTTCTCTCCGCAAGTCTAACTTCGCCTTCTTCCTCCAGACCCACCTTTCTGGCAATGCTTCCCCTTGAAACTTGGACACACCTTGTTTCTTGCATCGTCTTCTCTTGGTCTGAACACGCTCTCTGTTAGGGCACTTGGACTTCCACACCGCGTTGATCAACTTTGTGTCCATCTCCCCCCTAACATACCGTTTCTTGATGTCTCTCCTTTCTACACCAATAGGCCGGTTCTTTAGCCTCTTGCTCCCACCCGAGCGAATGTCGACATTGTAGGTAGAGTACAACATCTTCTCCTTATCCCCATGAGCTATCACCTTAGCTCCTTTTGTGATTTCCCAAGACCCACCCATGAAGGTCACACCATACCCTTCATCATCAAGTTGTCCCACGGAAATCACCCTCCTTTTCAAGTCCGGAACATGCATCACATCGTGCAATTGTAAAACAGCCCCGTTAGGTGTCTTCATCATCACATCTCCCTTACCTTTGATCTTCAATGGTTGATCATCACCAAGATAGACAACCCCAAAATCTTCGGTTTTATACCGCTCCATTGTTTCTGCATCCCCACTAGCATGACATGAAGCTCCAGAATCCAACACCCAATCTTCACCTGACTACTCCTTTCCTAGGATTAATACATCCCCATCATCCACCACGTGTGCATCACCATCCTTATCCGGACAGTCATAACTGATATGACCCATCGTGCCACAATTATAGCACTTGACCGGCTTTTTTCCCTTTTTCGGTCCACCTCTTCCCCTATTTCTCTCCACCCTAAGTGCAGCCCCATCTGCGGAGGATTCTCCCCTTTTCTCTTTCCTTCTCAACTCCTCTTGAAGGATGAGATCTCGAACCTCCGTATACACTAATGGTGTTTTCGACGTACTGATCGTTGTGACAGTTACCTCCCAACTATCAGGCAATGATTTTAGTAGAAAACATGCTAACACTTCATCGGAGAAAGTAATATCAACACTTTTCAATTGGTCCACCATACCTTTGAAACTACCGATATGACCTGCTGCTGTCTGCCCCTCTGACATCTTCGTATTCGCAAACCTCTTTATCAAATGCACCTTATTGATATTCGACTGCTTCTCATACATGTCTGACAGCATCTGTAGCAACCCCACCGTTGTCTTGGCCTCCATCGCATTCCGTGCAACGTCGTCAGTTAGAGCGCTCCTCACCGCTCCTAACGCCTTCCGATCTAACGTCTCCCAATCCCCTTGTGACATGTCTTCGGGTTTCTCCTTTAAGGGTTTATGAAGATCCTTACAATAAAGGTAATCTTCAACCCTTGTCCTTCAAAACGTGAAATTCACACCGTTGAATTTCTCGATTGAGTTCTTCATCTTGATTGCTTCACAAAGTCCCCAAGAACATGATTCAAAATTAATCAACTAATGAAACTTTGAATCCTCCTAACCAAAGTTCTGATACCAGTTGTTGGGTATTTAG
Source organism: Campanula takesimana (assembly GCA_026119855.1). Classification (NCBI taxonomy): domain Eukaryota; kingdom Viridiplantae; phylum Streptophyta; class Magnoliopsida; order Asterales; family Campanulaceae; genus Campanula; species Campanula takesimana. The sequence goes on along the minus strand of JAOWBW010000211.1, from coordinate 134,193 downwards.
TGGTACCCCGTTGCAATCTAGATCAAGAACAATAAAACCCACAAGCACAATAATGGAAGAATCACACACACAAGAACACAAGAATTGTTTACCCGGTTCGTTCAACACATGAACTACGTCCGGGGGCAATTGCCAAGCCAATATATTATTAATCACACCTTAATAATTTGCTACTATATGTCCTAGGTCGTGACTATGCTTATATAGCAGTACAAGGAAGATCTAAATCAAATTAAGGAGAGATTGTGTCAAAATAGGAAACAAATCAGCTCAGCCGGCATACCAAGCGCCCGCTTGGGTCTAGGCGAGCGCCCGCTCGAATCAATTCCCCCAGGTGGATTAACTCACTGTCCAAATGAGCGCCCGCCTGGTCCAGGGCAAGCGCCCGCCTGCTCCTCCGCCAGGAACTCCTCCTCTGGTTTGAACCCTTTTTGATCTCCACCAACTCCCCCGACTTAGACTCCTTTTCTTCCTCATAGTTTAGGATCCAATCCCAACATTATTTTAGTTTCCAAAAGCTTTATCTAAACCATTTTCCAAAAATAAGGAATTTCTCCAAGATTGTATATTGGGACTGTCGTTGTGCAAATCAAACGAGGAGTTATTAACTAGATACGGGTTCACTCCGTATATGTTCCTGTCAATTTTATTTTTTCTAGTTCTTCTTGAAGAAGCTTTTATCGAATTCAGTTTCTTTGAAAGAGATGTTTATCTTTTTAAAGCGGAAGCTCCTGCTAGAAACAGTTTAATGCTTGTCAGCCTTATCTTGAATCTGTTTCAACACATGCTCTCTGTGAGATACTGGGTTCTTTTATGGTTTTGCGTTTGATTTTAATTCTTATGAACAAATTTCGCCAGGTTTGCATGGTCATACATGAATCAAGGGCTTTGGATGTCAATACACAAGTAATTTTCCCCCTTGGTAAAACTGCGGCTGCAATTCGAGGGGAGAACGAGCTCTGGCTTGCAATGGTTTTGCGAAACAAAATCATGCTGGATTTGAAACCTGCAGAGCTAGCTGCTGTTTGTGGTGCTTTAGTCTCTGAATTGGAGTGAACTCCGGTTCCTCCGTTTGCCAGTAAGTTAATTGTTAAAAAAATTGCTTTCTAATTCTTGAACGAAACAGTGCATAATGTTCTGAATTGGTTTTTGACTGGAACGGTAAGAGATGAGATGGAACTTTAATATGTACTATGTAACTTGGTCAAGTTAGTATAATATACGCACACCTGAAAATGCTTTCTAATTTTTTGGATTCAGCTTCTGCAGGTTACAAAGTTTTCATGTGGTGGTTTTACGGTTGCTGTGGGCTTGTTACATTCAGTTTGTGATGGTCCCGCGGTGGTTCAATTCATTCTAGCCCCGGGAGAGTTAGACAGTGGAGTCGCTGAGTTATCGGTTAAACCAGTTTGGGAGAGGGAAGTATTAAAAAATAGGTATTACAAAGAATTTTAGTTCTAACTATTGTTGATTGTAAGATTAACTATATTATTGATACTCGATAACAAAAATCTTTAAGTCTTGTTAATTGATACTCGATAACAAAAATCTTTAAGTCTTGTTAGTTTATAACTCTTCTGAATGATTAATTGTAAGAATTATTGTTGGTGTATGTAATGAAAGGTTGATTGTTATTGTTGAATGAAATGTTTGTTAGTTAAAATTGATTTTTATTTATTCAATATTTCATGGTTATAATTTATATAAAAATAGGTGCAGCATAGACAAAAAATGAAGAAAAAAAATATATATATACTCCCTGCGTCCCACCCGAATTAGGATTTTCGGGTTGGGCACGGGGATTAAGGAAAAAGTGTTAGTGGAGTAGGTGTTGTGAGTATGAAAAGTTAAGTAGGAGAGAGAAAGTGGGGTAGAGAATAATAAGTGAAAAGTTGTTGTGAGTGTGAATGTGGGTCCCATTAAATAAATCATTTCCATTTTTGAGTTGTCCTAATTCGAATGGGACACCCAAAATGAAAATTTGTCCTATTTCGAGTGGGTCGGAGGGAGTATAGCCTTAGATAGCGCTTTTTTATGCGCTACCTAAGTTAGCTCGCATTTTTTTAAAAAAGCACTTAGATAGCGCATAAAAAGCGCTATGCAAGTTGAATTCTGAAAAACGCTATGTTAGATCCTTCGCTTAGATAGCGCATAAAAAGCGCTATGTTAGCTTGCATAGAGGTAGCTTAAATAGCGCTTTTATGCGCTATCTAAGCCAAAAAATAAGCGCTATGCAAGCTTAAATCTGTACTACTAGTGGTTTCATATCAATGGATGTTATACGAGTATTTAACACTGACCAATTATTCCCGAAATGACCAATATTTTATGATTTAAGGAACATGAATGTGACTTCTAATAGTAAAAATCATAAATATCTTTGTTGTCCACTTTGAAAATGTTAGTTTTCCTAGTTTGAATATGAAGTTTGGAAAAAAGGGTAAAATATCATTTAGAGACACATATTAGATCAACATTGTCATTTATTTTGGAATAAAGATGGTAATAGACAAACTCAACAGTCCAAGATAATGCTCAATAGTGAAGGAAAATATATACAAGAGTACTAAATCAGTCGGGTGTGAATAAATCTCATTTAATTGGATGATAACTTTTATTGATGAAGCTTTGAAATAACATTGTATAGTAATATTATGAATTGCATTTGAGATGAGAAAACTATCAAACAAATCTGATTACTCAATCCCGGGTCTATTGAGTACACTTGTATACTTGTATTTGTGTTTCATAGTGTAACGACCAAAGAGCTCTAGCTCTAGCGGTAACTGGTATTAGCTTCCCATGCGGAGGTCTCAAGTTCGAATCCCGTTAGGGAGATTTGTATTAGCCTATTTACAGGCCTAGTTGTAGCCATCATGGCCATTTGATGTAGCTTAAGGGCAATTTATCTATCATTAATGAAATAAAAAACCCAATTTTTTTTTTTTTTTTTTTTTTTTTTTTTAAAAAGTGTTTCATAGTGTAACATATAACAAGTTAAGCAAACACACGGGTGTACTTCATTTATTTTAAGATAGGGACAGCCTCATTCTTCTTAATTTTGGTTATATAACTTTAAACAACTACTCCCTCTATTCTATCACTAAGAGTGTTCATTTTAAAGATTTTTTTGTCCAAAAATAAGTGTAAATTTTGCGCATAACTTTGTCCCTAAATGTTTTTTTTCCGATTAATTGTTTTTTCACCGGTCTCTTTATACATGCAAAAACTAAATGTTTGTAAAGACAAATATAAAATTTTATATGAATTTTTGTCACCAAATTGTACAAAAAGTTATGTCCCTTAAAATGAAGGCAAAACTGCACCAAAAATCACTCAACTATGACCAGTTTGGGTATTTGGTCACTAAACTAATTTCCTTTTGAAGCAACACATTCAACTTATTTATTTTTCCATCCATAGTCACTATCACTAACCCCGTTAGATTTTTGGCGTTAAATAGTCATGTGCACCGCATGTGACCAAATTTGAAGGGGTAATTTAGGTAATACAGTCCAAATAGTATAAAAGAAATTATAGCTTTTTTTTTTCAATTTTATAAATTTGAAGGGGTAATTTGGAGAGAGTCGATTCTTGGGAGATTTTCGCCAGAATTTTTCCGGCGACTGTTTCTCCTGCTCCGGTGATTATTTTTCAGATCCCAACGGTCAGAATGTGCGCCTAAGTGATGCGAACATACCCCAAAAGTTTGAAGACGATCCAACGGTTAACGAAGCGGGAATTTCATTTTTTCTGGTCCGGGTTTTCATTTATAATGTTTATTTAGTTTGTAAAACCCTAGATCCACCATTAGTGCCTCCAACACCATCAAACCCAACTCCAATCCCCTCCTTCACCATAGCCGATCCTAGGAAAGATCTAGGCGCCGGCCACAACAAGCAAATGGCCAAGAAATTCGACCAAAACAGTACAAATCGAAAGAAAAACAAAATTCGTTACCTCCCAAAATTGGACCAGAAAAAATAAAATTCCCGCTTTGTTAACCGTTGGATCGTCTTCAAATTTTTGGGGTATGTTCGCATCACTTAGGCGCACATTCTGACCGTTGGGATCTGAAAAATAATCACCGGAGTGGGAGAAACAGCCGCCGGAAAAATTCTGGCGAAAATCTCCCAAGAATCGCCTCTCTCCAAATTACCCCTTCAAATTTATAAAATTGAAAAATAAACCCTATAATTTCTTTTATACTATTTAGACTGTATTACTTAAATTACCCCTTCAAATTTGGTCACATGCGGTGCACATGACTATTTAACGCCAAAAATCTAACGGGGTTAGTGATAGTGGCTATGGATGCAAAAATAAATAAGTTGAATGTGTTGTTTCAAAAGGAAATTTGTTTAGTGACTAAATACCCAAACTGGTCATAGTTGAGTGATTTTTTGTGCAGTTTTGCCTAAAATGAAATTTGGACACCCATTTAGGGGCAGAGGAGTATTACTCAATGAACATATAATCACTGTCAATCAGAATAAGTTTAATAACAAAATTTATTAAGCTTTTGTGCTTGAATAATTACTCCCTCTGTCCTCGAATAAATGTCACATGTGGTCAATCAAGTTAAAGTTTGACCAAAAAAATTGTGAAAATCTGAGCGTTTTTTAACTATTTTGAAAATCGTTATTGATACATCAATAGAAACACCATTCAAAATTATTTTTAAAATCTAATGAAGATAAATAGTTTTGCCTTAATAATTGGTCAAAGTTTAACTTAGTTGACCACATATATATATATATATATATATATATATATATATATATATATATATATATATATATATATATACTCCCTCCGTCCCACCTCACTTGACACCCAAGAGTGGGCACAATAACTAAGGAAAACGAATAAAATAAAGAAAATGTGTGGTAGAAAATGAAGAGAGTGAGTGAGTGTGGTAAATAGTAGTGTTGGTTGAATAAATTGAGTGGTGTAAAATGAAGAGAGAGAATGAGTGGTGGGATAGAGTGAATATAAAATTATAAAAAGTACGCTATTTTGAGAAGTGTCAAGTGAGCTGGGATGGATCAAAATGGAAATAAGTATCAAATGAGCTGGGACGGAGGAGGGAGTATATATATAGAGGTAGTATTCCTGTAAAAATTCAATATACTCCCTCCGTCTCAAAATAGATGTCTTTTCAACCACTTCACATATATTAAGAAATAAAATTAATGTATGTAAAAAAAGTCTTATATACCCCTAAAGTAATTCAATTACCTAGGCAATTAAATAATTGTTTAATAGATAGTCCACTATCATTAATAAGGGTAGAGTTGGTATACAACAACAAAATAGCCTTGAAAATAGTAAAACGACATGTATTTTGAGACAAAAATTAACTCTCAAAACGACATCTATTTTGAGACGGGGTAGTTAAAAGGCTTTATTGCTTGAGCCGCAAAAGAGATAAGTGTGTGTGAACGGCACAAGTAACAGGGGTATTTTTGAGATTTTATTGCGACCATCAACGGAATCTAGTGATGAGTAAAAAAACAGTTTCCTAATCTTCTTAGGAAAGGAGGAAATAGACTACTACAGTAATTAACATTTTTCCTTCTCCTTATAAGATGAGGAAATTATATCGCTCTATAAATACAGGGCATTCTTATTTCAATTTTTTTTTACAAGAAACAAAAATCATTCTCAGTTTCTCCGCAAATCTATCTGCAATTAGGGTTGTTATATTATGGTTAGCAAGATAAGTTGTACCTTGTAAGTAAGATCGCTAATGGGGAAACGAAAGTCAAGAAGCAAAGCAGCTCCAAAGAAGAAGATGCCGAAACTGGACACAACATTTACATGTCCATTCTGCAACATCAAAGACAGTGTCGAGTGCGATATTGATAAGAAGGAGATGACCGTGGACGTTGGTTGCACTACTTGTAAAGCCTCCTTTTCTATGTGTGCTACAAATTTGACTGAGCCAGTTGACGATTACCATGAATGGCTTGATGAATGTGAGCGCGCTAATGAGAGAGAGGTCAAGGCTGAGGATTAATTGATGCAAGACGGGTCTATTGAGTACACTTGTATTTGTGTTTCATAGTGTAACATATAACAAGTTAAGCAAACACACGGGTGTACTTCATTTATTTTCTTAATTTTGGTTATATATCGCTCTATAAATACAGGGCATTCTTATTTCAGTTTTTTTTACAAGTAACAAAAATCATTCTCAGTTTCTCCTCAAATCTATCTGCAATTAGGGTTGTTATATTATCGTTAGCAAGATAAGTTGTACCTTGTAAGTAAGATCGCTAATGGAGAAACGAAAGTCAAGCAAATGAGAAAGGTCGTGGGCTACTGAGCCGGTTGATTGCAGAAGCTGGTTGCACTACATGTAAAGCCTCTTTTTCTATGTGGGCTACTGAGCCGGTTGACGACGTTTACCATGAATGGATTGATGAATGTGAGAGTGCAAATGAGAAAGGTCGTGGCGAGGATTAGTTGATGCAGGAGGGGTTTATCGCGGAGTACTACTTATTGTTTTTTTATAGTACTTTCTGTTGGAATTAAACTGATAAATGCTATGGAATATTATTGGTAGAAGTAATACTTGGAATTAAATTGTGTCAGTGTAATTACGTTAATATATACTTTTGCGCGCTTATAGTTATATTTTAGTGCTGTAATTCAGTGCTTGATATCGTATGTCAATGATAGTGCATGTAATCATAGATCTTAAAAGAAAATAAAGAATGCATTCTATTTTCCAGGGTAAGTTTTAATAGGATTAAACCCAAGTCACCAGGTGGCATTTGAGGCTGTGCATGTAATGTAACTACTCTGTTCACAGTTGCTGGATGAAACAAATTAGCTCCTATCCTAAAACCAATGGAGGAGTTGTTATATGTGAGCATGTAAAATTGTCTAAAATAAATTTAACATATACTCCCAGAATGATAGTCCCCCTATTTTTATGGGTTTTACGAAGGAACTTTGAGTAATAATTAAGGTTACTTTTAATTATTTTAATGAAATTTTTGAAATTGTTCATGATACACCATTATAAATACTATTAATATCAATTTTTAGATTCACATTAACATAATTATAAGTAGCAATTATAATTGTTCAAAGTTCCTTCGTAGTAACAACGGAAAAAGGTGGACTATCTTTCTGGGACGGAGCGAGTATAATTTACATACTAAAACAAGTTAATTGCTTAGGTTAATCCGTTTGTCCTTCAATAATACTTCTTCCGTCCCAAAATGATCTTCATACTTTTTTCGACGTTATTACGAAGGATCTTTGAGCAATGATTTTAAGTTGCCTCAATTGTACTAATGGAAATATGAAACTTGTTATTGACACACCATCAACAATACTATCAATAACAAGTTTTAGATTTTCGTTAGAATAATTAAATTAACATAAAATTATTGCTTAAAGTTCCTTCATAGTAACATCAAACAAAGTGTGAAGATCATTTTGGGATGGAGTCTCCCTGAATTTTATATATTCAAGCATGTCTAGTTAATTCTCGATTATGAAATAATTGTTGTTAACACGCTTGTAGCCGAACTTTGGGCTTAAAGTTCCTTCATAGTAATATGTTCAATATTGAGACGAAACCAGAGAGGAGGAAGCAGCCCAGCAGCCACCGGCAAATGGTGCATGCTCCACACATCCGACACTACACCCGGTAGACAGATTATATCTTCATCTCTACCGCCGACTATCCATACGGAAGCTTAAGTTTCAGTATTGACATGGACACTGGCCACCTGTAAATTAAATTCCAGGTTGACCATGTACTTATGCAGCAATTTTCTTTTGTCACTATAACATTAATAGTTCCAAAAGATATAGTTTCTTACTTTCTTAGTTTGATTGAATGACCTAGTTTATGCTAATTTTATTTATGCTAATTCTAAAGAGTCACTCTTATCTTATAAAAAAGAGATTTGGACCCTAGAACCCCTGAGTGAGATCAAAATCCCATAAAAACCCATGCCTAGATCAAAATCCCAGGAACACCCATTAACACTCAAAAGACATAACTACCCCTATCCAGTCCAGCCCCTATCCACTCCAGCCCACAGCCCATTCCAAAATTTAAAAGAAAATTCTAAAGCAACGCATGAGTGTGGAATCGAACATGTGACCTATGCTTGAAAAATATTACCAAACCATTGAACCAAAGACATATTTGTTACGAATTAAATTATTTAATATAATAATCATTTTTTTTTCACATTTTCCAACTTTTAATAAAAAATGAATAACATTTTTTGGTCAAATCCGGTCAAACTCTCATAACTGACGTATAAGACATGCTCTACTCTTATAATTAGAGTATAAGACTCATTTTTTTTTTCACATTTTCCAACTTTTAATAAAAAAATGAATAACATTTTTGGTCAAATCCGGTCAAACTCTCATAACTGACGTATAAGACATGCTCTACTCTTATAATTAAAGTATAAGACTCATTTTTTTCACATTTTCCAACTTTTAATAAAAAAAATGAATAACATTTTTTGGTCAAATCCGGTCAAACTCTCATAACTGGCGTATAAGACATGCTCTACTCTTATAATTAGAGTATAAGACTCATTTTTTTCACATTTTCCAAATTTTAATAAAAAAAATGAATAACATTTTTTGGTCAAATCCGGTCAAACTCTCATAACTGACGTATAAGACATGCTCTACTCTTATAATTAGAGTATAAGACTCATTTTTTTCACATTTTCCAACTTTTATTAAAAAAATGAATAACATTTTTTGGTCAAATCCGGTCAAACTCTCATAACTGACGTATAAGACATGCTCTACTCTTATAATTAGAGTATAAGACTCATTTTTTTCACATTTTCCAACTTTTAATAAAAAAATGAATAACATTTTTTGGTCAAATCCGGTCAAACTCTCATAACTGACGTATAAGACATGCTCTACTCTTATAATTAGAGTATAAGACTCATTTTTTTCACATTTTCCAACTTTTAATAAAAAAAATGAATAACATTTTTTAGTCAAATCCGGTCAAACTCTCATAACTGACGTATAAGACATGCTCTACTCTTATAATTAGAGTATAAGACTCATTTTTTTTTTCACATTTTCCAACTTTTAATAGAAAAATGAATAATATTTTTTGGTCAAATCCGGTCAAACTCTCATAACTGACGTATAAGACATGCTCTACTATTATAATTATAGTATAAGACTCATTTTTTTCACATTTTCCAACTTTTAATAAAAAATGAATAATATTTTTTGGTCAAATCCGGTCAAACTCTCATAACTGACGTATAAGACCAATTCTACTCTTATAATTAGAGTATAAGAGTCATTTTTTTCACATTTTCCAACTTTTAATAAAAAAAATAATAATATTTTTTTGGTCAAATCCGGTCAAACTCTCATAACTGACGTATAAGACAAGTTCAACTCTTATAATTAGAGTATAAGATTCAATTTTTTTTTTTTCACTTTTTCCAACTTTTAATAAAAAATTAATATAATATTATTTGGTCAAATCCGGTTGAACTCTTATAATTAACGTATAAGACCAGTTCTACTCTTATAATTAGAGTATAAGATTCATTTTTTTTTTCACTTTTTCCAACTTTTAATAAAAAAATAAAAAAATATTATTTGGTCAAATCTGGTCAAACTCTTATAACTAATGTATAAGACCAATTCTACTCTTATAATTTGAGTATAAGTGTTTTTTTTTTTACTTTTTCTAACTTTTAATAATAAATAATATTATTTTGTCAAATCCGGTCAAACTCTTATAACTATCGTATAAGACAAGTTCTACTCTTATAATTAGAGTATAAGAGTCATTTTTTTCACTTTTTCCTATTTTAAATAAAAAAATAAAAAACATTTTTTTTGTCAAATCCGGTCAAACTCTTATAACGTATAAGACCAGTTCTACTCGTATAATTAAAGTATAAGAGTTTTTTTTTTCACTTTTTCCATATTTTAATTAAAAAAAATAGTCAAATCCGGTCAAACTCTTTTAACTGACGTATAAGACCAGTTTTCCTCTTATAATTAGAGTATAAGAGTCATTTTTTTCACTTTTTCCATTTTGAATATAAAAAATAATATTATTATTTGGTCAAATCTGGTCAACCTCTTATAACTGACGTATAAGACCAGTTCTCCTCTTCTAGTTGAAGTACAAATGTCATTTTTCACAATAATAAAATATAAAATATAATACTTATAATATTTTTTTAATAAAAAGGTCATAATTTTTAACATTATCTTAAGAAATCATAATAAAAGTCAATAAGATTGAGTAATGTCGAAAAAAGTATGATGATCGTTTTGGGACGGAGAGGGTATTAAAAAGTTTCATATTTTACTAATATAAATTTTTTCGAATCCAAAAAAAAAAAAATAAAAAAAAAATTATTCTAGCCAGGTTGTACTTGTAGTGTTGGATAGTGAAAACCACCCAGGTGGTCAAAACTGAAGCCAATAAGATTTGAGTAATGTGAAAGTTTTCAACCTAAGCCATGGAATTAGCAAACCCCCGTATACATAACACCTTTCACTATCAGTTAAAGCCTTTACCAAGTGCAAAAATTAAGCAGCATGTTGCCATACTCAACAACTCTTGACCCTATTCCATGGATGTGCCCCAACCCCACCCCCATTTTCCCCCTTCACCCTCATAACCCAAATTTAACCACTAAATCGTTGAAAAAGGAAAAACATTCCTTCAATTATTCAGACCCCCAAATGAAAAAGCAAAATTTGGATCATTTACAAAGCTGATTCGAATTATGGGTGGAGGAATCGGATCTAAGCTTCACCGGAAAACCACAAAACAAAGAGGCAGATCTGAATCTCGCTTGGAACAAAGGGATATAGGTCAGGAAGTGATGGCTTCGCGACAAGCAGGTGTAGGGCGGGGGTGGGAGCGTCGGAGACGAAGAAGTTAGGTTAAAATGGCCGGAGGATTTAGAGTACCAACGTGGTGGCTGTGAGTAGATCCAGCCGGAACTTGCACACCGGGAACATGGTGGAGATCTGGAATCCGGGCGGAGATGGAAAGGTCTTCACATAGAGAAGAGAGAGAGAGAGAGGGAAGAGGAAAGGAAGAGCTCGATGTCGTCGGAGGAAGCAGGTTATCGCCGAAGGAAGGGGGAGATGACGGAGTGGAGTGCCGGTGAAAATTGGCTGGAGGAGTGCGGGACAGCGGGAGCAGATAGGATAGAGAAAGTTAGGGTTTGAGAGAGAGAGAGAGAGTTTGTGGGGTAGAGAGAGAGTGAAAAGATCAAAAATGAGGAGAGAGAGAGAGAGGAAAAGGGGGTTTTATTTGGACATAAGGGTAGAATTGGTATTTTAAAATTAATTTAGACTGGGTCAATGGAAGGTTGGGTTTTGATGGAATTTTGATCTGGGATTTGGGTGTAGGTGGACTTAAGTAAATAGGGTGGGTTTTTATAACTTTTTGATCTGGGCTTAGGGTCCTTGTGGAATTATGCCTATAAAAAAAACTATTTTATACTAAGAGATAGGGCTTTGGACTCTAGGCCCCCTGGGTGAGATCCAAATGCCATAAAAACCCAAGGTCAGATCAAAATCCCATTTAAACCCACCACAGGCCACAACCCGCCCCAGCCCAGCCCAGCCCGCCCATACCCAGCCCGCCCGCCCATGCCCAGCCCAGCTCACTGTTTGGATGCAAAATTAAAATGTTGGGTATGGGAATTGAACTCATGACTCATTGTGAAAACTAACAACTTAACCACTACACCAGCCTACTGTTTGATACAAAATTTGCAATATATTCTATTACTATTGCGCCTAAATGAAACTAAGTGAAGAAAAAACAAGATTCTAAATCAATTTATAAAATTTTTGATTATTCCCAACTTTTTGTTAAAAAAAAAAAAAAAAAACAAAAAACAAAAAACAAGATTTAAAAAAAAATATATAAAGTATTTAAATATTTTATTAGAAAAAAAATATAAAAGACCCAAAGATAAATTAAATTATAATTTTGTGCAATATCGAATTTTAATTTTAATTTTTTTTTACTAGCACCCTCCAGTAAACTATTTATATAAAATGACACTATTTAAGTCCTTATTACCAAATTGTCATTATTTGCACTTATAAGACCTTTTGAGAGACTCATGAGTCTGCTATGAGACCTTGTAAATAGACCCTCATAAGTCTTATATGAGACTTTTTTACATGTCTCATAAGAATTTACAAAGACTTTGATACAAATTATAAGACCTAAAAAAATACACTTATGAGACCTTTGAGAGACTCATGAGTCTGCTATGAGACCTTGTAAATAGACCCTCATAAGTCTTATATGAGACTTTTTTACATGTCTCATAAGAATTTACAAGACTTTGATAGAAATTATAAGACCTAAAAAATGCACTTATGAGACCTTTGAGAGACTCATGAGTCTGGTATGAGACCTTTGTAAATAGACTTATGAGTCTGGTATGAGACAATTTACATGTCTCATAAGAATTTACAAGACTTTGATACAAAATTATAAGACTTAAAAAATCACTTATGAGACATTTAAGAGACTCATGAGTCGGATATGAGACCTTTGTAAATGGCTCTCATGAGTCTGATATGAGACAATTTACATGTTTAATAAGAATTTACAAGACTTTGATACAAATTATAAGACCTAATTAATCATGTTTTTTAATGTAAAATGATATTTATTTTACAAATTTAATGTTTTTGTGAATAATCAAGAATTTCATTAATTGATTGGAAAGTTTTAATTGCTGACATTTATTTTGGCAAGAATGATACTTCTATTATTAAATGTTGTGAAACATTAATCAAGTTGTTCTAATATATTTTTAATATTAACTCTTATACCGAAAGTATAAGACTAGTTCTTCTCTTATACTTTAGATATGAGAGTAATTTTCTCACATTAAATCCCCATTTTTTAAAGAAATTATATACCTAAAATATAAGACTAGAATTACTCTTATATTTAAGGTATAAGAGTTATTTAGTTTATTTTCTTATAATTCTCATATTTTCAGTATATAATAGACTTAGTTGGTGTCATTTATGTAAATAAATGCCTTAACAGAAGGGTGATAATTAAAAACTTATAAAATATTATGAAATAATGTATTTTCGCAAATATAATTTAATTATTTTTTAGGTCTTTCATATTTTTTTAATAAAAAGCTTTAGATATTTTATATTCTTAAATCATGTTTTTAATATTCTAACATATATTAAAAAAATTGTGTTTTTGTGAATATTCAAGTTTTTCATTAATTAATTGTAAAATCTCAAGTTTTGTAATTTAGTTTCGTCCAGATTTCAGTTAGTAATAATAAATATTGCAAAATTAGAAACAATCAATGCATTGGCTTAGTGGTAAAGACATGATTGTTATTGTAAAAGACCTAGGTTCGAAACCTGGGAACAACATTTTTGCTTTTAATTAAAAGGGGTGGCTGGCATTGAGTTCTGGATCCGGGGCAGGTGGGCCGGGGCGGGTGGGCGGGTCGGGACATCGGGCCTGGGCATTGGGCTTGGGGGCAGCCTGACCTGAGTAGTGTGTGATGGGTTTTTGGGCTTTTATGGAATTTTGATTTGGACAATGGGTGGAGGTGGACTTTTGGATCTCAGGTGGACTTTTATGGAATAATGATCTGGGAGAAGGGGCCTTGTGGAATTATGCCTAAGAGATACTATATAAAATCTGTTTTATATTAAAAGATATGTTTTACATTAAGAGATGAAAACAAGTTTTTCTCTAGATTTTTCACAATTTTGAATATGCGAATTTCAGTTTTTTTTTATATATATATATATTTTTTTATATATATATAGTATTAATGGTCTATTGATAAAGTTCGAAGTTTTATCTCAAAATCAATTGATTACGAAAGGAATGAGCCAGAATACTTGTTAATTCTCAATGTGTGATAATTGTTTAAACATGGCCCCTCATTCGTAGCTGAACTTTTGGCTTACGCTTGTACTATATTTATGCGAACAGCTGAGTTAAATTATTATGGGCCTCGGCCTCGCACGCTTTTTAAAAACGTCGAGAGCCTTTTTTCTTTGACTCACACATGTAAAGTGCGATACCATAACAAAGTCTAAGGTTTAATCTTAAAACTACTTGAGTGTGAAAAGAGTGGCTCAAAATCCTTATAAATTTAAGTCATGATTTGTTAATTTCCGAGTAACAAATTGTTATTACACATCAATAGTTTAAGGGCCATTATAATGTCTTCCATAGCTCTTACTAGTTACAACCTATCTTCATTGTTCTACTGCTAGCCGACCTTGCTATTCCACGTATAGTATGCACCAAATACTACTCAAAACACATTATTGCGTACTGTCACATCCCAATATTTTCATCAACATACTACCTTCCAACACCAACACATACGTGAAAGTTTGATTTTTAGTTGCTTCTCGTTGTATCATTATTCCTTTGAAGTTTCATCCATTTTGAAAATCAATTATCCATAGTTTTGAAATTAATCAATTACTAGCTTAAAGTTTCTTATTAGTACTCCTCCGAGTAAGATTTATATTTTCTTTAATGATACGTCTTAGAATAAAAGTCTCATTCTTAAAATACTAAATGATAGATAGTATGTTGGACAAAATTTTGTCCTTCAAATTCAAATGCTCATACAATCACAAAAATAAAAACTACAACATTTTACTAACATACTTTTACTTCTTTGAATTATGAATAGTGTATATAATGTCCTCTGTTAGTCCCTAAGACACTACAAGGATAGGCTAGGGGGGGGGGGGGGGGGCGGTTGAATAGCCTATAAAAATTTCAACTCCTTTTTCTAAATTCAACCAAGTACTTACTATTGATATATATTTGGTTAAGTTAAAACCTCAATATCAAGTGTAAAATGCACAACGGAAGTTTTTGCTTAAAGTGAGGTAGAGTTGGTTTTGATTGGAAAGTGAGGTAGGATGGCACTTTGCGGTAGATGCAAAGTGCGGCAAGCACCCAGATACACGACAGAAGTAAAGTGAGGTAGATACAGAGTTGAGTTTTCGAATTAAGTGTCTTGAATGTTTGGCAAATTTGATAAGTAGTCTGATTGTTAAACTTAGGCAATGAGAACACAAACACAAATTCACAATCTTGATTGTTTCTGAAAGATCAAACACTAACAAATAAACAAAGATCAATATGAACAATAAGAACAAGTGCAGAAAGTAAATTTGTAAAAAGTAAGAACATGAAGTAAATGACACAATGATTTGGAGAGGTTCGGTCTGTTAAAAGATCTACGTCCTCTACCAAGATGGTCAGTCTTAGATTTTGAATGGAGATGTATTGATTATATTCTGGAGTACAATTACAAATATGAAAGCTTGAATCAACCACCTATTTTCTATGAAGTTCTAATCCTAGACTTAACCAGTGTATCGCTTATGAATCAATCTATGTGATTGATCACTTAGGGTGAGTGTGTGCTTAAGAATCAAAAGCTCTATGATATCTATATGATAGAGAGCATTTTGAATCTTTGTGTTACAAGGCTTGAGATGTTTGTTGATGAAGGTTTCTGGAGATGTTGAACACTTGAAGGTTGATGCTTGAAGATTCAAACGATTCTGGAAATCATGAATTTATGATCTTCAATCACCAAGAATTTCACCAGCACTTTCTCTCTTGAATCTCAACCAAGTTCAATGAAGAACTCATGGGCTATTTATAGCTTTGAATGGAGAAGATAGATGTTGGATGTCTTGGTGGCCAAGTTTGGAAGACTATGAGCTGGAGAAATCTGATTGGAGCTCAGTCCTTAGTGGGTACTTGCTGCAAGAGTTAGTGGCTCAGGTGTACCATGTGGTCCCAACTCGAACTGTCAAATTCAAATTTGAATTTGTGCAACGTTCAAGTTTAACCATAAGATTTGGACACTAGTGTGACCATGGTTAACTTGACCCAACTTGGTCTTGATATCAACCTGAGGTAGCAAAGTGCAGCAGATCCAAAGTGCAGCAAGCACCTAAAATGCAGCACCACTTTGCTAACCAATCTTCTATGTCTTCATTATTCAAAAAATTGAGGGTCCTATTCATCTAAGCCTAAGATCTAAAAATGGACCTAACTAAATGAAGTATAAATACTTCTTACAATAAATCCGAAAGTCCATAAAATGTAAAATAAGGTGATGGGATCAATCAAATTAGATAATAGGAGTGGTTTATAATATGCATACCCAACAATCTCCCCCTATTTGATTGAGACCATTACCTACTATAACAAAGGCTAATTCATTGTACTTGGTAAAACATGTTTTCAAATGAAAAAATTTTATTAATTCATATCCCAAGTCAATGCACACTTAGTAAGCCTAAGTTATAGATTTCTATCATCCTAAAAGGAAAAACAAATACTAAACCTATGAGATAGAAATAAAAATTGAAGCATTTCAAGATATAAGCATTAGAGATTAAAAATGCATCAAACACCATAAACCATACTCCAACATGATAATCATTTAAGCATAATGAGTAACCAAAAGAGAAACCAAGTTTTAAACTTACAAACCTAAAATAAAACAAGCATAAAACTAAACATTGTTTTTGAGACAATCAACCAACATAAATCAAAACATTGTTTCAAATATGTCATAAGCACGGTAGGACTAAGGTGCGGTAGAGAGGGGACACGACAAGCTTCACATTCCCTTGGACAACCCAAGTCCAGGAATGAGGATCATATCACAGCCTCTAGATGCGGTAGGAAAGTCTATGCTGTCTTCATCACTGCTTCCTTCTTGGGCCATTTTGCTTCCAAAACCCTCATCTTGTCCTTGAGCTTGAGAAGAGCTTGAAGCCCCTGTCAGTCTTTCCACTGAATCTTGAACTACATTCATCTTGTTGACAACTAACTCCAAGGAAGAATTAGTAAGGTTTTTGAGCTCCTCAAATTTCACAGCTGAATTTTCTATCCTCTAACTGTTTACCTTCACAGCACTTGTCACAGTATTGATACATGGTACAAACTTGTCAGCAACAGCAAGCAATCCAGCATTTCTATTTTCCACAATCTCTGTCTTCACAACCTCCTTCACTTTTTCAAATTTCCCTTTCACAACAAGTCTATCAAGATCCATCTGCTTTGCAAGATCCTTACCAGCTTAATTCATCTTAGTGTGCACACACTTCTTGATGTATTCAGATTGAGCCCTTAGAGCATTTCTTAGATCCATAAGTGTAGCAGGACTATCAGTAGCAGTAGAGCCAATGGCTAAAGATTTGCAGCAGGTAAAACATTGAGAATTGCCTTTGTTATTGAGTCACTATCCCCCTTAATGGTTGAAATCAACTGGGAGGGAAGAGAGTTTCCTAGCTGTTGAAGGGAGGCCTGATCAGATTTAACACCTTTGATCTCTTCTTGCAATACACCAACAGATTGAACAAGTTGGGATTGAACCTTAGCAAGGTTGTGGATAGCGGCAAGAATTTCACCAAGAGATGGTGCGGCAGCCTCATTAGATGCGGCAGAGAGAAGGACTGCGGCAGAAGAGGGAGTTGCGGTAGATCCATGAACTGCGGCAGGAGAAAGTCTCAGATCCATAAAGTGTCCATCCTTCTTCCCTTGCAAGTTGGCATCATCATCACTAGCATCTTCCACTTGAACATCATCAAGCATATCTATATCATCAACCTTTGTCCCAATATCAGCAATTTCACCAGTGACCTTCTCAGTATAAGTAGCATTTTCTGAGCTATCACTATCACTGTTAACATCATCATCTTCATCACCTTCAGAGCTTTCTTCCTTAAGACCTTCATCAATAGTCCTCTTCTTCTTAGAAACATGCAACTCATCTTCATACTCACTAACCATTGCATCATCATCATCAAGATTGAGTCCATCCTTGTCAGCCTTAACATTCTCATCTTGTGCAACCTCAAACACTTCTTCCACTTCATCTTCCTCATCCTTTTCAGACTCAAACTCCCCTTCAATTGTATCATCATAACTTTCCTCACCCTTATCATATTGCATGGGTGCATCAAGAACAAAGTGTTTGCCAACTTTGGGAGGCTTAATAACAATGTTCTCATCAGGGTCAATTTCAGGGGAGTTCACCTCAAGAGTTTGAACTTTAGCCCCTTTGACTTTCTTGGAAACTTTGATTGGGCTAAGAGAGTGAGATCTCTTCTTTGCTGGTTTAGACTTAACAGCAGGTTCAGGAGTAGGAGTTTTGATTTTGAGGAACTAGATATGGTTGGTTTGGAAGGGATGGAGGGTGCGGCAGGCTTGGATTTGGTGGTTTTGAGGACTTCTTTGGATCTGGGAAGGTGTGGGAGAGGTTGAAGGTGCTGTAGATTTGGATTTAGAGGTAATAGGTTTGATTGTAAGTTTTGAGATGGGTTTGGATGAGGTGGGCTTGGAAGCTGCGGCAGAAGAAGGTTTAGGCTTTGAGAGAACATCAGCAACATCAACATCAGCTTCCTTAACCTTTTTGCCCTTCTCCTTTGCTTTGGCAATAGCAGCCTCTTTTCTTTGCTTCTCAAATAATTTATTAAAATAATTTCTTACTTCCTTACAGTTTCTTTATTTTTTCGAACATATTGCTTTAAATTTTTTTCGAATTCATTCATATATTTTATCTATTTTTTTCTTACATATTATTTTGACTTTTTTCGAACTCATTTATATGGTATTACTTAATATTGCTTTTTTCCTATTAATATTTATAGTTACAATACACTCTTGTAAAGGACTAAACTATAGGGGCTGAATATGTAAAAATAAAAGACACTTGTTACACTCTCCGTTTATTTCGTTAGCTTTCATCGACTGTCATCCATTTTTGCACCAGATTGCAACAAACTGTGAATATAATGCACTAAATTACAACAAATGGAACTTTAGATCTTACATTGCAACTTCATGTAAACTTTATGGCACTAAAGTGCTATTTTCCCTATATAGTTTGGGAGTTTTTCTTTTTGTATATGGAATGCTTACAGCTTACTTCTGAATACTTTAGTGGCCTGTTTTCGCCAATATTGATTCTAGTCAATGGTGGAGCTACGAATTGGGTAAATGGAGACGGAAAATTTACAAGGATATATCATTACATTGTGTTTGCAAATTTGACACAATGTAGCTTTACTTGGTGCTACCTTCTTGAAATTTTGGCTGGTTTAAGCTCTTAATAATTAATATTACCCCTTTCCCAAAAAAATAAAAATAAAAAAAAAATCCAATTTGACTAGCCAAAATGTAAGAGTGTAGCTTTATTGGGTGCTACCTTCTTGAAATTTCTGTAAAATTACAACTTTTTTTTTGCAGTCTTTGTTCCTTAGTAAGTCATGTTGTGGAATTGACCCTCCAACACCCAAGCAAATCGCAAGAAATCACCGCACCACAAACAAGCACAAGAAATAAATAACCAAAGCAAAAGACAAAAGAATACAAAGAATTGTTTACCCAGTTCGTCAATATTTTTACTACGTCTGGGGCACTACCAAGCCAGGATCTTGCATTATAATATGTAAATATGGAGTTACAATGAGTATGGGGGCTGAACATTGCTTAAATACACAACCTAGTGTAGATACCCCGAGAAACCACGGCTTGGCTAGAGCGGTGAATTATCCTAGGATGTCTAACTTGTTTTAATTGTTTAGAGTCGCCACCTATGTTATTGAAGGAACATAAGAAAAACCTAAAGAAATAGCCTAATTTATGTACAAAGCCAGAGATTCGGGAAGAGAAGGGTTCGGGGTTAGGTGATGGAGTAGGAAGTACTTAAACACCCACTCCACCCCGCTTACGCGTGTCTTGCTACTATTGATGTTCTAATGCTAAAAAGTCCTTCAATTAATAAATATAAAAGTGTTAACAATTACAATGAAAAGAAAGGGGAAATAAGAGGGAAATAAAAGAGAATTGGTTTATTGATAATTTATGCTAAAGATTACATATCAAACAATTACATAAGAAATGAATGGTGAATTAAAATGGTGTTTAAATGTTGGAATGTAACCTTGACCAAACTTCAATAGTGAAGTGGCCTTTTGGTTGTATTCCTTTTTAAGGAGATTGCATACCCATTTAGAAGAGATGAAAGATGATGAAAACAAATAAAGAGTTTTGATAAAGAGAAGTAAAAGAGTTTAGACGGAGAAAGTGGGAGTTGTACCTTATGCTTGAATGGGGAAGAATCAATTTGTCTATAGTAAACCACTCTTTGAAAATGGACTTTTTGAGTTTTTAGAGAGTTTTTGAGTCAAGAATCCTTCCTCCCTTTCCATGGTGGAATGGAGAGGTATTTATAGGTGTTAGGGAAGTGTTTGTGGTCACAAAGATGACCCTTCCCCAGATCAAGCCAAGGCATAATGGCTTTGGGGGTTACAAATCAGAAAAGGAGGGGAAAATTTGGAAAAATCTGAGATTCTGGAGGTGGGATGCGCGCACATCCCACCCCCTATGGGAAGCGCATGCCTCCCACAAAGGAGGGCAAAGGCGCGCACATCCCGCCTTCAGAAAATCCATATTTTAGCCCAAAAGTTAACCCCATTATGCAGTTAAGCCCCAAAACTAACGAAATCACTCAAAAACTTAACGAACACTTGCCTTCCATCGCACCCCTCATCCTCCAAACCAAAATTTCAAAATAGCTTTGGGACATTCTCCAAACTACCTACGTAAACCCTTCTCGAGGCCACATCCTCCAAGTCAAAGATAATCTTGACTCCATCACCAAGTCCATTCTCACCATCACCGAATACATGAACTCCATCAAATCTTGCACCGACAAATTAGCCATCCTCGGAAAACCCATGGATAACGAGGACATCATAGCCAAAACCCTAAAAGGTCTTGACTACGAGACCTATAAACCCATCATGATACTGTCGTGCCCGTGACAACCCAATCTCCTTCGAAGCCCTTCATGAGAAACTTATTCAGCACGAAACTAACCCTCAAAACACTCCCCCACTGTTAGTACCCGATCTGAAAAATGAGTTTATTAGGGATTTCCCAAATACACAAGGACTTTATAAGAATTACAAACCTTGCAAAGACTTGTCCCGGATTCCCAAAATATACCTCATTGTTCTAGAATATCTTAAAGATGGCTAAAATAGGGTTTCCATAAAACATGCAAAACCCTAGCTTAATAATTAAGTCAGCCAGAAATGATGGCCACGCGGCCACATTCGCCCAAGCTCCAACCTTGGCCACGCGGCCAACATCGCCGCCGCCCTCTTGGCCACACCGTCTGGAGATCTCTCCATCAGTTTCCTATTAAAGACCTCCCTTGCCTCATAATTGGGGGATCCGAATTTAAGAGCTCTTAAGGGACGATTTTGCTCCCAAATCAAGTCATTCAAGCCTCCAAAAACACTTCAAGAATCCCAAGAAGATCCAAGGTTATTTCTTGCAACAAAGGTAAGTTTCTAAACTTTTTCTTCATGTTCTTGTCATATTATTAGTTTAGATCCAGAAATATTCATATCTTAATATGTTTTATTCATGTGTTCTTCATAATATTCATGTCCTAACATCTTTATTCATATTTTCTTCATGACATTCATATGTTCATAATATGTTCTTCATATGTTCATCATGTTCTTAGATTAAAACCTTATTTATGCTATATTTAGGGTTGCGATCTTCATGTAACATGTTATTTCATAGCCGATGATGATCTAGGGTTCATCAACCCGAACATGATCTAGGAACTACTTCTAAACCTAATCTTTAGGTAATTTCCCCCATCATTATGCATGATCCGATTCTTCTGCCTATTCTAAATTCTTCTCGAACTACGCTGACCTGAGCTTCTCACATTGAGAGGAACGTAGGCAATCTTCGGATCCAGTCTAAATCACTAACACACTACATACACCGCATCGTGATAGAAAGACCTATCAATTCGGGCAATAGGAGTGATAACGTAAATATTCTTCTCTTGTTGTAATTTGACCCACGAACCCATTAACATGCTTTTCTCAATGTTTTGGCTATAATTTAAAACGGCGTGGCGACTCTCATAATTTAATGTTGCAATGAATATCTCAAATTCAAACACACGTATTCACAGTGGCGACTCTGCTGGGGACTGCTTTGAAACTTTTTCAAACTTAGTGGGTCTAACTTTCGTCACATCATGATGCTTGCCATGTTTACACATACACACACCTGCCATGTTTACACATGCACACTTGCCATGTTTACACATGCACACACCTGCCATGTTTACACATGCACACACCTGCCATGTTTACACATGCACACCTGCCATGTTTACACATGCACACACCTGCCATGTTTACACATGCACACACCTGCCATGTTTACACATGCACACTTGCCATGTTTTCACGTGCCCCCTACAGTTAAGCCATGTTTACACATGCACCCGCGCACTCCGCCATGTTAATACTTGTACCTTGTACCTTGTACCATGTACCCTTGTTATCTTCGCTTTAGTATTAAGGTCAAAAAACTCTGCTATGCTCCCTTGTACATTATTCTCTCTCTCTCTCTCTATCATGCATTGCATTTGCATCATCCTAACATTAAAAACTTCTCTCTTTTCTCCCTAAAAAAGAATTAGTTTTTAGCACACACTACCACTAGTCCGTGTCAGCACTGCACAGGTCCCCATTACCCGGAGTATTCGATGTGCAGGAATTTGTGCGCTACTGCCGCCCTCTTTTCGAGTCACTCGTCTACTCCACTCACCGTGTACGTTCCGCGAGCGGTGGGAACCTTTTACCTTACCGTGTCAACCCACACATAGAGATTAGGACACTTCTTGGACCAACCATTTAGGATGTAAATAAATGCAAAACTTTTGCAAAATAAAATATGCATTGCATCTAGGCAACCTCTAAGGTCCATCGCTCACCCCTTGGGCCCCTATCAAAATTCCTCATCTCGGCCTCATCTCTATAGGTTACCTACCCATCATTGCGATCCATTTGGGTCTACCCTTCATCTCGACCCGCTTTGGTCAAAATCCCACCATCCTTTGGCCTCTTAGGACAACCTTATCTACCTTTGACCTCCTAGGTCAACCTTTGACCCCCTGGGTCAACCTTCCCAACCTTTGACCTCCAAGGTCAACCTTGTCTACCTTTGACCTCTTAAGCCAACCTTTGACCCCCTAGGTCAACCTTTGATCTCCTAGGTCAACCTTATTCGCCTTTGACCTCCTAGGTCAACCTTTGACCCCCTAGGTCACCTTATCTACCTTTGACCTCCTAGTCAACCTTACCACCCTTGGACCTCTTAGGCCAACCTTTGACCCCCTAGGTCAATCTTATCCGTTTAAGTCAACTTTGACCCCTAGGTCAATCTTATCCGTTTAAGTCAACCTTTGACCCCCTAGGTCAACCTTACCAACCTTTGATCTCTTAGGTCTACCTTTGACCCCCTAGGTCAACTTTATCAACCTCCGACCTCTTAGGTCAACCCTTGACCTCCTAGGTCAACCTTATCACCTTCGACCTCTTAGGTCACCCCTCGACCTCTTAGGTTAACCTTTGACCCCTTAGGTCAACCCTATCGCCTTCGACCTCCTAGGTCAACCTTTGACCCTGTAGGTCAACCTCATCCGCTTTTGACATCTTAGGTAAACCTTTGACCCCTTAGGTCAACCTTATCCGCCTTCGACCTCTTAGGTCAAACCTTGGACCCCTTAGGTAAACTTTATCACCCCTCGACCTCTTAGGTGTTGGTAGTGGTGCCCTAGGCACGTTTAATAAACGTTGTAATTGTTATCATTTATTTCATATCAATAAAGAGATGTTTTGATTATTATTGTTGTTCATGTTTACTTATAATAATCTCCGTCCCTAGTACTTGTTAAGCACTAGTATAAATGCTAAATGATCATGGGATGATCATGTTAGATTTATGGGTACTTGTTTGGAACAAGGTACTGGACATGACCCGCTGTATGAGATTTATGTCATGGTCCATGTCAAACATATATCTCATATTAGTTATGTCATTTGAATCCTTAGACATGAAGTTATTATAGTCTTCCACTTGATGAACATTATGTTGACATATTCAAACGCTACCTTTAACCGGGAAGTTATAAAGGGTATGATTGGCATAATCGGATTCACGTAGGGAAGAATAATAAGCTAAATGGATTTGTTCCTCCTCGGAGAGATGTCAAGCTTGGGCCACTCGTAGGAATGATGTTGATGAAATGTTCGGCCGGACTCAAATGGATTGATTGGATCAATAGCATTTGAATTATCAACATATTCGGAATCGAGAAAGTATTGAACAAAACAAGTTGACTGTTTGACCATGACTTGTGTTCAATGACATCGTGGACAAAGGGATTGTGACATATTCTAAAGGAATGCGAACTTGTATCTAGTTATACTATTTGGGTAGGTATGACGGTTTGCTAGAACCTAATCATATCTTATGGGATCATGTTTGAGCTCATTGCCAACTTAGTATAATCCTAGAGGGTCACACACAATAGAACGAATCTTTAAAAAGGACTACATTGGAATTTGGAAATTCTGGACTTTCTGGGAAGTGGGCGACCGCACATTCTGGACTGGGCGGCCGCACACTTAGCCAAATTTTGTACCAGTTTTGTTTCAGAATGTTGTGCGACCGCACAGAGGTTTTTGGGCGGCCCGCACAGTACTGTCGGGTGGCAGATTCCTAATTTGATTAGGAAACGAATTTTGGACGGATTTTGACACAAGTTTCCTATTTGGAATAGGTCATACTTGTGTATAAAAGACCAAATTCGGCCAGCACTCAATACGATTGATTTTGTGAGTCTCAAAGAGTTTGAGAGAGGGTTTATTTTGTTCCAAGACATTCTTGGTTGAGGAACAAAATAATACACAAAATAAATTCCATATAGTTCTTTTGATTGTGAAAAAGTGTTTCACAATTTGGTCTAGCAACCAAGATCAAAGAAGCTCCTTTGATATTCGTTCGAAGTGTGGATACCGCTAGAGGGTGAAAATCATCATCTTCAAAGTTCGTGTTCAAGCTTTGTGATCGTGATCAAGTCTTCAAACCTCCACCAAAGACCAAGAGAATTTGATAGCCATCAAGGGTTAGTTTATTCTTTGTTATTTGTATTTGATTTAATCATGAACGGATCTATGGCTTTGGGTTTCAAAATTTTAAATGCTAAATTTCCGCTGCGCATGTTTGATCGAAACCCAACAGTGGTATCAGAGCCCCGTTCATGTTGATTATTTCAATACCGTGATCATGTTATGTGTATATAAATTGTTTATGTGCCTTGCATGATTTGAATATTGGAATATATGTTGTTTATGTGTTATGTGATTTTATGTGGTTTATTGTTTTGCAACTTTAATCGCACGATTCAATCGCAATAAATAAATTATGGTGGATTCAGAATTGTTGATTATTAATTTTTGATTGGATCAAAGTTTTAATAATCGGGGAAAAAAAATTTTGAGACAAAATTTTTGAACTTAAAATTCTACACATTCTGATGGCTCAGAGCGACCGCACAAAATTACTTGGGCGGCCGCACAGTTTTGGGCGACCGCACAGGGGTTTTGGGCGGCCGCCAAGGGGATCAGAAGGTCTGATTTTGCTCAAAATCAGAATTTGGAATTTTCGAAAGGTTCAACAAAACCAGTAACAGAACCAATCCAGACCTGCTGATCTGGAATGGGTTTTGGGTAGTTGGTTTGTGTGTGGATCTTGGGGTTTGATTTTCCTATTTGTTTTAGTCTTGTGATTCTAAGATTGGTTCAAGGTTTGGATGGCTAATCTGCGTTCATCGAGATTGTGTTTCCCAAACTTGATCGCAATCAAAGTTTCAAAGATAAAACGAAGTTAGAATTATGAAGAGTTCATAATTGCTAAATTGAGAAACAAAGTTCTTGATTCAATGATTGGAGATCCATGTGGAATTGTGAATGCAATTGGCCTACGTTCATCGAGACCATCTATTGCTTAGTTTCGGCCACATGGACTACTTTCTTGGTTTCTTGAATTAGTGCGGGATTGTGGTTGCCTAATGGCTTAGTTCGACCGCACTTCTTGTTGTCTTGATTCGGAAATAATAACCGAAGTTGAAATAGTCTCATCCTCATAATTATAGAGAACTAATGACACATAAATATCATGCTTACATTAATGAGATTAATTTAGTGGCTAAACTTGATGTGTAACATGTTTATATTATGTGCTCATAAATGTGTTATATGCTATATGTGATGAACCTTCAAAGAAAGTTTTAAGTCTTTTATTGACATGCCATGATTAAAACACTTGTTAGTACATGAGTGATTTTAATGTATATTCGCCCTAGCGAGATGCATTAAATTTGTTTGTGTATGAGCAAGATAGATAGTGTGGGCACGCCCTAGCGGGACACATTAACTATGCGTTTAAAATGGTTAGACTTAATTGGCGTCAAAACAGTTTTGGGCCTAGGCAAAGATGAGGTTTAACATGCTTTTTGAAATTGGATTTCTTAAAGAATCTCATAAAAGGAACTAAGAGTCATATGAGATATGATTGACAAGAGTTGTCTACCTAATTAATTTGATTTTGTGTAATCCGCCTTAGCGGACTTGAAATTAAATTAAAGTTGGATCTTAACCCATTTAAATTATATTATACATTGGATGTATATGAAGGTTATATAATTTAGTGGGAGTATTTTGTTTGAAAAATACATTATTTATCTCTTTAATGAAGATCGGTACTTATTAAATTTTGGAAATTTTGCATATTTGTAGATAATGACTAATAACACTCAATCAATGTCGTTGCGATCGATCCTTGAGAAGGATAAGCTCGAAGAGAATGGTACAAACTTTATGGATTGGATCCGTAGCATAAGAATTGTTCTTAGGCAAGAAGATAAGTTGTACATTCTCGATGGGCCTCTCCCTGTTGAACCACCGCCTACTGCCCCTAGGGTAGAAAGAGACAATTACAAGAAACATCGTAATGATTCTAGAGATGTAAGTTGTCTCATGCTTGCTGCTATGTGTTCAAAACTCCAACAAAGTTTGGAACATTTGGAAGCCTATGAGATAGGCGTGGAGTTGAGAACCATGTTTCAAGAGCAAGCTAGGCAAGAGAGGTGCAAGACCATTGTTGCATTCACTACTAGTAAAATGAATGAAGGACAACAAGTGAGTCCTCACTTTCTTAAAATGAAAGGTTATGTAGAGCACCTTGAGAAACTTGGCTATCCAATCCCATTGGAGCTAGCCACGGATCTCATTCTTAATTCATTGCCTAAAAGTTATAATCAGTTTGTGATGAATTATAACATGCATGGAATGGATAAGAATCTCTCTGAGTTGCATGGGATGCTCAAAACTGCAGAGATGAAAATTATGGAGAAAGGTTCTCCCGTGCTCTTGGTTCATGATGGGAAGAAGGCTGGTGCCAAAGGAAAGGGTAAGGCAAAAGTTGTCAAACCCAAAATAAGCAAGGCAAAGGTTGCCAAGGCTTCTGAGGCAAAACCTGATCACAAAGGATGCAATCTGTTTCCATTGTCAAGAAATTGGTCATTGGAAACGTAATTGCAAGGCTTTCTTGGAAGAGCAAAAGAAGAAGAAGAGCAGCAAGGCTGCGTCGACTTCAGGTATCTATATGATAGATATTCTCCTTTCTACCACTGATTCTTGGGTATTGGATACCGGATGTGGTTCTCACATTTGTCTAAATGTGCAGGGACTAAAGAATAGGAGACTGCTTAAAGAAGGTGAAGTAGATCTACGCGTGGGGAATGGAGCAAGAGTTGATGCATTAGCCGTAGGGACTTATGAAGTCACTTTACCTTCCGGATTAATTCTTGTTTTGAACAATTGTTATTATGTTCCGGATTTAAGCTGAAATATTATTTCAATTTCTTGTTTGGATAATGAAGGTTTTAAGTTTCTTATTGAGAATAAGAAATTTTCTATTTATTTAAATGATGTGCTTTATGGTATTGCTAATTCATTTAATGGCCTTTATATCTTGGATGTCAAGAATGAAAATAATGTCTATCATGTAAATAAGAAAAAACCTAATGTTCATCATGGTAAATAAGAAGATCTATGTGACTTCTTGATGACTGATGTGAAAGCGACTTATTGGGGTTGATACATTCCGATGTATGCGGACCATTAAGTAGCAATGCTAGGGAGGATTTCAATACTTCATAACCTTCACTGATGATTATAGTAGATTTGGGTATGTTTACCTAATGAAACATAAAAGTGAAGCATTTGAGATATTTAGAATATTTCAAAATGAAGTAGAAAAACAACTTGGCAAAAGTATAAAGGCACTTCGATCAGATCGAGGTGGTGAATACTTAAGTCAAGAATTTGACAATCATCTAAAGAATTGTGGAATAGTTTCACAATTAACTCCGCCCGGAACACCACAATGGAATGGTGTGTCTGAGAGGAGAAATCGGACTTTGTTAGACATGGTTCGGTCAATGATGAGTCAAGTTGATCTTCCAATATCCTTTTGGGGTTACGCCCTAGAAACCGCTGCTTTCACACTAAATCAAGTTCCAACTAAATCGGTTCCAAAGACTCCATATGAGATGTGGAGTGGAAAGAAACCTAGTTTATCTTTCATGAGGATTTGGGGTTGCGAAGTTTATGTCAAGAGACTTATCTCTGACAAACTAGCACACAAATCCGATAAATGTATTTTCGTGGGATATCCTAAGGAAACTAAAGGATATTACTTTTACAACCGAGAGGACAACAAAGTGTTTGTTGCCCGAACTAGTGTCTTTCTAGAGAAAGAGTTTCTCTCCAAAGAAGTCAGTGGGAGTAAAATAAATCTTGAAGAAATTCGAGACCCAGAAAATAACATTGAACCAATAGTGGAACAAGAACAAGAACCACAAGGAGTTGTGGAACCTGTTCATAATACACAAGCATCTCGCAGATCTAGTAGGTTACGATCCGAGCCCGAGAGATATGGATTTCTCGTAACGGATAGTAATGACGTAGAAATCATTGAGAATGATGAACCGTCAACCTACCAAGAGGCGATGTCTTCTCCTGATTCGGACAAGTGGCTTGGAGCCATGGAATCCGAATTGCAATCCATGCAAGACAATCAAGTTTGGAATTTGATTGATGCGCCCGAAGGTGTAAAAACCATAGGTTGCAAATGGGTCTTCAAGAAGAAGACTGACATGGATGGGAAGGTGCATACTTACAAAGCTAGGCTTGTAGCGAAGGGTTATAGGCAAGTTCATGGTATTGACTATGATGAGACCTTTTCACCCGTAGCAATGATCAAGTCTATAAGAATTTTGCTTGCCATTGCCGCATATCATGACTATGAAATATGGCAGATGGACGTCAAAACCGCTTTCCTGAATGGAAAACTCCAAGAGGATGTGTATATGACACAACCAGAAGGTTTTGAACAAGATTCTAAGGTATGCAAATTGCAAAGATCCATCTATGGGTTGAAGCAAGCTTCAAGGAGTTGGAATCTCCGTTTTGATGAATCGGTCAAAGAGTTTGGTTTCATCAAGAACGAAGATGAGCCTTGTGTATACAAGAAGATTAGTGGGAGCATAGTGCTATTCCTTATTTTATACGTGGATGACATATTGCTCATTGGAAACGACATTCCTACACTTCAGTCTGTGAAGACTTGGTTAGGAAAGTGCTTCGCAATGAAAGATATGGGTGAAGCCGCATATATTCTTGGCATTAAGATCTATAGAGATAGATCAAGGAGGCTACTTGGTTTAAGCCAAAGTACATACATTGACAAGGTCATTAGAAGATTCCGTATGGAAAATTCTAAGAGAGGCACCTTGCCCGTGTTACATGGAGTTTCTCTAAGCAAGACTCAATGTCCTAAGACAAAAGATGAGCGTGAGAAAATGAATGATGTTCCATATGCTTCGGCAATTGGGTCCATCATGTATGCCATGATTTGTACTAGGCCGGATGTGTCTTATGCTTTGAGCATGACAAGTAGATACCAATCCGACCCTGGCGAAAATCACTGGATAGCTGTAAAAGCGATTCTTAAGTACTTAAGAAGGACTAAAGACTCGTTTTTGGTCTATGGAGGAATGGAAGATGATCTTGTTGTAAATGCTTACACGGATGCAAGCTTCCAAACTGACAAAGATGATAGCCAATCGCAATCGGGTTTTGTGTTTATGTTAAATGGTGGAGCTGTAAGCTGGAAGAGTTCCAAGCAAAGTACAACCGCTGATTCTACAACAGAAGCTGAGTATATTGCTGCATCGGATGCTACAAAAGAAGCTGTTTGGATTAAGAAGTTCATAACTGAACTTGAAGTGGTTCCTAGTATTGCTAATCCAATAGACCTTTATTGCGATAATAATGGTGCTATTGCTCAAGCAAAGGAACCAAGAGCACATCAGAAATCCAAACACATACTTAGGCGTTTTCATATCATTCGAGAGATCGTTGATAGGGGAGACGTAAATATATGCAGAGTACCTACTGATGACAATGTTGCGGACCCGCTAACAAAGGGACTTCCACAAGCTAAACATGATGGTCATGTTAGGTCCATGGGTATTAGATACATGGGAGATTGGGCCTAGGGCAAGTGGGAGATTGTTGGTACTGGTGCCCTAGGCACGTTTAATAAACGTTGTAATTGTTATCATTTATTTCATATCAATAAAGAGATGTTTTGATTATTATTGTTGTTCATGTTTACTTATAATAATCCCCGTCCCTAGTAGTACTGTTAAGCACTACTTGTATAAAGGCTAAATGGTCATGGGATGATCATGTTAGATTTATGGGTACTTGTTTGGAACAAGGTACTGGACATGACCCGCTCTATGAGATTTATGTCATGGTCTATGTCATACATATATCTCATATTAGTTGCGTCATTTGAATCCTTAGACATGAAGTTATTATAGTCTTCCACTTGATGAACATTATGTTTGACATATTCAAACGCTACCTTTAACCGGGAAGTTATAAAGGGTATGATTGGCATAATCGGATTCACGTAGGGAAGAATAATAAGCTAAATGAATTTGTCCCTCCTCGGAGAGATGTCAAGCTTGGGCCACTCGTAGGAATGATGTTGATGAAATGTTCGGCCGGACTCAAATGGATTGATTGGATCAATAGCATTTGAATTATCAACATATTCGGAATCGAGAAAGTATTGAACAAAACAAGTTGACTGTTTGACCATGACTTGTGTTCAATGACATCGTGGACAGAGGGATTGTGACATATTCTAAAGGAATGCGAACTTGTATCTAGTTATACTATTTGGGTAGGTATGACGGTTTGCTAGAACCTAATCATATCTTATGGTTTCATGTTTGAACCCATTGCCAACTTAGTATAATCCTAGAGGGTCACACACAATAGAACGAATCTTTAAAAGGACTACATTGGAATTTTGGAAATTCTGGACATCCTGGGAAGTGGGCGACCGCACAGTATGGACTGGGCGGCCGCACAATTATCTTAGTTTTGTACCAGTTTTGCTTCAGATAGTTGTGCGACCGCACAGAGGGTTTTGGGCGGCCGCACAGTACTGTCGGGTGGCAGATTCCTAATTTGATTAGGAAACGAATTTTGGACGGATTTTGACACAAGTTTCCTATTTGGAATAGGTCATGCTTGTGTATAAAAGACCAAATTCGGCCAGCACTGTATGCTAATGATTTTGTGAGTCTCAAAGAGTTTGAGAGAGGGTTTATTTTGTTCCAAGACATTCTTGGTTGAAGAACAAAATAATACACAAAATAAATTCCATATAGTTCTTTTGATTGTGAAAAAGTGTTTCACAATTTGGTCTAGCAACCAAGATCAAAGAAGCTACTTTGATATTCGTTCGAAGTGTGGATACCGCTAGAGGGTGAAAATCATCATCTTCAAGGTTCGTGTTCAAGCTTTGTGATCGTGATCAAGTCTTCAAACCTCCACCAAAGACCAAGAGAATTTGATAGCCATCAAGGGTTAGTTTTATCTTTATTCTTATATTCATTTTGTTTATTGCTAATTTGCATTGATAATCGTGCCATCCATGGCTTTGGGTTTCAAAATTTTAAATGCTAATTCCGCTGCGCATGTTTGATCGAAACCCAACAGTGGTATCAGAGCCCCGTTCATGTTGATTAATTCAATACTTGGATCATGTTATGTGTATATAAATTGTTTATGTGCCTTGCATGATTTGAATATTGGAATATATGTTGTTTATGTGTTATGTGATTTTATGTGGTTTATTGTTTTGCAACTTTAATCGCACGATTCAATCGCAATAAATAAATTATGGTGGATTCAGAATTGTTGATTATTAATTTTTGATTGGATCAAAGTTTTAATAATCGGGGAAAAAAAATTTGAGACAAAATTTTTGAACTTAAAATTCTACACATTCTGATGGCTCAGAGCGACCGCACAAAATTACTTGGGCGGCCGCACAGTTTTGGGCGACCGCACAGGGGTTTTTGGGCGGCCGCACAAGGGGATCAGAAGGTCTGATTTTGCTCAAAAATCAGAATTTGGAATTTTCGAAAGGTTCAACAAAACCAGTAACAGAACCAATCCAGACCTGCTGATCTGGAATGGGTTTTGGGTAGTTGGTTTGTGTGTGGATCTTGGGGTTTGATTTTCCTATTTGTTTTAGTCTTGTGATTCTAAGATTGGTTCAAGGTTTGGATGGCTAATCTGCGTTCATCGAGATTGTGTTTCCCAAACTTGATCGCAATCAAAGTTTCAAAGATAAAACGAAGTTAGAATTATGAAGAGTTCATAATTGCTAAAATTGAGAAACAAAGTTCTTGATTCAATGATTGGAGATCCATGTGGAATTGTGAATGCAATTGGCCTACGTTCATCGAGACCATCTATTGCTTAGTTTCGGCCACATGGACTACTTTCTTGGTTTCTTGAATTAGTGCGGGATTGTGGTTGCCTAATGGCTTAGTTCGACCGCACTTCTTGTTGTCTTGATTCGGAAATAATAACCGAAGTTGAAATAGTCTCATCCTCATAATTATAGAGAAACTAATGACACATAAATATCATGCTTACATTAATGAGATTAATTTAGTGGCTAAACTTGATGTGTAACATGTTTATATTATGTGCTCATAAATGTGTTATATGCTATATGTGATGAACCTTCAAAGAAAGTTTTAAGTCTTTTATTGCCATGCCATGATTAAAACACTTGTTAGTACATGAGTGATTTTAATGTATATTCGCCCTAGCGAGATGCATTAAATTTGTTTGTGTATGAGCAAGATAGATAGTGTGGGCACGCCCTAGCGGGACACATTAACTATGCGTTTAAAATGGTTAGACTTAATTGGGCGTCAAAACAGTTTTGGGCCTAGGCAAAGATGAGGTTTAACATGCTTTTTGAAATTGGATTTCTTAAAGAATCTCATAAAAGGAACTAAGAGTCATATGAGATATGATTGACAAGAGTTGTCTACCTAATTAATTTGATTTTGTGTAATCCGCCTTAGCGGACTTGAAATTAAATTAAAGTTGGATCTTAACCCATTTAAATTATATTATACATTGGATGTATATGAAGGTTATATAATTTAGTGGGAGTATTTTGTTTGAAAAATACATTATTTATCTCTTTAATGAAGATCGGTACTTATTAAATTTTGGAAATTTTTGCATATTTGTAGATAATGACTAATAACACTCAATCAATGTCGTTGCGATCGATCCTTGAGAAGGATAAGCTCGAAGAGAATGGTACAAACTTTATGGATTGGATCCGTAGCATAAGAATTGTTCTTAGGCAAGAAGATAAGTTGTACATTCTCGATGGGCCTCTCCCTGTTGAACCACCGCCTACTGCCCCTAGGGTAGAAAGAGACAATTACAAGAAACATCGTAATGATTCTAGAGATGTAAGTTGTCTCATGCTTGCTGCTATGTGTTCAAAACTCCAACAAAGTTTGGAACATTTGGAAGCCTATGAGATAGGCGTGGAGTTGAGAACCATGTTTCAAGAGCAAGCTAGGCAAGAGAGGTGCAAGACCATTGTTGCATTCACTACTAGTAAAATGAATGAAGGACAACAAGTGAGTCCTCACTTTCTTAAAATGAAAGGTTATGTAGAGCACCTTGAGAAACTTGGCTATCCAATCCCATTGGAGCTAGCCACGGATCTCATTCTTAATTCATTGCCTAAAAGTTATAATCAGTTTGTGATGAATTATAACATGCATGGAATGGATAAGAATCTCTCTGAGTTGCATGGGATGCTCAAAACTGCAGAGATGAAAATTATGGAGAAAGGTTCTCCCGTGCTCTTGGTTCATGATGGGAAGAAGGCTGGTGCCAAAGGAAAGGGTAAGGCAAAAGTTGTCAAACCCAAAATAAGCAAGGCAAAGGTTGCCAAGGCTTCTGAGGCAAAACCTGATTCACAAAAGGATGCAATCTGTTTCCATTGTCAAGAAATTGGTCATTGGAAACGTAATTGCAAGGCTTTCTTGGAAGAGCAAAAGAAGAAGAAGAGCAGCAAGGCTGCGTCGACTTCAGGTATCTATATGATAGATATTCTCCTTTCTACCACTGATTCTTGGGTATTGGATACCGGATGTGGTTCTCACATTTGTCTAAATGTGCAGGGACTAAAGAATAGGAGACTGCTTAAAGAAGGTGAAGTAGATCTACGCGTGGGGAATGGAGCAAGAGTTGATGCATTAGCCGTAGGGACTTATGAAGTCACTTTACCTTCCGGATTAATTCTTGTTTTGAACAATTGTTATTATGTTCCGGATTTAAGCTGAAATATTATTTCAATTTCTTGTTTGGATAATGAAGGTTTTAAGTTTCTTATTGAGAATAAGAAATTTTCTATTTATTTAAATGATGTGCTTTATGGTATTGCTAATTCATTTAATGGCCTTTATATCTTGGATGTCAAGAATGAAAATAATGTCTATCATGTAAATAAGAAATCTAAACCTAATGATGTAAATCATACTTATTTGTGGCATTGCCGTCTTGGTCATATTAATGAGAAGCGTATCTCAAAACTCCATGGGGACGGACTTTTGGGTTCATGTGACTTAGAGTCATATGATACTTGTGAGTCGTGTCTTCTTGGAAAAATGACTAAGACACCTTTTACCAAGTTAGGTGAAAGGGCAAGCGACTTATTGGGGTTGATACATTCCGATGTATGCGGACCATTAAGTAGCAATGCTAGGGGAGGATTTCAATACTTCATAACCTTCACTGATGATTATAGTAGATTTGGGTATGTTTACCTAATGAAACATAAAAGTGAAGCATTTGAGATATTTAGAATATTTCAAAATGAAGTAGAAAAACAACTTGGCAAAAGTATAAAGGCACTTCGATCAGATCGAGGTGGTGAATACTTAAGTCAAGAATTTGACAATCATCTAAAGAATTGTGGAATAGTTTCACAATTAACTCCGCCCGGAACACCACAATGGAATGGTGTGTCTGAGAGGAGAAATCGGACTTTGTTAGACATGGTTCGGTCAATGATGAGTCAAGTTGATCTTCCAATATCCTTTTGGGGTTACGCCCTAGAAACCGCTGCTTTCACACTAAATCAAGTTCCAACTAAATCGGTTCCAAAGACTCCATATGAGATGTGGAGTGGAAAGAAACCTAGTTTATCTTTCATGAGGATTTGGGGTTGCGAAGTTTATGTCAAGAGACTTATCTCTGACAAACTAGCACACAAATCCGATAAATGTATTTTCGTGGGATATCCTAAGGAAACTAAAGGATATTACTTTTACAACCGAGAGGACAACAAAGTGTTTGTTGCCCGAACTAGTGTCTTTCTAGAGAAAGAGTTTCTCTCCAAAGAAGTCAGTGGGAGTAAAATAAATCTTGAAGAAATTCGAGACCCAGAAAATAACATTGAACCAATAGTGGAACAAGAACAAGAACCACAAGGAGTTGTGGAACCTGTTCATAATACACAAGCATCTCGCAGATCTAGTAGGTTACGATCCGAGCCCGAGAGATATGGATTTCTCGTAACGGATAGTAATGACGTAGAAATCATTGAGAATGATGAACCGTCAACCTACCAAGAGGCGATGTCTTCTCCTGATTCGGATAAGTGGCTTGGAGCCATGGAATCCGAATTGCAATCCATGCAAGACAATCAAGTTTGGAATTTGATTGATGCGCCCGAAGGTGTAAAAACCATAGGTTGCAAATGGGTCTTCAAGAAGAAGACTGACATGGATGGGAAGGTGCATACTTACAAAGCTAGGCTTGTAGCGAAGGGTTATAGGCAAGTTCATGGTATTGACTATGATGAGACCTTTTCACCCGTAGCAATGATCAAGTCTATAAGAATTTTGCTTGCCATTGCCGCATATCATGACTATGAAATATGGCAGATGGACGTCAAAACCGCTTTCCTGAATGGAAAACTCCAAGAGGATGTGTATATGACACAACCAGAAGGTTTTGAACAAGATTCTAAGGTATGCAAATTGCAAAGATCCATCTATGGGTTGAAGCAAGCTTCAAGGAGTTGGAATCTCCGTTTTGATGAATCGGTCAAAGAGTTTGGTTTCATCAAGAACGAAGATGAGCCTTGTGTATAAAAGAAGATTAGTGGGAGCATAGTGCTATTCCTTATTTTATACGTGGATGACATATTGCTCATTGGAAACGACATTCCTACACTTCAGTCTGTGAAGACTTGGTTAGGAAAGTGCTTCGCAATGAAAGATATGGGTGAAGCCGCATATATTCTTGGCATTAAGATCTATAGAGATAGATCAAGGAGGCTACTTGGTTTAAGCCAAAGTACATACATTGACAAGGTCATTAGAAGATTCCGTATGGAAAATTCTAAGAGAGGCACCTTGCCCGTGTTACATGGAGTTTCTCTAAGCAAGACTCAATGTCCTAAGACAAAAGATGAGCGTGAGAAAATGAATGATGTTCCATATGCTTCGGCAATTGGGTCCATCATGTATGCCATGATTTGTACTAGGCCGGATGTGTCTTATGCTTTGAGCATGACAAGTAGATACCAATCCGACCCTGGCGAAAATCACTGGATAGCTGTAAAAGCGATTCTTAAGTACTTAAGAAGGACTAAAGACTCGTTTTTGGTCTATGGAGGAATGGAAGATGATCTTGTTGTAAATGCTTACACGGATGCAAGCTTCCAAACTGACAAAGATGATAGCCAATCGCAATCGGGTTTTGTGTTTATGTTAAATGGTGGAGCTGTAAGCTGGAAGAGTTCCAAGCAAAGTACAACCGCTGATTCTACAACAGAAGCTGAGTATATTGCTGCATCGGATGCTACAAAAGAAGCTGTTTGGATTAAGAAGTTCATAACTGAACTTGAAGTGGTTCCTAGTATTGCTAATCCAATAGACCTTTATTGCGATAATAATGGTGCTATTGCTCAAGCAAAGGAACCAAGAGCACATCAGAAATCCAAACACATACTTAGGCGTTTTCATATCATTCGAGAGATCGTTGATAGGGGAGACGTAAATATATGCAGAGTACCTACTGATGACAATGTTGCGGACCCGCTAACAAAGGGACTTCCACAAGCTAAACATGATGGTCATGTTAGGTCCATGGGTATTAGATACATGGGAGATTGGGCCTAGGGCAAGTGGGAGATTGTTGGTACTGGTGCCCTAGGCACGTTTAATAAACGTTGTAATTGTTATCATTTATTTCATATCAATAAAGAGATGTTTTGATTATTATTGTTGTTCATGTTTACTTATAATAATCCCCGTCCCTAGTACTTGTTAAGCACTAGTATAAAGGCTAAATGGTCATGGGATGATCATGTTAGATTTATGGGTACTTGTTTGGAACAAGGTACTGGACATGACCCGCTCTATGAGATTTATGTCATGGTCTATGTCATACATATATCTCATATTAGTTGCGTCATTTGAATCCTTAGACATGAAGTTATTATAGTCTTCCACTTGATGAACATTATGTTTGACATATTCAAACGCTACCTTTAACCGGGAAGTTATAAAGGGTATGATTGGCATAATCGGATTCACGTAGGGAAGAATAATAAGCTAAATGAATTTGTCCCTCCTCGGAGAGATGTCAAGCTTGGGCCACTCGTAGGAATGATGTTGATGAAATGTTCGGCCGGACTCAAATGGATTGATTGGATCAATAGCATTTGAATTATCAACATATTCGGAATCGAGAAAGTATTGAACAAAACAAGTTGACTGTTTGACCATGACTTGTGTTCAATGACATCGTGGACAGAGGGATTGTGACATATTCTAAAGGAATGCGAACTTGTATCTAGTTATACTATTTGGGTAGGTATGACGGTTTGCTAGAACCTAATCATATCTTATGGTTTCATGTTTGAACCCATTGCCAACTTAGTATAATCCTAGAGGGTCACACACAATAGAACGAATCTTTAAAAGGACTACATTGGAATTTTGGAAATTCTGGACATCCTGGGAAGTGGGCGACCGCACAGTATGGACTGGGCGGCCGCACAATTATCTTAGTTTTGTACCAGTTTTGCTTCAGATAGTTGTGCGACCGCACAGAGGGTTTTGGGCGGCCGCACAGTACTGTCGGGTGGCAGATTCCTAATTTGATTAGGAAACGAATTTTGGACGGATTTTGACACAAGTTTCCTATTTGGAATAGGTCATGCTTGTGTATAAAAGACCAAATTCGGCCAGCACTCTATGCTAATGATTTTGTGAGTCTCAAAGAGTTTGAGAGAGGGTTTATTTTGTTCCAAGACATTCTTGGTTGAAGAACAAAATAATACACAAAATAAATTCCATATAGTTCTTTTGATTGTGAAAAAGTGTTTCACAATTTGGTCTAGCAACCAAGATCAAAGAAGCTACTTTGATATTCGTTCGAAGTGTGGATACCGCTAGAGGGTGAAAATCATCATCTTCAAGGTTTGTGTTCAAGCTTTGTGATCGTGATCAAGTCTTCAAACCTCCACCAAAGACCAAGAGAATTTGATAGCCATCAAGGGTTAGTTTTATCTTATATTCATGTTATTGTATTTGATTTAATCGTATGAACGGATCCATGGCTTTGGGTTTCAAAATTTTAAATGCTAAATTCCGCTGCGCATGTTTGATCGAAACCCAACAGTGGTATCAGAGCCCCGTTCATGTTGATTAATTCAATACTTGGATCATGTTATGTGTATATAAATTGTTTATGTGCCTTGCATGATTTGAATATTGGAATATATGTTGTTTATGTGTTATGTGATTTTATGTGGTTTATTGTTTTGCAACTTTAATCGCACGATTCAATCGCAATAAATAAATTATGGTGGATTCAGAATTGTTGATTATTAATTTTTGATTGGATCAAAGTTTTAATAATCGGGGAAAAAAATTTTGAGACAAAATTTTTGAACTTAAAATTCTACACATTCTGATGGCTCAGAGCGACCGCACAAAATTACTTGGGCGGCCGCACAGTTTTGGGCGACCGCACAGGGGTTTTTGGGCGGCCGCACAAGGGGATCAGAAGGTCTGATTTTGCTCAAAAATCAGAATTTGGAATTTTCGAAAGGTTCAACAAAACCAGTAACAGAACCAATCCAGACCTGCTGATCTGGAATGGGTTTTGGGTAGTTGGTTTGTGTGTGGATCTTGGGGTTTGATTTTCCTATTTGTTTTAGTCTTGTGATTCTAAGATTGGTTCAAGGTTTGGATGGCTAATCTGCGTTCATCGAGATTGTGTTTCCCAAACTTGATCGCAATCAAAGTTTCAAAGATAAAACGAAGTTAGAATTAAGAACTAATTCTCATTTCATATCGATCCATTTCGTCAATCACATGTGACTTAACTGACTTTTCTAACGAAAACCGTTAAAAACCCCTATTTTGCTAACAAAGTGTCAAGTAAGGCCCTATTGGATTAATGACAATTTAGGGCCTGAACTCCAGGGGGTGCGTCTAAAAAGGGCCTGGGTTTTGTTTTCACTAGATCAGGGCTCAATATCATAATTTTTCGGCAGTTAAGGGCTTTTTGACGGAAATCGTTAGAAAAGTCAGTTAAGTGCCATGTGTCGTGCACGTGATCGACTAAATGGATGGGTTTGTAATGATATTAGTTAGTAAGGGTTTTAGTGAAATTTTTGAAACTCAAAAGGTTTAAAAATAAAATAAATATTTTTTCTAAATAATCAAGTATATAATAAAATAAGTAATTATCATATATAAAATAGATTTATTAAATAAAACAAAATTATTAAACAAAATAATCAAATAGCTATATTAAATATAAAATGATTTAGATTATTTTCTAAATAATAAATATAAAATAAAGAAAATTATAAATAAATTTAAATTTTATTCTATGAACATAATTAATTACTTTTTACATTCACCAAATTTAAAACAACATAAAATAATTATCACTATTTAAAATGGAAAGATTTTATTACTTTTTTATTAGTAGGACCCACTTGAAATAGGACATCCCAAAATGGAAAGCTTTTATTAATTTTTTAT
This sequence comes from Campanula takesimana, assembly GCA_026119855.1. Classification (NCBI taxonomy): domain Eukaryota; kingdom Viridiplantae; phylum Streptophyta; class Magnoliopsida; order Asterales; family Campanulaceae; genus Campanula; species Campanula takesimana. Next base: position 93,682 of record JAOWBW010000211.1, on the reverse strand, counting down.
TAGTAGGACCCACTTGTCATACTCACAACTTCTTTTCATTTATTATTCTCCACCCACTTTCTCTCTCCTTCATACTCACAACACCTACTTTTCAAACAACTTTTTATAATAAAAGATTATTATTCCTTAATCCCCGTGTCGGACCAAGAATCTTATTTCAGATGGGACGGAGGGAGTATTATAGATACTTAATATTATTATACAACATTTAAAAAAACTAGACTTATTAAAATATAAAAAAAAAATCCACATTCTTATTTAAAAGGATTAATTACAATTTAATAGAAACTTTAACAAAGTAAATTAAAAAAAAAAAAAAAAAAAAGGAAACCCAGCAAGAACAGTGCTACTGTCCTATTCCTACCCACCCTTTCCCTTCCCCTTTCCAGCCATCCCTTTACCTCCCTAAACACCAACTTCCGCCCTTCAACCATCCACCACCACCCATCCACATCCCACCCTATAGCCGGCTGCAACCTCCCACGTCACCTCTTCCTTCCATGTCACCCCTCCCTCTCTCGTCAAAACCCACATCATCTCCTACTCACATGCCCGCCGCCGTCTCTCCTCTCCACACCGCCCCTTTGTATTCATCAAAGCAGCCACCCTAACCTCCTACTCTTTCCTCTCGGCGTCGGTTCCCATTCTAGATCTCACCCCGTCATTCCCCCACACCTCCGCTCAAAACCCAGATCTGTTCTCATTTCTCTGTTTCAACGTTTTCAAAATTTTCAAATTTAAGTTTGATAGAAGGCTTTAATTCTGAATTTTGGGTTGGTTTTGTCCTTTAAATTTTAGATTGTGATAATTAATGGGTGGTTTTGCTATTAAAATGGGTTTTGTTTGATTTGTTGATAATGGTGATTGGATGAAGGCGGTGGCGGCGTTCATTGTTATAATGGTGATTGGATGAAGGAGTATATTGAAGATGGTGAAATTATGTAATGGAAAGTGGTGAGAAGGTCGAATCTGGTCGGCGTTCGGAGGTCGGTGGTCGGCGGTCGGTGGTCAGTGGTCGGCGGTCGGCGGTCGGCGTAGGTTCGATTTGGGAATGGGGATTAGGGTAGGGTTTTTATTTGAAGAAGAAAGAGTGTTTACTTCTCTCCTCCCCTTATTTCTACACTTGTACATTTGACCCCCTAAAACATGAAGTCAACTTCGAATTAACTGATATGTTGATCACGTGCACGGCACATAACACTTAACTGACTTTTCTAACGATTTCCGTCAAAAAGCCCTTAACTGCCGAAAAATTATGATATTGAGCCCTGATCTAGTGGAAAAAAAAAACCCAGGCCCCTTTTAGACGCACCCCCCTGGAGTTCAGGCCCTAAATTGTCATTAACCCGGCGCTATTTCGCTAAATTTTGCACGTCAGGTCCCAAACTGCAACCGCCTCGTAGATATTAGGCCCTAAATTGTAATTTGCCCAAAAAAATGACGCAAGTGAAGTGATCAATATTATTTATTGCGGGTAGTTTATGAAGTTAAATGATTTTTAACGTTTTATTTCAAAATGAAACTACAGTGTATATATATATATATATATATATATATATATATATATATATATATGGTCGTGCTCTTGTGAGAACTTGGATACATTAGGTAAAAAAGTAATGTATCAAATGGTTAACTTGGATACATCATTGGATACATTACTTGGATACATACATTAAGTTCTCACAGTTCTCACGATATTTAGGTTCTAATTTGAGCAACTACCTATATATATATACATATATATATATATATACATATATATATATATACATACATATATATATATATACATACATATATACATATATACGTATATACGTATATACACGTATATACGTATATATGTATATATATGTATATATATATACATATATATACATATATATGTGTATATATATATATACGTATATATGTATATATGTACATATATATATATATATACATATATATATATATATGTACATATATATACATATATATGTATATATGTATATACGTATATATACGTATATATGTGTATATACGTATATACATATATACGTATATATGTACATATATATATATATATATATATATATATACATATATACGTATATATACATATATACACATATATACGTATATACATATATATACGTATATACACATATATACGTATATATACGTATATACATATAGGGTCGCGCTCCTGTGAGAACAATTTTATATGAGAACCGTGAGAACCAATCATAACCATTAGATTAGAAAAAAAAATCAATGGTCCAGATGTTAGATACATTGGATATACTTGGATACATTAGTTAATTTTCGAAAAACAATTGGATACATTAGTTTTTAACATAGTGTATCCAAGTACAACACTTAGATATAATACTTATTAACCTATTGTATCCAAGTGTAATATCGAATTTTTTGTAATGTATCTAAGTGTATCAATTATATCTAACATATGGACCCTTGATTTTTTTTTCTAATCTAATGGTTATGATTGGTCTCACGGTTCTCACGATATTTAGTTTCTCATTTGAACACCTACCTATATATATATATATATATATATATATATATATATATATATATATATATATATATATATATATATAATCAGAGTGGATTGAGAGTATAGATGTCTAAAACACTATTCATAGTGCAAGTGGATAAATGTAAGTTAGTTAGTTTGGTCTTTTTGTAATTATAGAAGCATTAGAAAGACAAAATTGTCAAAAATACTATTCATTATTTCTCGTCATTTGTCATTTTATAAAGAAACTCTTACTCTTGGATATACCTAAATAGAAAGTAGGACTCTTACTATCAGACAGAGTGAGTACTATTAATAGTAAATATGAACATATATTATATAATGATTAACTAATACTACTAATAATAGTTAATTTATATTATAATTATTATGATTAAGTTATACTACTATTAAAAATAATAATTAATATATACAGTAACTATTATGATTAACTAATACTATTAATAGTATTTTTTTAGTTTATTTTATAATTATCAATAATATTTAATTTAAATATTAACTATAATAATGATTAACCATTTAATAGTTAACTATTATTTGTTTAATAGTATTAGCTAATAATATTATTTACTATATAAAGTAATTACTATAGTTATCTATTATAATAACTATTACTACTACTAACAATAATTACTATTATAGTAACTATTACTATTAATAGTAATAATTAACTATTACTAATAGTAGTAATAATTATTATAATAGCTAACTATTACTATTATTAGTAATAGTTAACTATTATAGTAACTATTACTATTATTAGTAGTAGTTAACTATTACTATTATTAGTAATAGTTAACTATAACTAATAATAGTAATAGTTAACTATAATAGTTACCCTATATAGTAACTAATATTATTAGCTAAGAAAAAGAAATTGAAAAGTCACATAATTATGAGGGTGAGTTTGATGTGGCATCACCAAATGTAAGCTTTCTCCATTGTTTGTCCACATGTCAACACCATAACCCTCCTCACCAACTTTAATATATATATATAAGACTAGTGGGTAACCCGTGCTCTGCACGGGTAACTAATTTGTTAAATTTTATTGCATTTTACTCTTTTTTATTTTTATTTAATAAAGTAGCATCAGTTTTTATAATATAAATATATTGTATATGAAAAATAATTTTTTAATTATAGTTAACTAAAATAGTAAACATCATCTTAACTAAAACCATTAATAGTAAAAAATTAATCTATATAATAATATCAATAACTAATACTATTAATAATACTTATTAATATTTATAGTAACTATTATAATTAACTAATACTACTAATAATAATGTTAACCTATATAGTAACTACTATGATTAACTAATACTATTAATAGTAAAAATTAACATATATTATAACTGTAATGATTAACTAATACTATTAATAGTAATAGTTAATTTATAAAGTAACCATTATAGTTAACTTGCATAGTAACTATTATTGTTAATTATACTATTAATAGTAATAGTTATATATTATAGTAACTATTATAGTTGACTAATACTATTAATAGTAATACTTAACTACTATAGTAACTATTATAGTTAAGTAATACTATTAATAGTAATAGTTAACTACTATAGTAACTATTATAGTTAAGTAATACTATTAATAGTAATAGTTAACTTGTATATTAACTATTATAGTTAACTAATACTATTAATAGTAATAGTTAACTTATATCATAACTATTATTATGAGCTAATAGTATTAGCTAATAATGAGAATATCAAAAGTCACACACATTTAGGATAGTGATGATGTGGCTTCACACAAATGAAGCTTCAACCTATGTTTGTCTATGTGTCAAAGCCATAGCCCTCCTCACCAACTTTAATATATATATATATATATATATATATATATATATATATATAGGTAAGTGCTCAAATGAGAACCTAAATATTGTGAGAACCATGAGAACCAATTATAACCATTAGATTAGAAAAAAAATCAAGGGTCCATATGTTAGATACAATTGATACACTTAGATACATTACAAAAAATTCGATTACACTTTGATACAATGGGTTAATAAGTATTGTATCTAAGTGTTGCACTTGGATACACTATGTTAAAAACTAATGTATCCAATTGTTTTTCAAAAATTAACTAATGTATTCAAGTGTATCAAATGTATCTAACATCTGGACCCTTGATTTTTTTTTTAGTCTAATGGTTATGATTGGTTCTCACGATTCTCATATAAAATGGTTCTCACAGGAGCGCGACCCTATATATATATATATATATATATATATATATATATATATATATATATATATATATATATATATATATATATATATATATATATATATATGTATGTATACATATATATATAATCAGAGTGTGTCGATTCTAACATAAAAATTGATAATAATGACAAATATAATAATCAAAATATAAATCATAAAAATTCGGAATGAATAGTGAAAATGAACAATAACTTTTTGTGAATAGTAACTTTTGAAAATTTTTGGAAAATTTGTACGTGGGCTAGAGTCGTTTCCACGCTTCGTAAAGTTTTTGTTTTGTAAAATAATTTGTAAATAACAATTCTAAATACTCGAGGCAGGAGTAGAAGAACTTACTTTGTTTATTGATTGTTGATGAGTACACAATTGATGGTTAATGGTTATAGTAGATGAGTTGATGAGTACAGAGGAAATATTTAGAGAGAGAATATTTGTGCTAAATTTTTGCCTAAATTTATGCCTTGGTTTTAGCCTGATTGTTTTCGCATCTACATCTATTCTTCATCCGTTTATATAGATCCGGATGTCAAAATTCTATATAATCTAATTTTTCTTTTTTGTTTTTTGTACTGCAGACAGAGAGCATTTTCTTTTGAATTTTGTGGTAGTGGACCATGGTGGCATCTTCTTTGTTGAAAGTGTTGAGAGGAATCTGCTTTTGGTGAATTGTCGTATTTGCTTGCTTTTGGTGAATATCTGCTTGCTTTTGGTGAATGGACGACAGAGAGCATCTTCCTTTTGCATTTTGTGGACGTATGCTGATAGTGGACATCTTGTTTTTTGAATTTTGTAAACTTGTGGGCCAGGGCGGCGCTTTCTTTGTTGAATTTTGGTGAAAGGAATCTTTGCTTTTGGTGATTTGAATTGCTTTTGGTGATTTGAACTTGGTGGTGTTTTTTTTGTTGAAAATTGATGAAGGAAATCTTGAACCTTTACTTTTGAACCTTCTGGACTTTTGCAAACCTTCTGGGCTTTTGTTGATTTTGTTGAGGTGACTTTTTCTATTTTTGTACTTTTGTTCACATCTTTGCACACATTTTTACACACGCATTTGTCTGTACATAACTTTGTTTGTATATAACTCTTAGTCATCACACACACATTTGTTGTATTTGTACACACCTTTGTTATATACACCCAATTTTACACACACATTTGTTTGTTTGTTCGGATGAACACACACATTTGTTCACATTTGTTCATAACTCAGAACAAACATTTGTTCACAACTCAGAACACACACATTTGTACTTGTTCAGATGATCATACACATTTGTACACACACAAGTTCAGATGAGCATACACATTTGTACACACCCAATGTTCACATGAATATACACATTTGTACACACACAATGTTCAGATGAACATACACATTTGTACACACCCAATGTTCAGATGAACATAACATACACATTTGTACACACACAATGTTCAGATGAACATACACATTTGTACACACACAATGTTCAGATGAACATACACATTTGTACGCACGCTTTTGTTTGTTCAGATGAACATACACATTTGTACACACGCTTTTGTTTGTTCGGATGAACATACTCGGATGAACCCACACTTTACACATTTGTTGAGTACACATTTGTTACACACACATTTGTACACACGCTTTTGTTTGTTCGATGAGCATACTCATTTGCCCACACACTTTTGTTTGTACATATTGTGCATAACACATTTGTATACTTACACATTTGTTTGTACAACCCATTTTATGAATTCTTTATAGTAGAAATTTCTTACTTGTTTAAGATAGCTTTTTGCTATTCTCTTTTGATGGATATATACACCATCACATGCAATATATTCTTCAAGATCTCAAATTATGAGTTTGGTTATGGTGCTATTGAAACCGTGTCTTTCAGCAAGATGTTTGTGAATTTTGATGTAACGAATCATATAATCTAAGTATTCTATGTTGTTATATTTTATAGTTGTCCAGTGAGACATGATGAGAATATTACCTTTGAGAATGATGAACTTGTAAATTTAAAGGATTTGTTGAAAGAGGATCCTGTAATCTGATTCTAGAAAGAAGATAAATTAGTCTGGTAAAAGTAAATCTTGAGGATTTGGATAATAATCATTATGAATACAATTTGCAATTCGTCTAATAGATGAGATTTCATTTTTGATCAAGATTGAAAGTGGTGGGGATGATATGTACTCTAAAATTTGTTGTAGGTCATGAATATGGAATCTAAGGAGTACCATTTTATGGAGGGGGATTCTGTTTTGGAAATTTTTACATTCGTTTAACAGTACTGTTGATTTTTGTAGCAAATAATTTAAATAATTGGGAGTATTTAAATGAATATGATTTCCATTGATAAAAAGATCCCATGTTTGTTCTTGTTTTATTTGTGATATGAGTAAAGTCTCTTCATTTAGTTTTTCAATTTCCCTGTAAGAATTCTCTGGTTAAAAAATCAGGGATAGAATCGTCCTTTCCTGCAATGTGAATGATATCAAAATCAAAAATTGCTAAAAGTGCTTGCCATCTGGCAAAGATTTGTTTTGCAGCTAAATTCTTAACATCTTTTTGTAAATCATCTTTTGCTGCTTTGCAATCTACTTTGACATTAAATTTTTGGTTAAGTAAATCATCTTGAAATTTTGTAATACATAAAACTATAGAAAGAATTTCTTTTTTAATTGTTGAATAATTAGATTGTGTGTTATTTCAAATTCCTGAATAATATCGGATTATATGTTCTTTTTCATCTATATGTTGGGTTAGTATGCCTTCGTATCCTATGTCAGAAGCATCTGTTGAGACAGTTTTGGGGGCTTTTGGATCACAAATTGTTAGACATGGTAATTTTTTAACATGTATTTTAATTTGTTTAACAACATTTAGTATGTTCTTTGGTCCATGGTTTTGGTTCCTTTTTTAATCTGTCAAAAAGGGGTTTACAAATTTGTCTTAATTTTGGAAAGAAATCCGCTATGTAATTTAATGATCCTAAAAACCTTTGTAATTGATTTTTGTCTTTTATTTCATCTGGGAACTTGTCTGCAAAATCTATGGATCTTTGAATTGGTATTATGGTATTATTGGTTATTTAATGTCCTAAAAACCTAATTTTTGTCTGATATAATTTTATTTTTGTTTTGGATAAGACTAAACCATTTCTTATCATTACTTTGTAAATATATTTAAATGTTTATCATGTTGTTCTAGATTTTTGCTAAAGACTAGGACATCATCAATATAGACAATAATGAAAGTATATTGGTTAAAAATTTCGTTCATTATTTTTTGAAATTCGCTTGGTGCATTTTTTAGTCCAAAGGGCATGACATTCCATTACTTTGTAAATATATTTAAATATATTTAAGTGTATTTGTCTTGTTCAGCTATTTGTATTTGCCAGAATCCAGACTTCATATCGAATTTTGAAAAGATTGAAGCATCATGAAGTCTTTTTTGTAAATCTTGTTTGTTAGGTATTGGATATCTGATCCTTTTTAATGCCGTATTTAATGGTTTGTAATTGATGACTAATCTTGGGGCACCTCTTTCTATTTCTGCATTTTTTTATACATAAAAAGCTGAGCAGGACCATGGGGATTTACTTCTTCTTATTAATTTTTTGTTAAGTAAATCTTTAATTTCTTTTTTGCAATATTCTAATAGTTCTTGATTCATTTGTATTGGTCATGCTTTTGTGGGAATTGTTTTTTCATCAAAATCTTTTTCATATGGTAGTGTAATCACATGTTTCTTTCTTTCCTAAAAAGCTGTTGGTAAATCAGAACATAAGTCTTTTTCGAATTTTTCTAATTTTGATGAAATTATATTTTTGTATTGTTGGAGTTGTAATTTCTCATTTATTCATATAGGTAGGTGCTCAAATGAGAACCTAAATATCGTGAGAACCGTGAGAACTTGGATACATTAGGTAATAACCTAATGCATCCAAGTAATGTATCCAAGTGACCATTAGATACATTAGTTTTTACCTAATGTATCAAAGTTCTCACGATATTTAGGTTCTCACAGGAGCACGATCATATATATATATATATATATATATATGTGTGTGTGTGTGTGTGTGTGTGTGTGTGTGTGTATCTTTTATCAAATAAAACATAAAAGAAACAAAATATTAATAATTTGTGAAGTTTTCCGTGCGGAGCACGAGTTACCTACTAATTCAAGATGACAATCAGACAATAATAAAAGGTTATGGGGCTAAATAACACAATCTAGAAACCCAACACAAGATTCAAATACCAAATTTCCCAAAAATATGAATAAAATGCCAATCACTCCCAAATCAACCCAAGATGCAATAAATGGCATTCATAACATCAAATAAACATGGAATAGCATTTCTAGCATAAAATAGGGGGAAAAGCAACTTACCCAAATTTTCTCAAAGTTGCCGGAACTCGAAATTTCTTGGCTTCCTACGATCCTATCGACGATCTAAATAAGATTCACGTTTTAAGAAATGAGAAATAAAGAGAGGAAGATGATGGAAATGTAGAGAGAAGTGAGAGAGAAACTTACCCATTGCTAGAGAGAGAGGGAGATGGCTGGAAAGTGAGGGAGAGGTGAGGGAGAAGAGAGGGTGTAGGGGAATTATTTCCCAAAACTTACACTCAGGTCCCTCCACTACACTACACACAAATACTTACACCCCCTACTAACTATTAAGACCCAACAATATTGCACTAACCCGAATGACTCAAATAAAATGCTAGGCATAAATATTATAACACATAAAGTGCACACATAAATATTTAAATAAATAATAATTTAAACCAATAAATAAGCAATTAAATAAATAATGATTATCTATTACTAATAAAATAGAGCCTAGTTTTCGGGTCGTGACATTCACTCCCCCTTAAAGAAAATTCGACCCGAATTTTAACGAGACTTACCCGAAAGACCAAATAGCTACGGATACGAGAGCTCCGCCATTTTTCAAATTCCTCAATTGTCCAATCTAACCCACTAAAAGGTAACCTTAAATAATTCTTACGATAACACCACCTCTCGAACCGAATCATTCCATCGTTATCTTCATTACTAATCAAAATCTGTGCTCAAAATCGAAGAATCCAAATTATTCCCACACATAATTCTCGAGATATCTCAAGCTCGCCTTATTCATAACCTTAACTACACTGCAAAGGTACTTCCATTTGTAAATCGCATACTTAGTATTATTCCCCAGAAATTCCAAACATTCCATCTCGAGCTTAATTAGCTTTTAAAATATGAAAAGCTAAAGAAATTTTCCATCCCCATAATATTCACCAAAGGCTATATCTCTAAAGATTCCCATTATAGTGCTCTCGCTCTAGGTAGCACTTTAAATTAGAGGTGTAATATAAATACAAAATGCTCACTTAAACCTGCATCATAATATCATCGTCATAACACTCCAATCCTTGAAAGCCTAAAATAATTACGAATACCCAATAGTCCGAAAATGGTCTAAATTTTATCTTCAAGGGATTTCCTCTAGCTCCCTTTTAAGTTATAATCCGTGCTCATATACCCAAAGGAAATCAACGAACTCTAAATTCAATAGCTAACCCCAGTTAGTTTCTCACGCATACCTTTATTAACTTAATGATACTTAAGCTCAATGGTACTATCAAAATCATAAACCAATTAGCTAGCCTCATTCCAATAGCTCCATTACTAAATCACAATATTCTTTAATTATGCCCAAGTATTGATACTCAACTTTCTTCACACACCCTTGATCCAATTCGGTAACGCCACCAAGAAGGGATTTAGAACCATAGAACCACTATCTAACCAAAATTTCAAAATGCCTTTAACATAGATTGAGAAATTATTACTCCCCCGAAATGTACTTAGTCCTTTCTAACTTAACACGCTTACCACCATTAATGATCGGAACTCCTACAACAAACTCATCATCCATAACAAATCGTATACCTCTCCATACTAACCCATTCCGATGCATTCACGGAGATGTACTAAAAGTGACCAAAATTTTCCTCAAGAGATCCTCATTGAATCCTCAATTTAAATCCTCAACTCTTATAACCCAACCGATGCCATAAGGACATTGATCTAAATATTAGCACTACAACCTTGTACTATAACAACTCAATTTAACCCAAGGTTCTCCCCAATTACTAGGTACTATTCAGAAACAAAATAGAAATTTTCACAAACGATAAATACGCCCAACAATTCACCGAAACTAAATACTCGGATTTTAATTAAGGAAAGATAGGTATAACTCTACCCAGGGAACGGTCTCAAACAGTTTTAAGAAATTAGGAATGGAGAATATATCAATCCCTCTACAACAATAGACTAAAGCAATAGTAACATCAAAATCTTGTAATAGCAACATGGCTAATTAGCAGGTGAGACATAACCATACTTAAGCACATCATAAGCACATAAGACTTCATCAGATACCCTAAACTCCTCCATAGGAGTAGACACCTACAACACATAAGTCAAAGACTCAGAAGTAATAAATGCAACTAATGCACAGAAACACATAGATGCGATGATCCTAAAATGCACGCGCTCGCTCTCACGACGCAAAATAATACCTCCTGAAATTTATCCGTTACCTGGTGAGTGATGATTGATCGCAATTACTCTGCCCTATACCTTAGGGTTCCCCGAAGCATCCCTCTTCTGACCCGGTGAAGTACTGGTTCCTGATCCTGATGATTGAACTTTAAACCTCGGACAATCCTTTATGAAGTGACCCAGTTGACCACAATTGATACATTTTCCTTGCTTCTTCCAACACTTATCCTCCAAATGGCCTTCTCTCTGACAGTAAGTGCAAAGCCACCTACCTTGTTTCCCTTGTTTCCCCAGAGTAGTACCCGAATTCCCTAGCGCGGTTTGTTCTTTAAACTGAGATGGTGCTCCCAAATTACCTCGGTTATCTGAACGGTGATGTGATTGAGATTTAGCATGGCTTACTTGTTTACCCGTATTTGCAACCTCGGTCTTCCTCTTATGCTCCCCAATATCTTGCTCGATCAAGTATGCCCGATCTACCGCATCCTGAAATGTCACAATCCTCTGGGCTATAAGCTGAGTACGGATGGATGTCTTCAAACCCCGGATGAATCTCAAAGCCTTCTGTTCTTCGGTCCTCACAAGATAATCACAATACCGGGCTAATTCTGTGAACTTAGCCGAGTACTGAGCTATAGACAACGAACCTTGCTCCAGGCTGAGGAACTCGATCTCTTTCCGGTTTTGATTCACTAAAAAGATAAAATGATCCTTGAATTTCTTCACGAACCACTCCCAAGGATATGGTACAAGAGTCGCATCCCAACTGGTCTTCAGTGCCTTCCACCAATGTTCCGCAGCCCCCACGAGCTTATAAGCTGAAAACAGAACCCTATCCTCATCAGTGCAACCAAAGACCTTGTAGATTTTCTCCATCGATTCTATCCATAGCTCGGCCTTCTTCACATCAGGCTCACCGTCGTACTCACTTGGTTTCAACTTCAAGAACTGCTCCAACCCATATCGCGGAGGTGCTACATGTTCCTCTCTCGGCCCTTGGTCACGAATTGCTTTCACGGCCATTTCAAACCTGTCCTGAAACACTGCACGGTTTTCTTCCCTTAGACCATTAAGATTCTGAGTCCCACCAGAAGCTTCACCAATTCTTCTTCTAGCCATCACAAACAAATACCTGCATAAAATACTCATCGTTACTCACTCCGAACACAACTACCCACCTAGGTCATACTAATCCACCTAGACTTATACTTAGAGCCAAACCATAGCTCTGATACCAACTGTCGCGACCCCGAACCCCGCGGCCCGAGATCGCGAGCTGGACGTCGACTTAAAACCAAAACTCTAAATTATAGAAGTTAAAAAATTCATTTTGAACCAAAAGATGATAACACAAGGCTTTACAAATCCAAGTTTAAATCAACAATGTACAACCAACATAAGCTCCACAGCTTATACTCAAAATAATAAATATACAATTCTTAATGACGTCAATAATGGTGACACTATCCCCAAAAGGTTATACATTTAAATAATGTAAACCGATCCATAACAACCTGCCCCAATATCTCAATCCTCTCGACGTCCTCCTCGATCCGCGAATCCTAATCCTTTTCCTCCTGGGGGGGGGGGGTTAAGGAAAAACAAAGATGGAAATAAACGGGGTGAGATAAAATCTCAGTAAGTTACTAATGCAACTACATGCCATGCTATGATGCAATAACCAATAGCAATTAACATATGACAGATAGCAGCGGAATAAGAAGTGACATGCTGTCAAACAGTAACATCCCATAATCAATCATATAAATAAACATATAACAACAAATGAGAGGCTCCCTATCGCCAACCGTCCCATACCGGTTGGAAATAACGACCAGCTCATCATGCAACACATAAAGCTGAAATAAACACTCATAAGTGGATACATAGCCAAGGTTTTCCAAACCGGAACATCCAAATAAAGGATCGCTGCGCAGCTTCAATAATCAACAATCAACATCTTCATAGCAGCATGAAAGCTCGAAGAGAAAACCCCGGTACCGGAACCAATAACCATAAAAGTGTCACAAGGGACAAGGACCATGACACAAAGTCATGCCCGTTAGCCAGATGCATTCACAAAGGAACGCTGACTTATCCTTTCCAAGGCCAATCTGGAGAAGGGGTAAATAAGGGGGCAAAACAATGGTCAACATTATAATGGACTTGGCTTTGCCATTATAATCTTTCCCATCGCCCGATGCAACAAATATGCCAGCTGGGCTTCTAATTAAATGCTAAGTAATAATATTTTAGCATGAATAACAACTTAAGGTTCCAAAGTAGGGAACCACACCAATTAATCACCATAAAGATGCAAACGATTACTCATGAAGAGTTCAACAACAACGAACACAAGAAGTTTCTCATAAAAGAGCACAACAACGATAAACGGAATTTCTCATAAAGAGCACAACAACAATGGTTATTAGAATACCGTAATTTCATAAAGAGAAACCATACCAGATACATTCCAAAGATGATACCCACGAGTTAATCATAAAGAACACAACCCAAACGGTCGCTCACAAATAGTACAACGACTATAACCCAAAATTATCCTAAACGTTTACTCATAAAGATGTACTAGGACTATGAACTCAACCATCTCATCACACCTGAAATTCCAAAGTAGGAATCAGAATGAATACACTTTAAGGTTAATCAAACCGTAAGTACCCAATTGCCAATACACGCTTTACCTTCGTCCTTAACGAACCAAACCCAAACCCCCAAACGAATCAAAAAGGTTAAATCTTTAGAACACGATCACGACCGGACTAAACCCTACACTTTGGTGTTCAACCACAACCCTCTAGGTACTATGGGACATCGCCTAAAACCTAGACCAAGTCTTACTCGAAAATCAATTCGATTGGAACAACCACGAACACGTCATAAGATGCCCAAACACCCAATAAAATCCCGAAGTATAAAACTTATAACTTAACTAAACAACCTATACCATCTTGTAGTTCTCGAAGAGAGCTTCGAAACGATAGTTTACACGCCTAAAACGGAGTCCGCATGAACCAAATACGACTCTCGAAAGATTGGACCAAAAAGGGGAATAAATTCATAACAGGGGAGGGGGGGTGCGCTCGCCTCCTAAGGGAGGGATGCGCGCGCCTCCTAGATCAGTTGGAAAATCGAGTTGAGAGAAGGAGAGGGTGCGCGCGCTTCAATATAAGGGGTGCGTGCGCCTCTTAAGGACAGAAGGATTTTTGATCAAGAAGGACATAAGGGTGCGCGCGCCTCCTAAGGGAGGGATGCGCGCGCCTCCTTGCCCGGAAAGGCAATTTCCGGCCAAAATCCTGGGTTTCCACCATTTTCAAACCAAAACTCAAACCAACCAAATCTTTCACCATTTCACAAATACTTGGAACCAAGGCTAGCAATATACACAACTATGAACCAAAACAACTTATAGGCTTGTAATGGGGCTAAATAACACAATCTAGAAACCCAACACAAGATTCAAATACCAAATTTCCCAAAAATATGAATAAAATGCCAATCACTCCCAAATCAACCCAAGATGCAATAAATGGCATTCATAACATCAAATAAACATGGAATAGCATTTCTAGCATAAAATAGGGGGAAAAGCAACTTACCCAAATTTTCTCAAAGTTGCCGGAACTCGAAATTTCTTGGCTTCCTACGATCCTATCGACGATCTAAATAAGATTCACGTTTTAAGAAATGAGAAATAAAGAGAGGAAGATGATGGAAATGTAGAGAGAAGTGAGAGAGAAACTTACCCATTGCTAGAGAGAGAGGGAGATGGCTGGAAAGTGAGGGAGAGGTGAGGGAGAAGAGAGGGTGTAGGGGAATTATTTCCCAAAACTTACACTCAGGTCCCTCCACTACACTACACACAAATACTTACACCCCCTACTAACTATTAAGACCCAACAATATTGCACTAACCCGAATGACTCAAATAAAATGCTAGGCATAAATATTATAACACATAAAGTGCACACATAAATATTTAAATAAATAATAATTTAAACCAATAAATAAGCAATTAAATAAATAATGATTATCTATTACTAATAAAATAGAGCCTAGTTTTCGGGTCGTGACATTCACTCCCCCTTAAAGAAAATTCGACCCGAATTTTAACGAGACTTACCCGAAAGACCAAATAGCTACGGATACGAGAGCTCCGCCATTTTTCAAATTCCTCAATTGTCCAATCTAACCCACTAAAAGGTAACCTTAAATAATGCTTACGATAACACCACCTCTCGAACCGAATCATTCCATCGTTATCTTCATTACTAATCAAAATCTGTGCTCAAAATCGAAGAATCCAAATTATTCCCACACATAATTCTCGAGATATCTCAAGCTCGCCTTATTCATAACCTTAACTACACTGCAAAGGTACTTCCATTTGTAAATCGCATACTTAGTATTATTCCCCAGAAATTCCAAACATTCCATCTCGAGCTTAATTAGCTTTTAAAATATGAAAAGCTAAAGAAATTTTCCATCCCCATAATATTCACCAAAGGCTATATCTCTAAAGATTCCCATTATAGTGCTCTCGCTCTAGGTAGCACTTTAAATTAGAGGTGTAATATAAATACAAAATGCTCACTTAAACCTGCATCATAATATCATCGTCATAACACTCCAATCCTTGAAAGCCTAAAATAATTACGAATACCCAATAGTCCGAAAATGGTCTAAATTTTATCTTCAAGGGATTTCCTCTAGCTCCCTTTTAAGTTATAATCCGTGCTCATATACCCAAAGGAAATCAACGAACTCTAAATTCAATAGCTAACCCCAGTTAGTTTCTCACGCATACCTTTATTAACTTAATGATACTTAAGCTCAATGGTACTATCAAAATCATAAACCAATTAGCTAGCCTCATTCCAATAGCTCCATTACTAAATCACAATATTCTTTAATTATGCCCAAGTATTGATACTCAACTTTCTTCACACACCCTTGATCCAATTCGGTAACGCCACCAAGAAGGGATTTAGAACCATAGAACCACTATCTAACCAAAATTTCAAAATGCCTTTAACATAGATTGAGAAATTATTACTCCCCCGAAATGTACTTAGTCCTTTCTAACTTAACACGCTTACCACCATTAATGATCGGAACTCCTACAACAAACTCATCATCCATAACAAATCGTATACCTCTCCATACTAACCCATTCCGATGCATTCACGGAGATGTACTAAAAGTGACCAAAATTTTCCTCAAGAGATCCTCATTGAATCCTCAATTTAAATCCTCAACTCTTATAACCCAACCGATGCCATAAGGACATTGATCTAAATATTAGCACTACAACCTTGTACTATAACAACTCAATTTAACCCAAGGTTCTCCCCAATTACTAGGTACTATTCAGAAACAAAATAGAAATTTTCACAAACGATAAATACGCCCAACAATTCACCGAAACTAAATACTCGGATTTTAATTAAGGAAAGATAGGTATAACTCTACCCAGGGAACGGTCTCAAACAGTTTTAAGAAATTAGGAATGGAGAATATATCAATCCCTCTACAACAATAGACTAAAGCAATAGTAACATCAAAATCTTGTAATAGCAACATGGCTAATTAGCAGGTGAGACATAACCATACTTAAGCACATCATAAGCACATAAGACTTCATCAGATACCCTAAACTCCTCCATAGGAGTAGACACCTACAACACATAAGTCAAAGACTCAGAAGTAATAAATGCAACTAATGCACAGAAACACATAGATGCGATGATCCTAAAATGCACGCGCTCGCTCTCACGACGCAAAATAATACCTCCTGAAATTTATCCGTTACCTGGTGAGTGATGATTGATCGCAATTACTCTGCCCTATACCTTAGGGTTCCCCGAAGCATCCCTCTTCTGACCCGGTGAAGTACTGGTTCCTGATCCTGATGATTGAACTTTAAACCTCGGACAATCCTTTATGAAGTGACCCAGTTGACCACAATTGATACATTTTCCTTGCTTCTTCCAACACTTATCCTCCAAATGGCCTTCTCTCTGACAGTAAGTGCAAAGCCACCTACCTTGTTTCCCTTGTTTCCCCAGAGTAGTACCCGAATTCCCTAGCGCGGTTTGTTCTTTAAACTGAGATGGTGCTCCCAAATTACCTCGGTTATCTGAACGGTGATGTGATTGAGATTTAGCATGGCTTACTTGTTTACCCGTATTTGCAACCTCGGTCTTCCTCTTATGCTCCCCAATATCTTGCTCGATCAAGTATGCCCGATCTACCGCATCCTGAAATGTCACAATCCTCTGGGCTATAAGCTGAGTACGGATGGATGTCTTCAAACCCCGGATGAATCTCAAAGCCTTCTGTTCTTCGGTCCTCACAAGATAGTCACAATACCGGGCTAATTCTGTGAACTTAGCCGAGTACTGAGCTATAGACAACGAACCTTGCTCCAGGCTGAGGAACTCGATCTCTTTCCGGTTTTGATTCACTAAAAAGATAAAATGATCCTTGAATTTCTTCACGAACCACTCCCAAGGATATGGTACAAGAGTCGCATCCCAACTGGTCTTCAGTGCCTTCCACCAATGTTCCGCAGCCCCCACGAGCTTATAAGCTGAAAACAGAACCCTATCCTCATCAGTGCAACCAAAGACCTCGTAGATTTTCTCCATCGATTCTATCCATAGCTCGGCCTTCTTCACATCAGGCTCACCGTCGTACTCACTTGGTTTCAACTTCAAGAACTGCTCCAACCCATATCGCGGAGGTGCTACATGTTCCTCTCTCGGCCCTTGGTCACGAATTGCTTTCACGGCCATTTCAAACCTGTCCTGAAACACTGCACGGTTTTCTTCCCTTAGACCATTAAGATTCTGAGTCCCACCAGAAGCTTCACCAATTCTTCTTCTAGCCATCACAAACAAATACCTGCATAAAATAATCATCGTTACTCACTCCGAACACAACTACCCACCTAGGTCATACTAATCCACCTAGACTTATACTTAGAGCCAAACCATAGCTCTGATACCAACTGTCGCGACCCCGAACCCCGCGGCCCGAGATCGCGAGCTGGACGTCGACTTAAAACCAAAACTCTAAATTATAGAAGTTAAAAAATTCATTTTGAACCAAAAGATGATAACACAAGGCTTTACAAATCCAAGTTTAAATCAACAATGTACAACCAACATAAGCTCCACAGCTTATACTCAAAAGAATAAATATACAATTCTTAATGACGTCAATAATGGTGACACTATCCCCAAAAGGTTATACATTTAAATAATGTAAACCGATCCATAACAACCTGCCCCAATATCTCAATCCTCTCGACGTCCTCCTCGATCCGCGAATCCTAATCCTTTTCCTCCTGGGGGGGGGGTTAAGGAAAAACAAAGATGGAAATAAACGGGGTGAGATAAAATCTCAGTAAGTTACTAATGCAACTACATGCCATGCTATGATGCAATAACCAATAGCAATTAACATATGACAGATAGCAGCGGAATAAGAAGTGACATGCTGTCAAACAGTAACATCCCATAATCAATCATATAAATAAACATATAACAACAAATGAGAGGCTCCCTATCGCCAACCGTCCCATACCGGTTGGAAATAACGACCAGCTCATCATGCAACACATAAAGCTGAAATAAACACTCATAAGTGGATACATAGCCAAGGTTTTCCAAACCGGAACATCCAAATAAAGGATCGCTGCGCAGCTTCAATAATCAACAATCAACATCTTCATAGCAGCATGAAAGCTCGAAGAGAAAACCCCGGTACCGGAACCAATAACCATAAAAGTGTCACAAGGGACAAGGACCATGACACAAAGTCATGCCCGTTAGCCAGATGCATTCACAAAGGAACGCTGACTTATCCTTTCCAAGGCCAATCTGGAGAAGGGGTAAATAAGGGGGCAAAACAATGGTCAACATTATAATGGACTTGGCTTTGCCATTATAATCTTTCCCATCGCCCGATGCAACAAATATGCCAGCTGGGCTTCTAATTAAATGCTAAGTAATAATATTTTAGCATGAATAACAACTTAAGGTTCCAAAGTAGGGAACCACACCAATTAATCACCATAAAGATGCAAACGATTACTCATGAAGAGTTCAACAACAACGAACACAAGAAGTTTCTCATAAAAGAGCACAACAACGATAAACGGAATTTCTCATAAAGAGCACAACAACAATGGTTATTAGAATACCGTAATTTCATAAAGAGAAACCATACCAGATACATTCCAAAGATGATACCCACGAGTTAATCATAAAGAACACAACCCAAACGGTCGCTCACAAATAGTACAACGACTATAACCCAAAATTATCCTAAACGTTTACTCATAAAGATGTACTAGGACTATGAACTCAACCATCTCATCACACCTGAAATTCCAAAGTAGGAATCAGAATGAATACACTTTAAGGTTAATCAAACCGTAAGTACCCAATTGCCAATACACGCTTTACCTTCGTCCTTAACGAACCAAACCCAAACCCCCAAACGAATCAAAAAGGTTAAATCTTTAGAACACGATCACGACCGGACTAAACCCTACACTTTGGTGTTCAACCACAACCCTCTAGGTACTATGGGACATCGCCTAAAACCTAGACCAAGTCTTACTCGAAAATCAATTCGATTGGAACAACCACGAACACGTCATAAGATGCCCAAACACCCAATAAAATCCCGAAGTATAAAACTTATAACTTAACTAAACAACCTATACCATCTTGTAGTTCTCGAAGAGAGCTTCGAAACGATAGTTTACACGCCTAAAACGGAGTCCGCATGAACCAAATACGACTCTCGAAAGATTGGACCAAAAAGGGGAATAAATTCATAACAGGGGAGGGGGGTGCGCTCGCCTCCTAAGGGAGGGATGCGCGCGCCTCCTAGATCAGTTGGAAAATCGAGTTGAGAGAAGGAGAGGGTGCGCGCGCTTCAATATAAGGGGTGCGTGCGCCTCTTAAGGACAGAAGGATTTTGATCAAGAAGGACATAAGGGTGCGCGCGCCTCCTAAGGGAGGGATGCGCGCGCCTCCTTGCCCGGAAAGGCAATTTCCGGCCAAAATCCTGGGTTTCCACCATTTTCAAACCAAAACTCAAACCAACCAAATCTTTCACCATTTCACAAATACTTGGAACCAAGGCTAGCAATATACACAACTATGAACCAAAACAACTTATAGGCTTGTAATGGGGCTAAATAACACAATCTAGAAACCCAACACAAGATTCAAATACCAAATTTCCCAAAAATATGAATAAAATGCCAATCACTCCCAAATCAACCCAAGATGCAATAAATGGCATTCATAACATCAAATAAACATGGAATAGCATTTCTAGCATAAAATAGGGGGAAAAGCAACTTACCCAAATTTTCTCAAAGTTGCCGGAACTCGAAATTTCTTGGCTTCCTACGATCCTATCGACGATCTAAATAAGATTCACGTTTTAAGAAATGAGAAATAAGAGAGGAAGATGATGGAAATGTAGAGAGAAGTGAGAGAGAAACTTACCCATTGCTAGAGAGAGAGGGAGATGGCTGGAAAGTGAGGGAGAGGTGAGGGAGAAGAGAGGGTGTAGGGGAATTATTTCCCAAAACTTACACTCAGGTCCCTCCACTACACTACACACAAATACTTACACCCCCTACTAACTATTAAGACCCAACAATATTGCACTAACCCGAATGACTCAAATAAAATGCTAGGCATAAATATTATAACACATAAAGTGCACACATAAATATTTAAATAAATAATAATTTAAACCAATAAATAAGCAATTAAATAAATAATGATTATCTATACTAATAAAATAGAGCCTAGTTTTCGGGTCGTGACATTCACTCCCCCTTAAAGAAAATTCGACCCGAATTTTAACGAGACTTACCCGAAAGACCAAATAGCTACGGATACGAGAGCTCCGCCATTTTTCAAATTCCTCAATTGTCCAATCTAACCCACTAAAAGGTAACCTTAAATAATTCTTACGATAACACCACCTCTCGAACCGAATCATTCCATCGTTATCTTCATTACTAATCAAAATCTGTGCTCAAAATCGAAGAATCCAAATTATTCCCACACATAATTCTCGAGATATCTCAAGCTCGCCTTATTCATAACCTTAACTACACTGCAAAGGTACTTCCATTTGTAAATCGCATACTTAGTATTATTCCCCAGAAATTCCAAACATTCCATCTCGAGCTTAATTAGCTTTTAAAATATGAAAAGCTAAAGAAATTTTCCATCCCCATAATATTCACCAAAGGCTATATCTCTAAAGATTCCCATTATAGTGCTCTCGCTCTAGGTAGCACTTTAAATTAGAGGTGTAATATAAATACAAAATGCTCACTTAAACCTGCATCATAATATCATCGTCATAACACTCCAATCCTTGAAAGCCTAAAATAATTACGAATACCCAATAGTCCGAAAATGGTCTAAATTTTATCTTCAAGGGATTTCCTCTAGCTCCCTTTTAAGTTATAATCCGTGCTCATATACCCAAAGGAAATCAACGAACTCTAAATTCAATAGCTAACCCCAGTTAGTTTCTCACGCATACCTTTATTAACTTAATGATACTTAAGCTCAATGGTACTATCAAAATCATAAACCAATTAGCTAGCCTCATTCCAATAGCTCCATTACTAAATCACAATATTCTTTAATTATGCCCAAGTATTGATACTCAACTTTCTTCACACACCCTTGATCCAATTCGGTAACGCCACCAAGAAGGGATTTAGAACCATAGAACCACTATCTAACCAAAATTTCAAAATGCCTTTAACATAGATTGAGAAATTATTACTCCCCCGAAATGTACTTAGTCCTTTCTAACTTAACACGCTTACCACCATTAATGATCGGAACTCCTACAACAAACTCATCATCCATAACAAATCGTATACCTCTCCATACTAACCCATTCCGATGCATTCACGGAGATGTACTAAAAGTGACCAAAATTTTCCTCAAGAGATCCTCATTGAATCCTCAATTTAAATCCTCAACTCTTATAACCCAACCGATGCCATAAGGACATTGATCTAAATATTAGCACTACAACCTTGTACTATAACAACTCAATTTAACCCAAGGTTCTCCCCAATTACTAGGTACTATTCAGAAACAAAATAGAAATTTTCACAAACGATAAATACGCCCAACAATTCACCGAAACTAAATACTCGGATTTTAATTAAGGAAAGATAGGTATAACTCTACCCAGGGAACGGTCTCAAACAGTTTTAAGAAATTAGGAATGGAGAATATATCAATCCCTCTACAACAATAGACTAAAGCAATAGTAACATCAAAATCTTGTAATAGCAACATGGCTAATTAGCAGGTGAGACATAACCATACTTAAGCACATCATAAGCACATAAGACTTCATCAGATACCCTAAACTCCTCCATAGGAGTAGACACCTACAACACATAAGTCAAAGACTCAGAAGTAATAAATGCAACTAATGCACAGAAACACATAGATGCGATGATCCTAAAATGCACGCGCTCGCTCTCACGACGCAAAATAATACCTCCTGAAATTTATCCGTTACCTGGTGAGTGATGATTGATCGCAATTACTCTGCCCTATACCTTAGGGTTCCCCGAAGCATCCCTCTTCTGACCCGGTGAAGTACTGGTTCCTGATCCTGATGATTGAACTTTAAACCTCGGACAATCCTTTATGAAGTGACCCAGTTGACCACAATTGATACATTTTCCTTGCTTCTTCCAACACTTATCCTCCAAATGGCCTTCTCTCTGACAGTAAGTGCAAAGCCACCTACCTTGTTTCCCTTGTTTCCCCAGAGTAGTACCCGAATTCCCTAGCGCGGTTTGTTCTTTAAACTGAGATGGTGCTCCCAAATTACCTCGGTTATCTGAACGGTGATGTGATTGAGATTTAGCATGGCTTACTTGTTTACCCGTATTTGCAACCTCGGTCTTCCTCTTATGCTCCCCAATATCTTGCTCGATCAAGTATGCCCGATCTACCGCATCCTGAAATGTCACAATCCTCTGGGCTATAAGCTGAGTACGGATGGATGTCTTCAAACCCCGGATGAATCTCAAAGCCTTCTGTTCTTCGGTCCTCACAAGATAATCACAATACCGGGCTAATTCTGTGAACTTAGCCGAGTACTGAGCTATAGACAACGAACCTTGCTCCAGGCTGAGGAACTCGATCTCTTTCCGGTTTTGATTCACTAAAAAGATAAAATGATCCTTGAATTTCTTCACGAACCACTCCCAAGGATATGGTACAAGAGTCGCATCCCAACTGGTCTTCAGTGCCTTCCACCAATGTTCCGCAGCCCCCACGAGCTTATAAGCTGAAAACAGAACCCTATCCTCATCAGTGCAACCAAAGACCTTGTAGATTTTCTCCATCGATTCTATCCATAGCTCGGCCTTCTTCACATCAGGCTCACCGTCGTACTCACTTGGTTTCAACTTCAAGAACTGCTCCAACCCATATCGCGGAGGTGCTACATGTTCCTCTCTCGGCCCTTGGTCACGAATTGCTTTCACGGCCATTTCAAACCTGTCCTGAAACACTGCACGGTTTTCTTCCCTTAGACCATTAAGATTCTGAGTCCCACCAGAAGCTTCACCAATTCTTCTTCTAGCCATCACAAACAAATACCTGCATAAAATACTCATCGTTACTCACTCCGAACACAACTACCCACCTAGGTCATACTAATCCACCTAGACTTATACTTAGAGCCAAACCATAGCTCTGATACCAACTGTCGCGACCCCGAACCCCGCGGCCCGAGATCGCGAGCTGGACGTCGACTTAAAACCAAAACTCTAAATTATAGAAGTTAAAAAATTCATTTTGAACCAAAAGATGATAACACAAGGCTTTACAAATCCAAGTTTAAATCAACAATGTACAACCAACATAAGCTCCACAGCTTATACTCAAAATAATAAATATACAATTCTTAATGACGTCAATAATGGTGACACTATCCCCAAAAGGTTATACATTTAAATAATGTAAACCGATCCATAACAACCTGCCCCAATATCTCAATCCTCTCGACGTCCTCCTCGATCCGCGAATCCTAATCCTTTTCCTCCTGGGGGGGGGGGGGTTAAGGAAAAACAAAGATGGAAATAAACGGGGTGAGATAAAATCTCAGTAAGTTACTAATGCAACTACATGCCATGCTATGATGCAATAACCAATAGCAATTAACATATGACAGATAGCAGCGGAATAAGAAGTGACATGCTGTCAAACAGTAACATCCCATAATCAATCATATAAATAAACAT
This sequence comes from Campanula takesimana, assembly GCA_026119855.1. NCBI lineage: Eukaryota > Viridiplantae > Streptophyta > Magnoliopsida > Asterales > Campanulaceae > Campanula > Campanula takesimana. Next base: position 68,954 of record JAOWBW010000211.1, on the reverse strand, counting down.
ATAACAACAAATGAGAGGCTCCCTATCGCCAACCGTCCCATACCGGTTGGAAATAACGACCAGCTCATCATGCAACACATAAAGCTGAAATAAACACTCATAAGTGGATACATAGCCAAGGTTTTCCAAACCGGAACATCCAAATAAAGGATCGCTGCGCAGCTTCAATAATCAACAATCAACATCTTCATAGCAGCATGAAAGCTCGAAGAGAAAACCCCGGTACCGGAACCAATAACCATAAAAGTGTCACAAGGGACAAGGACCATGACACAAAGTCATGCCCGTTAGCCAGATGCATTCACAAAGGAACGCTGACTTATCCTTTCCAAGGCCAATCTGGAGAAGGGGTAAATAAGGGGGCAAAACAATGGTCAACATTATAATGGACTTGGCTTTGCCATTATAATCTTTCCCATCGCCCGATGCAACAAATATGCCAGCTGGGCTTCTAATTAAATGCTAAGTAATAATATTTTAGCATGAATAACAACTTAAGGTTCCAAAGTAGGGAACCACACCAATTAATCACCATAAAGATGCAAACGATTACTCATGAAGAGTTCAACAACAACGAACACAAGAAGTTTCTCATAAAAGAGCACAACAACGATAAACGGAATTTCTCATAAAGAGCACAACAACAATGGTTATTAGAATACCGTAATTTCATAAAGAGAAACCATACCAGATACATTCCAAAGATGATACCCACGAGTTAATCATAAAGAACACAACCCAAACGGTCGCTCACAAATAGTACAACGACTATAACCCAAAATTATCCTAAACGTTTACTCATAAAGATGTACTAGGACTATGAACTCAACCATCTCATCACACCTGAAATTCCAAAGTAGGAATCAGAATGAATACACTTTAAGGTTAATCAAACCGTAAGTACCCAATTGCCAATACACGCTTTACCTTCGTCCTTAACGAACCAAACCCAAACCCCCAAACGAATCAAAAGGTTAAATCTTTAGAACACGATCACGACCGGACTAAACCCTACACTTTGGTGTTCAACCACAACCCTCTAGGTACTATGGGACATCGCCTAAAACCTAGACCAAGTCTTACTCGAAAATCAATTCGATTGGAACAACCACGAACACGTCATAAGATGCCCAAACACCCAATAAAATCCCGAAGTATAAAACTTATAACTTAACTAAACAACCTATACCATCTTTAGTTCTCGAAGAGAGCTTCGAAACGATAGTTTACACGCCTAAAACGGAGTCCGCATGAACCAAATACGACTCTCGAAAGATTGGACCAAAAAGGGGAATAAATTCATAACAGGGGAGGGGGGTGCGCTCGCCTCCTAAGGGAGGGATGCGCGCGCCTCCTAGATCAGTTGGAAAATCGAGTTGAGAGAAGGAGAGGGTGCGCGCGCTTCAATATAAGGGGTGCGTGCGCCTCTTAAGGACAGAAGGATTTTTGATCAAGAAGGACATAAGGGTGCGCGCGCCTCCTAAGGGAGGGATGCGCGCGCCTCCTTGCCCGGAAAGGCAATTTCCGGCCAAAATCCTGGGTTTCCACCATTTTCAAACCAAAACTCAAACCAACCAAATCTTTCACCATTTCACAAATACTTGGAACCAAGGCTAGCAATATACACAACTATGAACCAAAACAACTTATAGGCTTGTAATGGGGCTAAATAACACAATCTAGAAACCCAACACAAGATTCAAATACCAAATTTCCCAAAAATATGAATAAAATGCCAATCACTCCCAAATCAACCCAAGATGCAATAAATGGCATTCATAACATCAAATAAACATGGAATAGCATTTCTAGCATAAAATAGGGGGAAAAGCAACTTACCCAAATTTTCTCAAAGTTGCCGGAACTCGAAATTTCTTGGCTTCCTACGATCCTATCGACGATCTAAATAAGATTCACGTTTTAAGAAATGAGAAATAAAGAGAGGAAGATGATGGAAATGTAGAGAGAAGTGAGAGAGAAACTTACCCATTGCTAGAGAGAGAGGGAGATGGCTGGAAAGTGAGGGAGAGGTGAGGGAGAAGAGAGGGTGTAGGGGAATTATTTCCCAAAACTTACACTCAGGTCCCTCCACTACACTACACACAAATACTTACACCCCCTACTAACTATTAAGACCCAACAATATTGCACTAACCCGAATGACTCAAATAAAATGCTAGGCATAAATATTATAACACATAAAGTGCACACATAAATATTTAAATAAATAATAATTTAAACCAATAAATAAGCAATTAAATAAATAATGATTATCTATTACTAATAAAATAGAGCCTAGTTTTCGGGTCGTGACATTCACTCCCCCTTAAAGAAAATTCGACCCGAATTTTAACGAGACTTACCCGAAAGACCAAATAGCTACGGATACGAGAGCTCCGCCATTTTTCAAATTCCTCAATTGTCCAATCTAACCCACTAAAAGGTAACCTTAAATAATGTTTACGATAACACCACCTCTCGAACCGAATCATTCCATCGTTATCTTCATTACTAATCAAAATCTGTGCTCAAAATCGAAGAATCCAAATTATTCCCACACATAATTCTCGAGATATCTCAAGCTCGCCTTATTCATAACCTTAACTACACTGCAAAGGTACTTCCATTTGTAAATCGCATACTTAGTATTATTCCCCAGAAATTCCAAACATTCCATCTCGAGCTTAATTAGCTTTTAAAATATGAAAAGCTAAAGAAATTTTCCATCCCCATAATATTCACCAAAGGCTATATCTCTAAAGATTCCCATTATAGTGCTCTCGCTCTAGGTAGCACATTAAATTAGAGGTGTAATATAAATACAAAATGCTCACTTAAACCTGCATCATAATATCATCGTCATAACACTCCAATCCTTGAAAGCCTAAAATAATTACGAATACCCAATAGTCCGAAAATGGTCTAAATTTTATCTTCAAGGGATTTCCTCTAGCTCCCTTTTAAGTTATAATCCGTGCTCATATACCCAAAGGAAATCAACGAACTCTAAATTCAATAGCTAACCCCAGTTAGTTTCTCACGCATACCTTTATTAACTTAATGATACTTAAGCTCAATGGTACTATCAAAATCATAAACCAATTAGCTAGCCTCATTCCAATAGCTCCATTACTAAATCACAATATTCTTTAATTATGCCCAAGTATTGATACTCAACTTTCTTCACACACCCTTGATCCAATTCGGTAACGCCACCAAGAAGGGATTTAGAACCATAGAACCACTATCTAACCAAAATTTCAAAATGCCTTTAACATAGATTGAGAAATTATTACTCCCCCGAAATGTACTTAGTCCTTTCTAACTTAACACGCTTACCACCATTAATGATCGGAACTCCTACAACAAACTCATCATCCATAACAAATCGTATACCTCTCCATACTAACCCATTCCGATGCATTCACGGAGATGTACTAAAAGTGACCAAAATTTTCCTCAAGAGATCCTCATTGAATCCTCAATTTAAATCCTCAACTCTTATAACCCAACCGATGCCATAAGGACATTGATCTAAATATTAGCACTACAACCTTGTACTATAACAACTCAATTTAACCCAAGGTTCTCCCCAATTACTAGGTACTATTCAGAAACAAAATAGAAATTTTCACAAACGATAAATACGCCCAACAATTCACCGAAACTAAATACTCGGATTTTAATTAAGGAAAGATAGGTATAACTCTACCCAGGGAACGGTCTCAAACAGTTTTAAGAAATTAGGAATGGAGAATATATCAATCCCTCTACAACAATAGACTAAAGCAATAGTAACATCAAAATCTTGTAATAGCAACATGGCTAATTAGCAGGTGAGACATAACCATACTTAAGCACATCATAAGCACATAAGACTTCATCAGATACCCTAAACTCCTCCATAGGAGTAGACACCTACAACACATAAGTCAAAGACTCAGAAGTAATAAATGCAACTAATGCACAGAAACACATAGATGCGATGATCCTAAAATGCACGCGCTCGCTCTCACGACGCAAAATAATACCTCCTGAAATTTATCCGTTACCTGGTGAGTGATGATTGATCGCAATTACTCTGCCCTATACCTTAGGGTTCCCCGAAGCATCCCTCTTCTGACCCGGTGAAGTACTGGTTCCTGATCCTGATGATTGAACTTTAAACCTCGGACAATCCTTTATGAAGTGACCCAGTTGACCACAATTGATACATTTTCCTTGCTTCTTCCAACACTTATCCTCCAAATGGCCTTCTCTCTGACAGTAAGTGCAAAGCCACCTACCTTGTTTCCCTTGTTTCCCCGGAGTAGTACCCGAATTCCCTAGCGCGGTTTGTTCTTTAAACTGAGATGGTGCTCCCAAATTACCTCGGTTATCTGAACGGTGATGTGATTGAGATTTAGCATGGCTTACTTGTTTACCCGTATTTGCAACCTCGGTCTTCCTCTTATGCTCCCCAATATCTTGCTCGATCAAGTATGCCCGATCTACCGCATCCTGAAATGTCACAATCCTCTGGGCTATAAGCTGAGTACGGATGGATGTCTTCAAACCCCGGATGAATCTCAAAGCCTTCTGTTCTTCGGTCCTCACAAGATAGTCACAATACCGGGCTAATTCTGTGAACTTAGCCGAGTACTGAGCTATAGACAACGAACCTTGCTCCAGGCTGAGGAACTCGATCTCTTTCCGGTTTTGATTCACTAAAAAGATAAAATGATCCTTGAATTTCTTCACGAACCACTCCCAAGGATATGGTACAAGAGTCGCATCCCAACTGGTCTTCAGTGCCTTCCACCAATGTTCCGCAGCCCCCACGAGCTTATAAGCTGAAAACAGAACCCTATCCTCATCAGTGCAACCAAAGACCTCGTAGATTTTCTCCATCGATTCTATCCATAGCTCGGCCTTCTTCACATCAGGCTCACCGTCGTACTCACTTGGTTTCAACTTCAAGAACTGCTCCAACCCATATCGCGGAGGTGCTACATGTTCCTCTCTCGGCCCTTGGTCACGAATTGCTTTCACGGCCATTTCAAACCTGTCCTGAAACACTGCACGGTTTTCTTCCCTTAGACCATTAAGATTCTGAGTCCCACCAGAAGCTTCACCAATTCTTCTTCTAGCCATCACAAACAAATACCTGCATAAAATAATCATCGTTACTCACTCCGAACACAACTACCCACCTAGGTCATACTAATCCACCTAGACTTATACTTAGAGCCAAACCATAGCTCTGATACCAACTGTCGCGACCCCGAACCCCGCGGCCCGAGATCGCGAGCTGGACGTCGACTTAAAACCAAAACTCTAAATTATAGAAGTTAAAAAATTCATTTTGAACCAAAAGATGATAACACAAGGCTTTACAAATCCAAGTTTAAATCAACAATGTACAACCAACATAAGCTCCACAGCTTATACTCAAAAGAATAAATATACAATTCTTAATGACGTCAATAATGGTGACACTATCCCCAAAAGGTTATACATTTAAATAATGTAAACCGATCCATAACAACCTGCCCCAATATCTCAATCCTCTCGACGTCCTCCTCGATCCGCGAATCCTAATCCTTTTCCTCCTGGGGGGGGGGGGTTAAGGAAAAACAAAGATGGAAATAAACGGGGTGAGATAAAATCTCAGTAAGTTACTAATGCAACTACATGCCATGCTATGATGCAATAACCAATAGCAATTAACATATGACAGATAGCAGCGGAATAAGAAGTGACATGCTGTCAAACAGTAACATCCCATAATCAATCATATAAATAAACATATAACAACAAATGAGAGGCTCCCTATCGCCAACCGTCCCATACCGGTTGGAAATAACGACCAGCTCATCATGCAACACATAAAGCTGAAATAAACACTCATAAGTGGATACATAGCCAAGGTTTTCCAAACCGGAACATCCAAATAAAGGATCGCTGCGCAGCTTCAATAATCAACAATCAACATCTTCATAGCAGCATGAAAGCTCGAAGAGAAAACCCCGGTACCGGAACCAATAACCATAAAAGTGTCACAAGGGACAAGGACCATGACACAAAGTCATGCCCGTTAGCCAGATGCATTCACAAAGGAACGCTGACTTATCCTTTCCAAGGCCAATCTGGAGAAGGGGTAAAGAAGGGGGCAAAACAATGGTCAACATTATAATGGACTTGGCTTTGCCATTATAATCTTTCCCATCGCCCGATGCAACAAATATGCCAGCTGGGCTTCTAATTAAATGCTAAGTAATAATATTTTAGCATGAATAACAACTTAAGGTTCCAAAGTAGGGAACCACACCAATTAATCACCATAAAGATGCAAACGATTACTCATGAAGAGTTCAACAACAACGAACACAAGAAGTTTCTCATAAAAGAGCACAACAACGATAAACGGAATTTCTCATAAAGAGCACAACAACAATGGTTATTAGAATACCGTAATTTCATAAAGAGAAACCATACCAGATACATTCCAAAGATGATACCCACGAGTTAATCATAAAGAACACAACCCAAACGGTCGCTCACAAATAGTACAACGACTATAACCCAAAATTATCCTAAACGTTTACTCATAAAGATGTACTAGGACTATGAACTCAACCATCTCATCACACCTGAAATTCCAAAGTAGGAATCAGAATGAATACACTTTAAGGTTAATCAAACCGTAAGTACCCAATTGCCAATACACGCTTTACCTTCGTCCTTAACGAACCAAACCCAAACCCCCAAACGAATCAAAAAGGTTAAATCTTTAGAACACGATCACGACCGGACTAAACCCTACACTTTGGTGTTCAACCACAACCCTCTAGGTACTATGGGACATCGCCTAAAACCTAGACCAAGTCTTACTCGAAAATCAATTCGATTGGAACAACCACGAACACGTCATAAGATGCCCAAACACCCAATAAAATCCCGAAGTATAAAACTTATAACTTAACTAAACAACCTATACTATCTTGTAGTTCTCGAAGAGAGCTTCGAAACGATAGTTTACACGCCTAAAACGGAGTCCGCATGAACCAAATACGACTCTCGAAAGATTGGACCAAAAAGGGGAATAAATTCATAACAGGGGAGGGGGGGTGCGCTCGCCTCCTAAGGGAGGGATGCGCGCGCCTCCTAGATCAGTTGGAAAATCGAGTTGAGAGAAGGAGAGGGTGCGCGCGCTTCAATATAAGGGGTGCGTGCGCCTCTTAAGGACAGAAGGATTTTTGATCAAGAAGGACATAAGGGTGCGCGCGCCTCCTAAGGGAGGGATGCGCGCGCCTCCTTGCCCGGAAAGGCAATTTCCGGCCAAAATCCTGGGTTTCCACCATTTTCAAACCAAAACTCAAACCAACCAAATCTTTCACCATTTCACAAATACTTGGAACCAAGGCTAGCAATATACACAACTATGAACCAAAACAACTTATAGGCTTGTAATGGGGCTAAATAACACAATCTAGAAACCCAACACAAGATTCAAATACCAAATTTCCCAAAAATATGAATAAAATGCCAATCACTCCCAAATCAACCCAAGATGCAATAAATGGCATTCATAACATCAAATAAACATGGAATAGCATTTCTAGCATAAAATAGGGGGAAAAGCAACTTACCCAAATTTTCTCAAAGTTGCCGGAACTCGAAATTTCTTGGCTTCCCACGATCCTATCGACGATCTAAATAAGATTCACGTAAAGTGAGGAAATGATAATATTGATAAATATATTAATAAAACGGAATTGAGCTTTCCATTTCCTCACTTTACCACGAACCAAACTCCCCCTTATAAATTTTGAAGGTAATCATCTTTCTTTGAACTATAACTTTTTTTTTGCTACATCCGTCCTAAAATAAATGTTAAAAAAAATATCATATTTACTTTTGAACGGGAATAGTTTTTTTATTTTTTTTTTTGAAAATTCAATTTTAGATGAGTTAGTACTATTTCATTTCTATGTTCTCCTCTTTTTGGGCCATGGATTATGGAGGAGTGATTGTGCATATGCAGTGCAATTGTCAAAAAATATTTTATGTTCCAGTTTCATGCTCAACAATTTTATTTTATTTTTTGGATTTGCTGTAGTTATTAGAGATGGATACGCGTCAAAACGACAGATGCTTTGATCTGAATGTACCATTTGAAGTCTCCTACTGTTTAAATGAATCATCTGAAAAAGATAATTTAATTGAAGCATCATCTGATATGCAACAACGACACTATCAACCCTTGGAAGAGGAGGAAAATAATGGTGACATATTTTTTGAACCTTTTATTGGTCAGTGTTTCTTAAGCGAAGAAGAGGCTTATATGTTTTATCAGAAGTATGCAAAACAACTAGGATTTTCTATTCGGAAAGCCAGATTCGATAGGAAGAAGACGGGAGAAGTGAAGAGACGAGATTTCTTATGTCATCGTGCAGTACAACCGCCTTTGAAAATTTTGACCCATCAAAAAAGCAAAGGAACAGAGGATCAACAAGATGTGAACGCAAAGCTCATATTCGGATAACATTGAAAAGGGATATTGATATCTTTCCCGAAGAATGGCATGTCACTGAGTTCGTAGGTGAGCATAATCAGGTATTGCTCTCTCATGAGGAGGTACATTTCCTTCCATCCTATCGTACAATAACTAAAGAAGATGACGACCAAATACTTTTATTGAGAGAGGGTGGATTGAATGTGAAACAAATAATGCTTGTTATGGAGCTACAGAGAAATGTGAAATATGGATATCTTCCTTTTTTAGCTAAAGACGTTCACAACTTTTTTAGTAGGATTCGAGGTAAGGACTTGAACAATGATGTTACTGACCTTTTGGAGAATTGTAAATTAGCGAAATCAGAGAACCACAACTTTCAATACTCCTTTACATTTGATGAAGAGAGAAAACTTGAGCACATTTTTTGGTCACCAGCTCATTATTTTGATTGGTATAACAAATTTGGTGATGTTGTGGTTTTTGACACTACCTACAAGATTAATGCTTATGATATGCCATTCGGTGTTTTTGTGGGGATTGATAATCATGGTAGAACTATATTATTTGGATGTGCTCTACTTCATAATGAAACTACAAGTGCCTTTTCTTGGTTGATGAAGGTATGTCGCATAAACATTTACTTTATTTATTTAACACCCTAATTTTTTTTTATCACTTTTTCTAATTATATTTTCCTATATGTTAGACATTTGTGTACTTGATGAAAAGGCCACCAAAATCAATTTGACTAATCAAGATCCTTGGATGACAAGAGCCATTTCCCAAGAAATGTCATCAACGAAACATGCATTTTGCATATGGCACATCACATCAAAATTTAGCAGTTGGTTTACTGGAATTCTACGTAACAAATATTTTAAATCGTGTTCTGATTTTTATGATTTATATAGGCTTGATAATTATGAAGAGTTTGAACGTTGTTGGCCTCAAGTCATCACAAAATATAATATGCAGACTAACAAACATGTGCTAGGCTTGTATGAGATGAAGACACTATTGGGTGCCTGCTTATCTTCGTGGGTACTTTTTTGGTGGGATGTCAATAACAGGACGATCTGAGAGTATCAATGCTTTCGTTAAGCAATTTACAAGCCCGAACCTACGTTTGAGCCAATTCATGAACCAAGTAAGTAATAGTTGTAGTATATATATATATATATATATATATATATATATATATATATATATATATATATATATATATGTAGGTGCTCAAATGAGAACCTAAATATCGTGAGAACCGTGAGAACTTCGATACATTAGGTAAGAACAACCTAATTGTATCCAAGTAATGTATCCAATGTATCCAAGTGAACCATTGGATACATTAGTTTTTACATAATGTATCCAAGTAATGTATCCAATGTATCCAAGTGAACCATTGGATACATTAGGTAAAAACCTAATGTATCCAAGTTCTCACGGTTCTCACGATATTTACGTTCTCACAGGAACACGACCTTATATATATATATATATATATATATATATATATATATATATATATATATATATATATATATATATATATATATATATATATATATATATATACTTCCTCCGTCCCACTCGATCAATTAGGACAAATTTCTATTTTGGGTGTCCCATTCGAATTACGACAACCAAAAAATGGAAATGTTTTATTTAATGGGACCCACATTCACACAACAACTTTCTACTCATTATTCTCTACCCCACTTTCTCCCTCCTACTTCACTTTTCATACTCACAACACCTACTCCACTAACACTTTTCCCTTAATCCCCGTGTCCAACCCAAAAATCCTAATTCGGGTGGGACGGAGGGAGTATATTTATAATTCTTTCTCACATGTTCAGAATATGTATTTATGCACTATTAATATTTTATAGGTTGAACTTGCAATTGAAGATATCAATCAGAAGCAATTGCATTTTAAAATGTTGGACACATACCATTGATCTTTATTGCGTACTTTATCTCCAATTGAAAAGGAAGCGCATGATATCTTCACCCCATATGCTTTAAGAAATTTCAAGAGCAGTTTAAGAGAGCTACTAATTATTTGGTGCACAAGGAATCTCTTGTAAGTTATATAGTGCAATATCACAAAGAGGGTGACCCTCAAAAGCATATAGTCAATTGGGATGGACAAACGGTAAGCGGCTCGTGTCACCATTTTGAGTTTTGGGGAATTCTTTGTCGTCACATTTTAACTATATTCTTACATGAAGACGTATTTAGTATTCATCCTATATATTTTCCACCGCGTTGGTGTCAGAAGGTGTCGTTAGGTGGAGGAGATCTTTTATCGTTTGGAGATGGAGGCAATGGCCAAAGTGATAACAATGACAATATTGACAATAATGATGTTCGATGCCCTCCAAAGTCGAAAACCAAGGGTCGTCCGAAGATGAAACGTCAAAAGAGTGGGAAAGAACTCAACACTAAACATGTGAAAACTTGTAGGTTGTGCAAACATCCCGGTCATAACTACACCACATGTCCGCAAAAGGAAAATGTTGAAGATACTGCTAACAAGCAGTGTTCTAAAAGCGCTAGGCGGGGCTTAGGCGGCGAAGCCTAGCCTAGCGCCTAGGGGTCTAGGCAGGCCGAGAAATTAACGGATTTTTAATATTTTTTTATAAATATATAAATATTTATCAAGAAATATTGCCACTTATAATTTTTATTTGTCAAAAATAACTTATTTAAATAAAAAATAAATTATAACTAGGACTATTATGTGATATTTTGGAAGTGGAAGGCAAACACTAATCTACTAAACCAAACCCAATTTTTTTTTCAGCCCAACTAAACTTACTTTCCTAAAAAAAAGCCCAACCCATTAGCCCACTACCAGTCAACTATATTCCCTTTCCCTAACCTAATCCATACTCTTTTATCCCAGCGCCGTCAAACTGCTCTCTCTCCCCTTTTTTTTTTTCGGACGGCTCCGTTTCTCTCGTCTTTCCATGAATCCAGGTTTCTTTCTCTCTCTCTCTCTCCTCTTTCTATGTTCTCCTTCTCCATCTACACATGCCGCCGCCGCCTCCCTTTTCTCCTCCGCCACCACAACCATTTTCTTCTTCGCCAGCACCCATCCGCAGCCGCCTAAGTCCGCCTAGGCGGTGATTTGTTCGATGTCCGCCTATTTCCTCCGATTTGATGTTAGTCGCGGCGGGTGAGTGCGGCCTAGCGCCTAGGCGCCGCCTAGGCTGATTTTTAGAACACCGCTGACAAGTCTCAAGCTCGAAAGAAAAAGATGTGTACTTCAAGTGCTGAAACCTTGAATCCAGTATTTCATCTAAAATTCTAGACATTTCAAACTTACAACTTGAATTATTACAGCTTTCATTTTCATAATTTTGTTGATTCAATAAATGATGTTTCTGCCACTTGTTTATATTAAATGTTACATTATCAAAATTATTGTACCATTACACTGAAAAAGATATGCTATCACAAAGGAATATTGACCTTCTGGGCTGTTTGTCATGGCCATCTCACATAGTCACATGGTACATGGCTCATTCTTGATTTCTTGATTTGAATTTTCACACTTTTGTTATTTACTTCTCCCGTCCCAAAATAAATTGTCTCATCTCACGTCAAAGGAGATGAACTCAAGCGGGCACACACACTTGATAGTTGAAAATACAGTCAGTAGACTGAAAATCAATTTAAACAAAACTGTTGCATCTCATGAATATGATTTTCTACTACTTCAACAATGTAGCACGTTTTGCACTTTTTGACCACAAAAAAAGAAAAAGAAAAGAATTCAAAGAGTAGTCCATCTGCATTTCAACTAGCATAATAAACAAAAACCCGTAAGCTACATGTTTTAAGCAAAGCTTGAACTAGGTGGTGCTCCTCCAAAACCTCCACCGCCACGCCCGAATCCAGGTCTTCCACCAGATCCCTGCAAGTTACAAGTCATCAGGCAACCATTACACAATTTTTATCTGGTAGCTCAAGCTATTCCTATGCTAATTAATGAACACTGAACAAAGATGTGAAACATTTCTTAGATCAAGTCTATATAAAGTCAAATTTCCTAGACAAATGTAAGATTCCACAGAGACAGTTGCAACCTTTTACTAGGATTTAGTGAAATATAATATAAAACCAGAGACCAAATCATGCAAATTGACACTTGGATACAGCATGTAGTTGCCTCCCATCACTTGCATGAGATTCACAGACAATCTAAGAATACTATAAACATAACAGGCCGAATGCTAGCCAATATGAGCTGCGTAAGGAACTGGACAAGTTTCAATGATAGAAACACGTCACTCAAATTGCTCACATTTACTCAAGATTACTTGGGAAGGCAAAGTATTGTATAGCACTAAACCTACATAAGAAACCACTTGACAAGTCCCCCCTCTGTCCCAAAATGAGTGACCAAATTTGCTCTTGATCATTCGTTTTGGGACGGAGATATACCTATTATAGATTATTTAATAAAAAATGACAATAGTTAAAATAAAGATATTTTTTGCAATGTCCACGATCAAACAGCGAACCAGAAAGCACCTAACCAAGCTACAGATTAACATTCTGATTTTCTTGAAAACTATCGTCTGGTATAGACCAATAAAGAGGCTACAACCAACCAAAGGTGGTTAACTTCCTTTAATTCTCAGAAAATAGCATGTTACCACCTTCAACTTTATACCACCTTCAACTTTATTTCAAACATTGCCTTTCTTACTAAAATAGCAGCTCTATGAATAAGATCTAGTTTGTTGAAATAAGTAATTGCACTATATTATAAACACAATCCCCATTTGAATCAAATGCATATACTACCAATACTTATCTGCCCTTAATATAATCAAGATGCCCTTTAAACATACTCTGGCTTGACCGAGTTAAAGTTTGCCATGTTCACGGAAAAGTATCATCTAAACTTAGTGTCAAAGGGATAACAAAGGAAAACTCAAGCTAAAGATGTATTTTCATCAATTTAGCATTATGAGGTTAAAAAAAATTAAATAAAAAATAACACTGCATTACGTTAACACTGACATAATTTCTTTAGATCAAATGGGTAAAAAGTCTTCAAATGGACCGATGACAACAAAATCTTCACTTAAAAACATATTGCCATATTTACACAATATTCTGATAAGAAGAAGCATGCAAATGTTACAAAATCACATAAAGAGCAATTGTAGACACATAAACACTACTAGTATCGGTGAGCCCAAGTGGAATTTTTTTTTTTAACTATATACTCCAGGGAGAAACAAATAACAAATTGATACTAGTAAAGACAAAACATTTACCCTGAAAGCTGGCTGATAATCAGCAGGAGCTCCGCTCTTCTCACCACCAAATTCACCAGGTGCACCTCCTCGTGGAGGACCACCACGGTATCCATCCCTATCACCACCAAACCTTGGCCTATCACCGGGCGGGCCACTACAATCACCAATTCAACAAAACACATTCAGATCAAAACAAACAACAACCAAACATCAAAATAAGATCAAAACAAGTACACATTTCTAAAAATTACCGAGGGCGATCGCCTGGTGGGCCACCCATGGGACGACCAATAGGCTTAGCAGACTTCTTCAAGGTCGCCGGAACGATATCGGACGGGAGGTTAAGGTAAGTCCTGAGGAACTCAATCCCATCATTGGTAAGGTACCAATAATAATGCATCCAGGCAAAAGTCTCGCGAACGTATTCCTTTGATTTGAAGCTCTGCATCAGCTTAATCACCTGCAAATTCGGTACATCGATTTCGGGATGCTTTGCAAGATTGTAATCCTTCTTCGCAAAGCAGACTCCCTCTGTACATTCAACAATGAATTAAATATAGCACAGATCGATAAATTCACTCAAATGATAAACACAACCGACGCACAAACCTTAAACAATGAATTAAATATAGCACAGATCGATAAATTCACTCAAATGATAGACACTACCAACGCACAAACCTTGGAAGAGGTACTTGGAGATGAGTTTGCGATTCTTATCGGGGATAATCTACAGACGAAATTGAAAAAAATTAAGTTAAATTTAAAGATTAGAAAATTTTCTCAAATTCCGATGACGGAGAAAGGTTGAGAAGAGAAAATCACCATAGTTGCTGTTGCTGCCGCCGGAAAATGGGAGGTCGGAGATAAGTAAGAACAAAAAGAGTGGGATGTTAGGCTGTTGCAGCTAAAAGTTTAACGGAGGAGAAACCCTAGAAAAAGAGAAGTTTTTTATATCCTTAGGTTTCAGGATTTCTTAATGGGCTTGGGCCATTTTGTTACAAATATAAGAGTAGGCCTGGCAATTAGGGATGGCCAAACCGGACCGGAATCGGACCGGAACCGTAAAACCGGACCGGAAAAGCTTGGAACCGGAGCAAACCGGGGAGGAAACCGGAACCGCAAGGCATCCGGGCCGGTTCAGGGTCACATAAATGGCGAACCGGACCGGAACCGGAACCGGAACCGTACCGAAAATCCCTTGTTTTTCAATAATTTTAAAAGGGGAACCGGAACCGTACCGGAACCGGAGCCTAACCGGAACCGGATTGTGCCAACCGGAACCGGGGTAAGCGCGGGCCGGTTTAGGGTCACATATATGGCGAACCGGAACCGGCGGTTCCGAACCGGAACCGGTTTTGGCCATCCCTACTGGCAATTATGCGGGTTGGGTTGGATTGTGGCGAGTCGGGTTGTGGCGGGTTAACGGGTTGTGGCAGGTCGACCCGCTGCAACCCGTTTAAGTTGTCGGGCCAAATGGGTTGGGTTGACGGGTTGAAACGGGCCGACCCGTTTATTGTTTCGGCCGGGGTGCCTTAAATTTATTAATTATGCCCATTTGTGTTTACGGGTTGAAACGGGTCGGGTCGACCCGTCAAGCTTAACGGGTTGAGACGGGTAACCCGTTTCAACCCACTAACTTAAATGGGTTGGGTTGTGCGGGTTAGTGGTTAACGGGTCAAAATTGTCAGGCCTAAGAGTAAAATCAATTCAATATTGGGGCTGGGTTATTAAAGATCGAAATAAAACAACTCATTACTCAATTTTCTAACAAGAGCAATGCTAGGGGCACAAAACAAAGTCACAAAATTTTGCTCGCAAAATGAGGTGGCGATATTTTATTGGTTGCATCGATAATGGACCCGCCACACTCTAATTAAAAACACCAATAAAATTAATACATCTAAGATTTTGTGAGCATGTTTTTGTGACTTTTTTGTGCCCCTAGTATTAGACCATGTCCAATAGTTTCAACCCCCAAAAACATTCAACTACCTTAATATTACGACACCTCATCTTCTCTCTCCATCCACTTAATCATTCAACTACACTCTCAACTACCCTCCCACAATAAGCTAGTTTAGTTTAAAATTCAACTCCTCCCAACTCATCATTCTATACCCCACCACTTTTTATTTTATTTATAATCTTTATTTTTATGATTAATAAAATAATAATAATAATAATAATATATAATTAAAAAATAAATGATTACTATTATTATTTATAAATTCGAGATTTGTTTAATTTTGTTAATTTTTTTTTAATTAACACTTAATAAAAAAAAGGATAATTAAGGAATTTTTAAAGAGAAAAGAGGGTTTTTTTTTCGGTGTCCAAATCAAACGAAACTTATATCAAATTAAAGAGGGAAAAAATGATGAATTTTGGCGAAAAAATAAAAAAAAAAAATTAATTTTCTGTAAAATAATTGAGTTTAAAAATTTGGGTGGAAAATTAAATTCGGCGGACCAATGAAAAGCCTCCACGTGTAAGCTTCAGGAAAACAAAAAAAAAAAAAAAAAAAAAAGGCCGCCGACTCACACACCACATTTGGGCGTGAGATACACGCGCCAGCTTCGAGCCAATGAGGGGCTGCCGCGTGTCCTTGCCAGGTCCCCCATTTTTTTCTTCAACCAGGTTGAAACAATTCAACCCCTCCCCTTCAACCTCCTCCTCTCAACCCCCTTATTGCACCCACTCAACTAGTTGAGACCCCATTCAACCCCCTCTCAACCCCCTTATTGGACATGGCCTTAGTCTTCTAACAAATCGGGCACAAGCCCATTATTGGGTATTTCGGTTTAAAAAAAAATGAAATAGACTTCTGTCTTTTTTAGCAAGCTCAATTATTATTTGAATAATACTTGGGACACAAAAAATTCACAAAGTTTGGCTCACAAAATCCTATGTGTAATGATTTTATTGGTGTTTTTAATTATAGTGTGGCGGGTCTTCTATCAATGCAACCAATAAAATATCGTCAATTCATTGTGTGAGCAAGATTTTGTGACTTTGTTTTGTGCCCCTAGCATTGCTGTTATTATTTTTATTTTTTAAGAAGACAAAAAAAAAGATTTTTTTAAATAAAAAAAAAAAACGAAAAAAACCAGCCAAACCTTATCAACACATTTTTTTTATACATACATAAGCTATTATAAGTGCATTTGAATGTGTATTTGGCGGATATTGTATCGTGACATTTTATGTAGAAAGGAATACTAGATACCTCGATTGAGCTAAAACTATTTGATAACAAGTATTTTGGAACGAAAAGTGCAGTTGTTAATAATATTAGGCAAAAATAATTAATTACACCGCTATATTAATAGTATTAAGACTTTCAAAGAATATGTGAAAGGTAGCCACTTCGAAGGGGTGTAATGCTTTTCATGAGTCCAAATCCTCTATGCCACTTCGTGTGCTACAAGTCATCTAATGGCTCACAGTTATTGAGATTGATATTATTATAATATTATGCAAACATATGAACGGTTGGATTAAAAGTGGTACATGGAGTGACACACAAAATTGGTACAAGAGATCTCAACTCGCTTTTCAGTGGGTGCTAAAAAATGTTTTTGTCTTCTCGTATAATTCATCATCATTGCAATGGTGGAAAATATGAGTAAACTGCATTTTTGCCATTCGTACTATTGAGTTTTTTCATATTTACATCTGTACTACTGAAACAATAAAAGTAACATGCGTACTATTGATAAATTAGCAAAACTAACCAAAATCCTTAATGGGTGTCAATGGACGTTAATGGGAGTTAAAAATTTAACGGATATGACTATTAATATTTTCAATTTTCCCCCCTTAACTAGAAAACTTTTTTTTAAAACAATTAACTACATAGTACGGATGTGTGGTTTACTCTAGATGAAATCCTCAAATTCGACTGAGAACATTGCAACCAAAATCTCATTCCCACATCTCATCAACAATAAACCCATGGCGCTCAACAAATTTTCTCCATAATAAATTTTCACCTCTTATAAAATATGCAGAGTGTTGATGCCCACAAACCTCCATAAGTCTTCCACATCATGAAACTATGCATTAATTATTGTATTATGATTCATTTCATTACCTCTGAGTAAAGATTTTTCCCACTCACTGTATTTCTCAATTTTCTTGACAATATACCTATTGATATATAGATAGATTACAAGAAACGAGTTCTTTTCTTCTTCCTTTCATTACCTTTGATAAAAAAACCGGTGAGTGGAGGTCGGAAGTGCGTTGGAAGGGGGAGTGGGAGGTCGGATCTGAACATTTGGGTGAGAGGCTTGGCCAGATCTGAACATTTAGGGTCGGCCGGAGATGGAGGAGAAGGGAGTCCGTGGCGAGCTGAGATGAGATCTGGAGAGTTAGAGAGAGAAAGCTGCAGAGATAAATAAAAAATAGATAGATGAGCTCGAATCATCATCGATCTAGATAGCGGTCGGAGGTAGATACAGGAACTGGTGAAGTGGTGATGGTCGCCGGAGTTGGGCGGGAGAGAGATGACCGGAGATGATGGGGTTAACTGGATATATCGCTGGAAAAGGGGGTCTTCGTTGAGTTTTGATAACGGAGGATTTGACTGGAGTTGGGGAGGGGAGTGGTCGTCGGAGTTGAGGGAGGGAGTCACCGGAGTTGTGGGAAGGGTCCCCTAAGTTGGTAAGTGAGAAAAGTTTAGAGAGAGAAAGAGTGTGTGTTTTGGGTGTGATTTAAGAGGGGTGGGGTGTTATTTAGCTTGTTAAGTTTCTAACGCGTATTAACATCCATTAATTTTTTAACAATTTTGGTTAGTTTTGCTAATTAATCAATAGTACGCAGATTTCTTTTGTTGTTTAAATAGTACAGATGTCAGAAATGTGGTTTACTCTGGAAAATATTGAGTATAAAGAGAAACAAATACAATACAATAATTAAAATGTTAAAATGTAAGAGTAATTTATAAAAATAGATACTATTCATTTTATTTTGGATGGAGGGAGAACCTGTCGCAAGTGCATTGGTTGATTGATGATTGATAATATTCAGAAGTGCTAAGTTGTAATCATAAGCCTATTGTTTCATCGTTAGTCATCAAACTGGATCGGTTTATCTTAACCCAATTTGGTAGCTCTTCTCGACGGTGGGTTAAAAGATATACTCCCTCCGTCCTGGAGTAAGAATCCTACCCCTCATTTGCACGCTTATTAATAAATATTGAAAGTGATGTAAATGTTGTGAGTGTAAAAGTAAAGTAGGAGAGAGAATGAGTGGGAGAGAATAAAAAATTGATTGGTGTTGAGTATAAAAGTAAAATAGGAGAGAGAATGAATGGGGTGAATAGTTTTTGACATTTTAAGAATAAGACTTACTCTGGGACGTACCAAAATGGAAAGTAGGACTCTTACTCTGGGACGGAGGGAGTTCCATATAATAAAAACATTAAATACATGGAACACGCTGGAGGAACAAAGGAACTGGGAAAACTACTGTAGGCTACATAGGCAATGTTACAACTGTTCCAAAAACTCTCGACTGGAAAAAGAAAAATACCTCAAACCTTGAAGATACAAAGGAGCAAGCTTTACATTTTTACATTCCCGCACTACTGACTGACTTCTTTTATTATTTCCTTTTTCTTTTTTTTCCTTCCATAAAACATTTGATATGTACATAAGCATAAACAAGGGTCTCACAACAGAAGATTGTTATGACCGCATGGATGCACAAGCTCACTCAACATTTCTTTAGGTCCTGGCATTGTACACGTTTTGATTTCAAGTCAGTCAAAGCAGCAACTGAATTAAAAGTGCCCATGTGAGGATCAGTAAGTGTGCCTACCCGAAGTTAGCAGCAAGCTCAGGTTGACAATCGAGGAGGGAGTCAATAACATCATCCGAGTTTTCCTTCTCCGACTCAATTTCATATGTTGACAGCAATCTCTTCTGGGTTTAATTAATAATCATCAGAAAAAGCTTTTGAAACAAGACATGCCCACAAGGTTGAAAAAGAAAGAGACAAGTGTAAACATGCCAATAAGCTACCAAACAGAGATTTTGCGTTAGGTTTCGAAGTACTATGGAGGATAAGTAGACACAGACTTTGAGTTGGGTTTCCAATTCCATTACAGTTGAGAGGAAAAAGGAAAGCAACGTAAAGGAAGTAGATGATGCATTTCTGACTGCCGGAGAACTTTTTTAAGGACCAATAAGCTACACATCATGAGACCTTCCATAAATACTTCAAGTTAATACGAGTTGGAGTAATTCAAATTCATGCTTAAGTCAGACGAATACTCACATGATCCTCAAAATCAGGACTTGTCAAATTGATAGAGAGGTTCCTCATCAACAACAACACCTGAAAAGAGCAGAAATATAAAGTAAGGTCCAATGCACAGTGTGTTGGGGTGGGGAGTTTTGAGGGGAGGGGGGGGGGGTTGTAGAGTGAAAAAGTGAGGCTATGCTATCAGTCACATCATTAGTTTTCCTGAATCATGTATCCGACAAGAACACAACAACATTCAAGTGAAATAGGCCTTCAAATAGAAGAAACACATCTCAAACAGATATTAAGTCACAAGGAGAAAAAGAATAAAAAAATCAATAATAATAATAATAATAATTAAAAGAAAAATGATGAAACTAAATCCAGATTCTACGCTAACCATGTAATGACAGGGACTATATAAGCGATAATTAAAAACTAAACTCCTGCCATTTCACTCAGAGCAATAACCTAATATTGCTATGTTCACATAAAAAGATTTGTGTCAAAAACAGAAGTTGTAAAAGTTATGAGTTTCTACATTTATCCAAGCTACTTGAATAAAAAAACAGCAAAACTATTTATCCTTAAAACAGGGTATTTGGGAAAACATTTTCCAACCTTAATTTTCATTTCACTCTAATGTCAATTCTAGTGTGGGAGTACAATAACCTTCTGCTAAGATGCATGAGTATATACACAAATTTGAAGAATATGAGTTCCATATCTAAGAAAAACTATTATAGAGTGTATTACTCTTCAGAAACAATATTCAAAATAAACAAAAATGGCATTCTACGCAAGGACACAAAAGAAGAAAAAGAATAAACAAAAAGGAAAAGAAGGGATAAAGGACAAATAGTATTCTACGCAAGGACACAAAAGGACAAAGGATAACGGATAAAGGGCATGAGTTCCATATCTAAGAAAATCTAATACTCCCTTCTCTTCCAAAATGATATTCTTAATTGCCATTTTTCATTGTCCCAAAATGTTTCTTCCCATACAATTTAAGCTTAAAAGTGTATAAACAAAACACGGCTAGTGAACCAAGTGTTCTTATCTTAAAAAGTTTGAATAATCAAACGGGAAGACCATTTCGGGACGGAGGGAGTATGTATCTACTCTTGTCCTGCATTACAATAATAATGAAAAATTCACAAAATTTAAGTCCTGTACTATCCAAACAAGTATAAAACCATACCGTTTCGACATCAATCGGGTCCATTTTTTTTAGCTTTTGCAAATGGCCAGACGCATTTGGATCAAAGACACTGCCAATGAAACCATATACTTGAGCAAAATCAGGTAACACTGCACATAGCAAAAAGGAAATAAAATTAGCATGAATATCCAAAGAATGTGCACAAGATGATTTAATACATAACAATTTAGCACATGAAGTCTGGAGTCTGGTACATGAGTAAGTACATTAAAAGTAGACGTTGAAGACACTAGAGTTTTGTGTCAGCAATATATGCTATTATGACTGGTTAAAGAAACGCAAGTTAGCATCTTGCCATCAAGTCTTTCATTCAATAAGGAGGGGTTACATTACAACTATGGCAATCTATCAAGCAACTAATAAGCACGAAAAAAATTCACAGCTTCTGCCTAGTACTTACTAATTAAAATTCCTTGGAATATGTTTAAGCTTAGGCAATGTGTTGGGTATGCTTATTATAAACCACTCCTATTACCTTAATTTGATTGATCCCATAACCTTATTTTACTCTTTGTGGACTTTAGGATATATTGTAAGAAGTACTTTTACTTCATTTAGAATAGTCCACTTTATAGTTGAATAGGCTTAGCAGATTAGGACCCTCAATTTTCTAAGTCTGGAGATATGAGGTAAGGCTCTTGTCTACCGCATGGAGCCTACCGCATGACCAAGGTGCCGCATGACTATGCTTGCCGCAGATAACCTTGCCGCATGGTTCCAACCTACCGCGTGAATCTCTACCGCATGGAACCATGGTTGAATAAACTCAAGTTGGTTCAAACTTAATCATGGTCACACTTGTGTACTCTACCTTGGTTAGTTTAGAACGTTGCAAATTCAAATTTCAAATTTGAATACAACTGTCATCATAGTACAGTTGGACCACCATGACTCTGCAACAAAAGGACAACTCAGACTGAGCTCCAATTAAAAATCAACAGCTCATTGTCCTTCAACTTGGACCCCAAGTATTTCCAACGGCTAATTTCTCCTTCAATGCTATATATAGTCCTTGTGTTCTTCATTAAAACTTAAGCTGAGATTCTAAGAGATAAATTGCTATTGAAATTCTTGGTGATTGAAGATCATACTCAAGATTTCCAGAATCCTTCGAATCTTCAAGCACTCAACCTTCAAGTCTTCAACAAATCTCCAGCAACCTTCAAGATCAAATCTCAAGCCTCATCACACAAGTTTCATTACGCTCTAAAATCATATAGATTCCAAAGAGCTTTTGATTCTTACACACACACTCACCCCGATTGATCAATCAAATAGATTGAATCATTAGGGATACACTGGTCTAAGTCTAGGATTGTTCTTCATAGAAATAGGTGTTGATTCAAATACTTCATCTCTGTAATCTGTACTCAAGTGAATCTAATATATACCTCATTCAAAATCCAAGACTGCCCATCTTGGTAAAGGACGTAGATCTTTTAACAGATCGAACATTTCCAAATCATTGTGTTCTTTACTTACTGCACTTTACATTTCTGCAAATTTACTTTAATTCTTGTTCATCTTGTTCCTATTGTTCTTCACTTGTTCATATTAATCTTGTTTGTTTTTTTTTAGTGTATGATCTTTCAGATTTAAGAACAATTGTGAATTGTGTTTGTTTGTCTACCTCATTGCCTAAGTTAAACTCTGACTAACTTATCATCTGCCAAAAATCTCTAAGACACAAAGTTTTCAATCTCAACCTACCTCACCTTCACCTACCGCAAACTACCTACCGCAAACTATCTACCGCATCACTGCCTACCGCATTGAACTTATCAAAAACAACTCTAAACTTGTTTAAACGAAAACTTCCGCTGTGCATTTTATACTTGACCGCGTGGCTTTCATCTACCGCAAAATTCAAGTATAAGCATAAGGTTGAATTTTGAAAAATGATTGAAATTTTTAATAGGCTATTCACCCCCCCCCCTCTAGCCTCTTTTCATACCCTTGTTGTGTCTCTGGGACCAACAAGTGGTATCAGAGCAAACACCTTCATAAAACCTCTGTTTTTCAAGCTTAACAGCTTGGGTGCCGATTCAAAATGGCAAGTCAGAAAACTATGGCAACGGTTAACTTCACTCACGTTCCAGCGTTCGACGAAGATAATTTTGACGTATGGAAGCACAGCATTCTAACTCAGTTCTACTCCATGCACGAGCAACTTGGTGATTGTCTTACCATTGGACCATAATTCCCAATGAAAGCTAATCCGAATCCAAAAACCAATGCAGACATACCATCAATCAAGAAACCAAAAGCTGAATGGACCGATGAAGAGAAAAGACTGGTTGGAATGGATGTGAAAGCAAAGAGCATACTCCTAAGTACTTTGAGTACGTCTCAACGTCGACAAATCATGGAATGTGCAACAGCTAAAGAACTTTGGGATGCAATTGAAGATTACATCGAAGGAGATCAAGCTTGCAAGGAAAGCAAAAAGTTTGCAATTCAAAGAAGATTCAACAACTTTGCTAAGATCCCCGGTGAATCACTAAGAGCCACTTATGATCGTTATTGTGAGATCGTGAGTACTTATACAGCACTCGGAAAGAAGCTTACTAAGAAAGAAATCAATGTTAATTTTCTTGCTGCTCTTGGTTCTCAATATCTTCACAAAGGAAACACTCTTGAAGATACAAAGCTACTAGATGATATGTCACTCAGAAGTCTCTATGCCAACCTCAAAGTCTTTGATATCAAGCTCCATAACATTGAAGAAATGGAAGGAAAGACTAAGAGCCTATCGTTGGTCGCTAAGAAGGAAGAAGTGATCGAGGAAGAATATCCAAAAATCTCCACATCTGAGTTACTAGATATGGACGATGATGACTTTGCTATGTTCGTGAAAAGATTTCAAAAGTTCAGAAAATCAGCAAGGCCCGGATCATCAAGCAAGGCTCCAGCAATATTTTCAAGGAGCAGCTCAACAAACAAGAAAGAGTACTCCAACTTCTCCAAGAAGAAAGCGGATCTCGTTTGTTTTAATTGCAGGAAACCAGGTCATTTCGCATCAGAATGCCCAATTCCCAAATTTGAGTACATGAAGAAGAAAAGCAACTTCACTCCAAGATATTCAAAGCAAAAGGGAATGGTTGCTGAAGAGGACTCTACCACAAAAGAGTTAGCTGCCTGGATAGAGTCGGATTCTGATGAAAGCGACGAGGATTCTGAAGAAAGTCACATTTGTTTGGTCGTTCATTCCGATGATGAGGATGATAATGAAAATCGTCGCTCACCAAATGCAAAATCTAAACGGATAAGCTATACGGCCGATGAACTTGCTGAAAAGGGATTCCTAACTCCAGTTCAAAAGAACGGTGATCTTCTATTTTCAAGATGTGATGTAAGTGCAGCAAAGAAGGCTCTATCTAATCCCAAAATGAAGGAAGCTCAAGCTACCACACCTCAAGTGAAGTTTGACATTTCCCCCGATGAACAAGAAAAGATGTTTATGAAAGCTGAACAGGTAATTAGTAAGTTCACTGGCATGAAGGAAGCTTTAGCACTTTCAACTGAAGAAATTTCCCAGCTTAAAACGGAGAAATCTCTACTAAGATCTGAACCCACCCTCCTTAAGGAGCAGATCAAGAGCATGACTCCTTACTGATCGAAACCGTTTCTTAGAAGAACAAAATGCTATATTTAAAGTTAAAAACGATGAATTGGTTGCTGAGATAAATGATCTTAAAAGGATTACTAATGAGTGGACCAATTCACGTGTCACTATGGAACAAATCTTAGAATCCCAAAAGTCTAGTGGTGACAAGGAAGGCTTGGGATTTCAAACTAGTGACAACTTTAAATGTGCATCTTGCTGTGAAAGAGATGAGATGTTTCAAAGGGTGTAGGACAAGAACCAAAGAATAAACTAGAGTTCAACTATGTCTACCCTAAGAAACAAACTGGCAAGGCACTAAAGTTGAAAGGTATTGCCATGGATGAACCTACCGCAGGAGCAAGCTCCAGCAAGGTAGCAGAGTCACCCTGCCGCATGCACTTGCCGCGAGGTCAAGTGGCCGCACCAAGGAAGCTGGCGACCGCATGGAAGCCAGCGGCCGCAAGTGGTGGCAAGGCGGCAAAGTTCAAAAGGATGAACTTTGTAAGGGCGACCGCATCCATACCAGTTAATGATGTTGTGCTCAAGACTTCAACGAAGTTTGTTAACCCTCAGTTGGGTGGCTTCCACCATTGTTCCGTGTGTAATGATTATGGTCACAAGGCTGCTGAATGTCTTTTAAGATTCACACCAAATCCCAGAAGGCTTAAACCCCCTTCTGTGAAGCAAGTGTGGGTTGTTAAAAGTTGCTAACCCTTTGGACCCAAAAGAATAAAAGGGGACCTTGTTCTTAAATGTTTATTTTATAGGTTCTCTGCTTAATGGCTGGACTCTCCAAGGATAGATCAAGTTTATGGTATCTCGATAGTGGTTGTTCAAGGCACATGACAGGAGATATCAACTTATTGGAAGATGTCCGTGAAGAGAAAGGTCCATCAGTAACCTTCGGAGATAATAACAAAGGAAAGACTGTAGGATATGGAGTCATTCGAAAAGGAAAAATCACCATCCAAGAAGTCTCTCTAGTTATTGGACTACAACACAATCTACTCTCAATATCTCAGTTCTGCGACAAAGGATTGCAATGCCACTTCACCTCAAACTTCTGTCTTATCAAAGATGGCACATCCGGCGTCACTTTGCTCAAAGGGATTCGTAAGAAAAATGTTTATGTTGTTGATTTTAATTCATCTTGCATTTCTTCTAATCTCTGTTTTGTAGCAAAGAATGTTAGTGAGAATAGTTAGCTGTGGCACAAAAGACTAAGTCACTTGAACTTCAAGTATCTCTCCAAGATTGGTAGAGAAAATCTAGTTCGTGGTCTACCCAAAGTAGCAGATCACCACGATGAGAAGTGCACAGCATGTCAACTAGGCAAACAACCCAAGGCGTCTTTCTCCAGCAAGACCACACCTTCAACTTCAAGATGTTTGCAACTACTTCACATGGATCTGTTTGGACCTGTTACTACCGCAAGTATTGGAGGAAATAGATATACCTTAGTTGTGGTAGATGATTATTCAAGATATACATGGGTTGAAATGATGATCTCAAAGGATGATTGCTATGACATTTTGACCGCACTCTTTAGACAGCTCCAAACACAAAAAGAAGATGACATCGTTAGTGTTCGATTCGACAACGGTACAAAATTCAAGAACATCGGTGTTGCTCAGTACTGTGATGATCATGGTATTGACCACAACTTCTCTGCTGCTAGAGTTCCACAACAAAACGGTGTAGTGGAAAGGAAAAATAGAACGTTGATAGAGGCTGGAAAGACAATGATTGCTGAAGCAAAGCTACCCCAATACTTTTGGGCTGAAGCAGTCAATACAGCATGCTTCACTCAAAATAGATCCCTCATCAACAAGACCTACAACAAAACTCCTTATGAACTTTGGAGAGGAAGAACCCCCAACATAGCATACTTCAAGATATTTGGATGCAAACATAGTTATTAAAGGCCCTAGGCGCACCAAGGCGCAAAAGGTGTGCCCGGAGCCTAGGCGCAAGGCGGGCGCGCGCCCGGGTGACGATGCCCGCAAAAATGCCTTAAAATACTAAAAGTATAGTATACATTATACAACATCAAGATAAGCAATAAATCAAATGCAAGTAGTAAATCAAACATACGTTATAAGTCATAAAAGAAACAAACATAAATAGATGTTCAAACAAGCATAAAGAGAAGTTCAAACAGAAGGACTCTAAGTCTAAATCCTATAAAATGATAAGCAGTTGTTAGTTTGAAAGAGTTCTTGGTGATTGCTACTCTTATACAAAGTTATGGTGCATGTACATGAGAGAGTCATGAGCGAGGAAGAGTAATAGTCACGCATTAGGTTTTAATTACAATTTAATTGATGGTCAATTGTTGTGCCCGGAGCTAGGCGCACCCAGGCTCCAAAACTGAGCCTCTCTGTGCCCGGAGCTTAGGCGCGCGCCTAGGCGCGCCTTTAATAACTATGGATGCAAATGCTTCATACTCTACAACGGTAAAGAGCATCGAGGTAAATTTGCTCCTAAGGCCGATGATGGTATATTTATTGGGTATGCTAAACACTCAAAAGCTTTTCGTGTATTTAATAAAACCACTCTTAAGATAGTTGAATCTGTCCATGTTACTTTTGATGAACATTCTATCCTTGAGCCACATATGGCTCCAAATGTTGCTGATGATTTTGTTGAGCTTAATAAGACAGGTACAAATCAACCACAAAATCAATGAACTCAAGGAAACCCATCTACCTCAACTGCACCTCCATCTACCTCAAATGAAGCACCAGAAGCTACCACATCTGCTGCTACCTCAAATGGAGTTAAAGTTGAATCACCCATAAATGTGGAAGAACCTATCCCTCAAATTACTTATGATTGAGATGGCACAAATGATGTACCACTAGAAAATTTACAACCACCATCAACTCAACCAGACATACCTCAAGAAGTTCGTGAGGTCAGAGATCACCCAATTCAAAATGTCATTGGTGACCTACATTTTGGTGTTAGAACAAGAAGATCAAATTATGATGCACTTACCGCGTTCATATCTCAAATTGAACCTAAGAAAGTTGATGAAGCACTCCAAGACTCAAGTTGGGTTGTTGCTATGCAAGAAGAGCTCAACTAATTTGAAAGATGTAAAGTTTGGACCTTAGTTCCAAAACCTCAAGATCAAGGAGTGATTGGTACAAAGTGGGTCTTCAGAAACAAGATGGATGAGAATGGAAGCATCACAAGAAATAAAGCTAGGTTAGTTGCACAAGGCTACAGACAAGAAGAAGGCATTGATTATGATGAAACATTTGCCCCCGTTGCACGACTTGAAGCTATAAGGATATTCTTAGCTTATGCCTCTTACAAAAGATTCAAGTTATATCAAATGGATGTGAAGAGTGCATTCCTCAACGGTGAACTTCAAGAAACAGTCTTTGTTGCTCAACCTCCCGGATTTGAAGATCCTAAATTTCCAAATCATGTCTACAAACTCCGTAAAGCTTTATATGGACTCAAACAAGCTCCACGAGCATGGTATGATACTCTATCTAAATTTCTCCTTGAAAAAGGATTCAAGCGTGGTAAGATTGACACAACTTTATTCATTGCTAAATATAATGATCATACTTTACTTGTTCAAATATATGTCGATGATATTATTTTTGGTTCTACTAAAGAATTGTTGTGTAAGCGTTTTGAGAAACTCATGAAAAGCAAATTTGAGATGAGCATGATGGGAGAATTGACATTCTTCCTTGGGCTACAAATTAAACAATGTGCTGAAGGCATCTTCCTCAACCAAGCAAAGTACACGAGAGATCTTATCAAGAAATTTGGACTTGAAAATGCAAAGGCATACGACACTCCCATGGCTACTGGTAACAAGCTAGATAAAGACTTGAAAGGTAAGAAGGTTGATCAAACCTTGTATCGAGGTATGATTGGCTCTCTCCTATACTTAACTGCTAGTAGACCCGATATCATGTTTCGTGTTTGCGTTTGTGCTCGTTATCAAGCTGATCCTAGAAAAGCACATCTTATTGCTGTTAAACGTATTATTCGTTATCTATCTGGGACTATTAACCTTGGACTTTGGTACTCTAAAGATTCAACTTTTGATCTTATAGGTTACTCAGATGCAGATTATGCAGCATGTACCATCGACAGGAAAAGCACAAGTGGAACTTGTCATTTCCTTTGAAATCGACTAGTTTCATGGGCAAGCAAGAAACAAGCCTCAGTCTCTGTATCTACCACAGAAGCTGAATATATAGCTGTTGGAAGCTGCTGTTGCCAAGTGCTGTGGATGAAGCAACAATTGGTTTACGAAATCAAAGAAGAAAATTGTCCAATCTACTGTGACAATACATCTACCATTGCTGTCTCCAACAACCCCCATGCATTCCAAGACCAAACACATTGATATCAAATACCATTTTCTCAAGGATCATGTGGAAAAAGGTAATATCCATCTAGAGTATGTAAGTACTGATGATCAAATTGCAGATATTCTCACCAAGGCTCTCGATTCCAAGAGATTTAGGTATCTAAGAGGAGAGATGGGTATGCTTGAACTCTAACTCAACTTGTCCAGTCAAGCTAACCAAGAAAGCTAAAGTCACCAAGAATCCTTCCCCCGAATCCAATCCCCCATCTTTACATCTGATGAGGAAATTACTATCGCTCCTCCAAAGCTCTCGAAAAAGTTTATGTTGGATGTTCAACCAGATGACATGGAAGAGGTCTCTAAATCTGAAGATAATGTTGGTTCTGCCGCAGATGATAGTGAGAAGACTGAAAATGAGGAGGATGATGAAAACTCTGAGGCTGATGTTGCCGCACCTCCAACCAAGCCCATTGATAAAGGGTTAGTTGATGAGAGTTCTGAGGAAGAACATGATAGTTCTAACGCTAGTGATAGGTCGGTCACTGATGCTGATATTGATGTTGTTGATATTGAAGAGATTGTTGAGGAGAAAGGGCAGATTCCTGAAAAGCCTGCTACGTTTATTGAGAATGTTGAGGATGCATCTTTTCTTGACAAGGCTGATACCTTAGTCACGGTTGGACCAGTTCAGATCCCTCCTACTCATATTGCTATGAAATCTATCCCTCCTTCTGCCGCAATTCCTGAAGCTGCCGCACCATCTCTCTCGACCGCACAACCTGAACCTGCCGCGTCATCAATTGCTGAGCTACTTGCCGCAGTTAAACACTTAACTCAAATGCAGGCTGAGACTCAAAATCAGGTTTCTGATCTTGTCGCTAGTATGGTTGCACTTCGAGAAGAACTAATTGAGGTCAGGGCTGATCAAGCCACTCTTAAGCATGGGGTTGCCGCACTTCCTTCTGAGATGGTTTCGACCATTAAGAGGGAGAGTGTATTCATAACAAAGGCAATCAAGGACATTGTAGCTGGAAATACAGGCACATCATCTGCCGCAACTGATGCTTCTCCCATTACTCCTGCCGCTCTAAATGACATGTTCAGAAAACAAATTGATTTCATCAGTAACAACATTGTTAAAGGAGTTGAGGCAGCGAGCAAAGAATTGTCAAAAACTATGGGAGATGACAAGATGGAAGTGAAAGATGAGATAGGTAAAGTCAAAACCGCGATCAAGGAAGAAGTCCTCACTCACTCCAATGCCGCTCTTATGACCGTAGCTGAAAAGTTTGTTCCCAAGATCAATGCTCTAACTGGTGCAATGCAAGTTCAGACAAACCGCATTGAGGCCCAGAACATCCGAATAACTGACCAATCCACAAAAATTGATCTTCTTTCCAGCAGAGTTAATACTGCTTTGACTCGTCTCAGCCGCACTGATAATCAAGCTGGAAATCAGCTAACTCTGGAAGGTCACGGCAACATTCAATCTAGAGGTGAGGAAGAAGAAGATGGAGTCACTGCTCCAGTCATGATTCCAGGATTGAATATTCCAGCCTACCGCTTTCCTCTTGCCGCGAAATTCATTGAAGACCTTATCGACATTGACCGCATTTGATCTGTGACCGCATGTGGTCATGAAAACTTGGTGTTTAAAACAATTTTACTTTTCTGTTTTTATTTTGGGTTTGTAACTTAAAACAATATTTCTCTTTTGTGATTTTACTCCTATGCTTTAATGATTATTGTTTTGAAGTATGTTGTTATTGTTGTTATTGTGTTTGATGCGTTTCTATTCTTCAATGTTTACATATCTTGAAATGCTTCAAATGTTATTTCTATCTTCTAGGTTTAGTAATTTGTTTTTCTTTTTAGGATGATAGAAATCTATGACATTGGCTTAGAGTGTGCATTGACTTGGGACATGATATTAATAAAATGTTTATTCTTGAAAACATGTTTTTACCAAGTACAATGAATTAGCCTTTGTTATAGTAGGTAATGGTCTCAATCAAATAGGGGGAGATTGTTGGGTATGCTTATTATAAACCACTCCTATTACCTTAATTTGATTGATCCCATAACCTTATTTTACTCTTTGTGGACTTCAGGATATATTGTAAGAAGTACTTGTACTTCATTTAGAATAGTCCACTTTATAGTTGAATAGGCTTAGCAGATTAGGACCCTCAATTTTTCTAAGTTTGGAGATATGAGGTAAGGTCTTGTCTACCACATAGAGCCTACCGCATGACCAAGGTGCCGCATGACTATGCTTGCCGCAGATAACCTTGCCGCATGGTTCCAACCTACCGCGTGAATCTCTACCGCATGGAACCATGGTTGAATAAACTCAAGTTGGTTCAAACTTAACCATGGTCACACTTGTGTACTCTACCTTGGTTAGTTTAGAACGTTGCAAATTCAAATTTCAAATTTGAATACAACTGTCATCATAGTACAGTTGGACCACCATGACTCTGCAACAAAAGGACAACTCAGACTGAGCTCCAATTAGAAATCAACGTCTCATTGTCCTTCAACTTGGACCCCAAGTATTTCAAACGGCTGTTTTTACCAAGTACAATGAATTAGCCTTTGTTATAGTAGGTAATGGTCTCAATCAAATAGGGGGAGATTGTTGGGTATGCTTATTATAAACCACTCCTATTACCTTAATTTGATTGATCCCATAACCTTATTTTACTCTTTGTGGACTTTAGGATATATTGTAAGAAGTACTTGTACTTCATTTAGAATAGTCCACTTTATAGTTGAATAGGCTTAGCAGATTAGGACCCTCAATTTTTCTAAGTCTGGAGATATGAGGTAAGGTCTTGTCTACCGCATGGAGCCTACCGCATGACCAAGGTGCCGCATGACTATGCTTGCCGCAGATAACCTTGCCGCATGGTTCCAACCTACCGCGTGAATCTCTACCGCATGGAACCATGGTTGAATAAACTCAAGTTGGTTCAAACTTAACCATGGTCACACTTGTGTACTCTACCTTGGTTAGTTTAGAACGTTGCAAATTCAAATTTCAAATTTGAATACAACTGTCATCATAGTACAGTTGGACCACCATGACTCTGCAACAAAAGGACAACTCAGACTGAGCTCCAATTAGAAATCAACGTCTCATTGTCCTTCAACTTGGACCCCAAGTATTTCAAACGGCTAATTTCTCCTTCAAGGCTATATATAGTCCTTGTGTTCTTCATTAAAACTTAAGCTGAGATTCTAAGAGATAAATTGCTATTGAAATTCTTGGTGATTGAAGATCATACTCAAGATTTCCAGAATCCTTCGAATCTTCAAGCACTCAACCGTCAAGTCTTCAACAAATCTCCAGCAACCTTCAAGATCAAATCTCAAGCCTCATCACACAAGTTTCATTACGCTCTAAAATCATATAGATTCCAAAGAGCTTTTGATTCTTACACACACACTCACCCCGATTGATCAATCACATAGATTGAATCATTAGGGATACACTGGTCTAAGTCTAGGATTGTTCTTCATAGAAATAGGTGTTGATTCAAATACTTCATCTCTGTAATCTGTACTCAAGTGAATCTAATATATACCTCATTCAAAATCCAAGACTGACCATCTTGGTAAAGGACGTAGATCTTTTAACATATCGAACCTTTCCAAATCATTGTGTTCTTTACTTACTGCACTTTACATTTCTGCAAATTTACTTTAATTCTTGTTCATCTTGTTCCTATTGTTCTTCACTTGTTCATATTAATCTTGTTTGTTTTTTTTTTAGTGTTTGATCTTTCAGATTTAAGAACAATTGTGAATTGTGTTTGTTTGTCTACCTCATTGCTTAAGTTAAAATCTGACTAACTTATCATTTGCCAAAAATCTCTAAGACACAAAGTTTTCAATCTCAACCTACCTCACCTTCACCTACCGCAAACTATCTACCGCATCACTGCCTACCGCATTGAACTTATCAAAAACAACTCTAAACTTGTTTCAACAAAAACTTCCGCTGTGCATTTTATACTTGACCGCGTGGCTTTCATCTACCGCAAAATTCAAGTATAAGCATAAGGTTGAATTTTGAAAAAGGGTTGAAATTTTTAATAGGCTATTCAACCCCCCCCCCCTCTAGTCTCTTTTCATACCCTTGTTGTGTCTCTGGGACCAACACAATGACTTACCTCTAAGAGAAGGTCCGTGACTCCTTTGATCATTCTTCTCACTAGTTGGTCGTACTCTAGGGGTGCTCTCAGTACTACTGCAACAATTATTGGTCGCTGCCTGACCTCGGGAAGTCAGATCACCTAATAATATAGAAGATTCAAATATTGATCAAAAGTTAAGAGCATTGTCAGCAGCTATAAAAGCATCTAAAGTAAGTAAATCAGCAGTAAATGGAGTCTCGACCTTTCGTCGTACGTGGTAAACCAACTGGTTGCACAGAATTATCAACCCGGGATGAGACGGCTGCACTAGATACCGGGTTCCTTTGTAATGAAGAAGTATCCGTCAGTATAAATCCAGGTTCAGGAACCGCAGGAGAGGTTTGAAGGGATGGTGTAACTTGTGCAAGCACTGGAGCTGTCAAACATGACAATAAAAAATCTGGGTTAGATAAAGTTTATCTATTAAAAATGCAAACTTTGCACATGACTCAATCTTACTATTTTTTGAAGCTTTTTGTGGATATGGATGAGCAGCTTTCCTTTTAGGCCGAGGGGGAGGCAGATGTTCATTTGTTCCACTTTTCTGAACCTTCAAAAAGTACTTCTGTGCGTGGCTACGTATCTGGAAAAGATAATCCCAAGCTTGTTAGCATCCTCAAAATCCAAAAAAAAAAAAAAAAAAAAAAACATAGATACTTCAGAATTGTCGCCACGCGGCTACTAATGACAAACCAATAAGTTAAAATTCAAGACCTAAACACCCATTATTCATTATGAATCCAGTATTTAGACACTGCAGTATTCCCGTGACCACAGATATTAAGATAGTTAATAAGAAAATTGTAGAAAGCAGGCAGAGAGGACTATACTAAAACTCAAGATGCACTAGTCAATAAAAACTAGCCAAAAAAAAACTTCAGACAGAAACAAAGGTTTTCTGCTCCCAAGTTGAAAGTTCAAGAGCAAAGAAAACCATTCATTTATGTTGTATTAGTGCAGAGTATGAGGCTAGTATTATAAAATAGATTGCAAATTTGACGATGATTCATTCAAAACTTAAATGCCTGCTAGACTGTCTGCTTCTGATTTATAAGTTTTTTTCCCCCTATAATTTGGCTACTTAAACATGAGAAAAAGTTTCTGAGTACATCCTATCACACTAAGGGTAAGAGCTTCTTCCATTATTATATAATCTAAGCCACCACAAAAACCTAGTAAGAAGTGATGCATCTCCACATGCATGCATATGTGAGCGCGCGAGCGCGTGTCTGTGTGCGTGTGTGTGTGTGAGAGAGAGAGAGAGAGAGATGGAAACCAAGGGTTAATAAATGGTAAGTAAACAGAAAAAATGAGGATTATCAGACAAGAAAAATATCTCTATAACCTATCTCATTATGAGCTTTCAATAAGATCTACAAAAGAGAGATGGAAACCAATGATTGTTCTATATGGCACTCCTACCTGTCCAAACTAAAAAACAGGTCAAGTTCAAAAAGACAGTTTCTAAGATTGCACTTTTGCTCTAAAAATCCTAAAAAATAAACTCAACTCACCCCAGTCTGGACACAATCAGCTGTGCTCAGCTACATGAATCATTATTGCACCAAAGTTATCTACTCCCTCCAACTTAAAAGGATCAAATCATTTTGACTAATTTTGGTCAGCTTGATTAAAGTTTGACCAATCATTTATATAACTTACATGTTCTAGCGAGTTTATAGACTTTGTCATCAATGGTTTACTTGAGTTGAATCTTAGAATCTGTAACCAAACAAATGTATGTAAGATGATTAAATTGATTCTATCTTATGTTGACTTTTCAATTAGGAACAGCAACAATCTTCATAGAACTGAGCGGTAATGTTCTTCATGGAGCATAACAAAAATATCATACTCTCAGAAAGAAGGATTTTTTTTTAGTATATACTCCCTCCGTCCCATTTCAAATTGCAAATACTAGGTGTACACGGGAATTAAGAAAAAAGTAAAAAAGGTGATATGTTGTGAGTGTAGATAGTTGGGTAGGAGAGAGAAAGTGGGGTAGGGAATAGTAAGTGGGTTAGTTGATGTGAGTATGAGAAGTGGGACCCACTAATTAAAAAGTATTAAAAACTTTCCATTTAAGGATTTTGCAATTTTAGTTGGGACACCCAAAATGGTAAATTTTGCAATTTGAAATGGGACGGAGGGAGTATGGAGATTTGTAGCTAAATTTCACACATTCAGCTCATAAGCACAAACTACAGTGGGGGGGGGGGGGAGTGCGTTCCATTTTTGGTTTATTATGATTATTTTTTTTATTTACGTTTTAGAGGGACGGTGGTAAGGATCAAGGGAAACTGAAACCAACATATAGAAAGTAGAGGCATGTCAGCTTAATGGATAACAATAGGATTATACTAGCTGACCACAAACGAAGAGTAAAATAAGGAAAATTGTGCACTCCTAATCACCTGGATGACAGTCTTTGACCCAACAAATGCTTCAATCTTCTTCCAGTCACGGTCAAAACTGTATAAATCAAGGGAAGAAAACATCCAAAACCTAATCATGATTCATTTGCTAAAGCAATAGCTATTGTAACTGGTTTAAACTAAAGATAGAAGCATACTATCATAAAAGTTGAAATAAAAATCCTGAGCAACAGGTGAATCACGAAGTTTCTAGAAGTGGACGAACAATTCCAGTTTGCAAAAAACTTTTAGTTGTGATCTAAACCCAAACATTACCATCAATTCCTTTAATTGTTAAGTAGGTAAGGCTGAGGCTTTGTTATATCCACACCTTAAGTGTGATTAATCACCAACCACTATGCTTGCACTATCGAGATACCAACGCAGCTATATTGACCTCCAATGTCAAACAGCTAATTCACATTTTCTCTCAACATAACATAAGAGCGAAATTTCCTAATCTCCCGGCATACAATTGAAATGGGGGAAAACGCATGAGCACACAATCGGCAGATTAGTTTGATAATTTTAACCCAATTATCTCCGGTAAAATTGACTCAGTACCATAATTTCAATCCCAAATTTCTCAGGACAAGTTTAACTAAATGGAAGTGGAATAACAATGAAATGAAATTGTGCGTCCCTCCTTCCCAAACTTGTAGCTCAAATAAGGTTTAAGCTAAACACTCATATTTCAATCACACATTTACCCCGCATAATCAACTAGTAATTTCAGTTCCAGTAACCTAATTCGACAACCACTTCAAAATTATCAGCTCACCCTGACCCAAAAAAACCCTAATCCATCATATTTCAAAATTAATCACAACATCAACACCCACTCAACCAAAAAACATAATTTCCTGTCTTCATAGCCCTAATTCAACATCTTCATGCAACAAAATCGACTAAGGCAAAAAAGTTGAAAAAAAAACTCACAGCTGAAGAGCTTCAAGAAATTTATCATGCTCCGGCTCAGTCCAGCTCTCCCTAGACTTAGTAATGGTGTAGGGTTTACGAAACTTCTTGTCATCGGAAGCCGAATTAGTATTAGAAGGAACGGTACCGGCGGCGGCGGCGGGAGTAAAGAAGGAGCCGAGGTTAGGGAGAGCCATCCCCATTGGATCCAGGTAAAAACCCTCAGATGCGTTCGGATTCAACGATACCATGTACTACTTACTGTGTGTAACTGTGTGTTAATGGGGGAAAATTGATGCTCCTGGTTATGAAAGAAAGATGAAATTGGGGAAAGGAGGGAGAGGGAGAGGAGATGTGGTGTTGTTTTAGAACAGCCACTCAAAGTGTCTAGCCGACTTTGTGCTAGTACTACGACTACAGCACATTTTCTAACCGCTTTACAGCCAGGCAGGCAATCCGAACCGTGCAACAGTGACAGTTTTAAATTGACGCGTTTGATACTTTGATTTACGGCGTTTGATACTTTGATTTACGGTAGTCTTATGATCTTATCTTCCCACTAGTCGGTACACCCGTGTGATGCACAAGGCGTTACTAATTAATAATTATAATTTATCAACTAAATTGATAAAATCTCAATTGTTATTATATTTAATATTTGAGTGGTTGATTTTGTAGTACTCAATTAACACCTGAGGAAAACTACTTCACAAACCTACTGATGTTTCCTTTAACTTAATAAGCAACATATACTCCCTCCGTCCCAAAATGATGTTTCTATAGTAAATTTTAAAAACCTACAGATGTGTTCGCACGATAATTGGGTCTCACAAGAAGACGACCATATATAAATAACTCATTTTATTTGTCTATCATGTTTATATAATGAATGAAATGTAAAAGTACATTCGACTCTATCTCTCTGTACTCCCGACATTATAAATAACACCTATTATTTATCTATCTTGTTTATATATTTTCCACGTATTTCTGGAAAGTGGGAAACATTGAGCTAATTTTTACTGTATGTATCATCCCAAAAGTAAAATAGTCTTCACAATGTAAATGAACTCTTACATTTAATGTGGATAGTGTGAAATTAAGTAGTCAATCACTACATTAAATTGTCTTATACTTTAATTTATCAAGCTTCTTTGTTCTATTAGACCATGTGCAATGGTGAAAATCTAGGGTGTTTGAATGGCCCATTCACACAAAGATAGAGGTTTAATCCTTACAATAGTTTGTTGAATGGGGTGAAATGGCAATTTCGTTTACCCCATTCAACGAACGTGAATGCAGGGGTTGTCCCCCGGTTTTGCCACGTGGCGCCAAGAGATTGGGCAAGGCGAGCGCGTGTAGTACACGCGCCATGGAAGGCGCGTCTTGGCGAAGGCTGAGGCTTTTTTTTCTGGTTGTGACACTTGGCGGACTTTCATTGGTTCATGGAATTTTCGAATTATTTTCTTTTATCCCAATTATTTGAGCTCAATTATTTATAGAAAATAATTTATTTTTTTATTTTTTTTAACACCAAAATTCCTTAAAAAAAATTCTCTTTAAATTGACGTAAGTTTCATAGTATTTCGATAAAAAAAACCATCTTTTTTTTGAAATTGATCCCAATAATAACTACTTTCAATACTAATCATAAAAATAAAAAATAAAAAATAAAAAATAAAAAATAAATTTTAAGTGGTGGGATATAGGATGATGGAGTGGGAAAAGTGTTGAATGGGGGATTAAACAAACCATTGTAGGGGTAAAAGTTGAATGAGTGTTGAATGAATTAGTTGGAAGAGAGAGAAAATGATCTGGAGCGATAAAGTGGGTGTTAAATAGGAAATCTTGTTTAATCCATTGTAGATGGTCTTACAAAACCATTACCAAAATGGTTTTACCCATCAGATCCGAACAGGTCATGTCACTCTAAACCACCACCCTTTCACTGTTTCGATCTTTTAAAAACCTTTTTACATACTAAGCTTTTGATTTAGTTAATGTTTCTGAATTAAAGAAAAAAAGTAAATCAAATCATTTTATCCATACACAAAAAATCTAATGTTCCATTAAAAAATGATCAGTAAACATTAAAGAATTTAATACACAAAACATATTGGTTCAATGTCATGATTTTAGCTAATTTTAATATATAAAAAAAATCTAATCATTATATATATATATATATATATATATATATATATATATATATATATACATAGGTAGGTGCTAAAATGAGAACCTAAATATCGTGAGAACCGTGATAATTTAATGTATCCAATGATGTATCCAAGTCAAGTAACTTTCACCGTAACTTAAAAAATATTTTGTATTAGACGCGTATGTTATTTTCAACGTTTTATACCTGTCCCGAATTGAACTAACTATGCTAAATACTCCTATACTCCCTCCGTCCCACTCAAATTAGGATAAATTTTCATTTTGGGTGTCCCATTCGAATTAGGACAACCCAAAAATAGAAGTGTTTTACTTAATGGGACCCACATTCACACTCACAACAACTTTCCACTCATTATTCCCTACCCCAATTTCTCTCTCTTACTTCACTTTTCATACTCACAACATCTACTTCACTAACACTTTTTCCTTAATCCCCGTGCCAAGCCCAAAAATCTTAATTCGGGTGGGACGGATGGAGTATAGTTTTCTGATAAAACATCCATATTTACCTTACTCACAGCCCCCACACCCATAGTCCATCTTCTCTCCACATTTAGAAATGTTTCTTCTCTTTCCTACCACTAATTTATACTTATACATAAACTTATTTCTATATTTTTTTAAAATATCTATTTTCAGAAAGAGAAATAACTTTTTTCAATAAAACTTGGTGGCCAAAGTTCATCCCAAGTAAATGATACTCCCTCCGTCCCAAAATACATGTAGTTCAAGGGATTAAAATTTGTCCCAAAATGTTTGTAGTTTTGCTTTTATCTAGACATCTTTGACATTGTTTGTCAAATATATCCTTATTTATGATGGTAGTTGTCATTGTAAAAGCATTTAATTGTCTTGGTACTTGAAATATTTCAAGGGTAAATTAATCCATTAGACATGCATTGATTGTTTTTCTTACTTTAAGTGAAAATCCTAGAACTATAAGTATTTTGGGACGGAGGGGGTATCTTTTTCTCAAGAAAGGTTTTCATTTCCCGCAATCCGGCAATTTCCAAAATAAGTTATATACGTAATTGTTACCTTCTAACTTGAATTAACTTAAAGTGATCTTAAATTTACTTAAAATTACTCAACCT
Organism: Campanula takesimana; assembly: GCA_026119855.1. Taxonomy (NCBI): domain Eukaryota; kingdom Viridiplantae; phylum Streptophyta; class Magnoliopsida; order Asterales; family Campanulaceae; genus Campanula; species Campanula takesimana. Next base: position 28,934 of record JAOWBW010000211.1, on the reverse strand, counting down.
GAAACAAATAGGTTCCAAAATCATCATTTTCATCTCAAAATGATAGCGTTGTTTGACTTACTAAAAATTTAAAGTATAATTAAAATGTTTTGAAAAGAAAAAGAATACTTTCTTTGCAACAAATAAAAAATATTAGCGATAGACATAAACATAATTAAGTTAATCTCATGATGAACCAACACATAATTTTTAAAAAATATTGATCAAATAAAAAGAAAATAGCGTTCGCGCGAAAAAATCAGTCCCCTGTTCTGTAAAAGTGGTCATATAAACTCAAAATATATTCATAAATTTTGACCAATAATTGAAAAAATAATCATATCAAATTTTAAAATAATCTATTCATTTATTCTATTCATTCTACTCATTCTCTTTGTCTCGATTTAAGTTTCTTACTTTCCTTTTTAATTTGTCTCAATTTAAGGTTTTTACTTTACCTTATTACCTAAAATGGACGGCGGATCCGCTTGTCATTCTGACAACAAAAACTCTACCCACGTTCTCTCTCATGCTTTACTTTTCATATAGTGACAATATTTATTTTTATAATCACTGTACAAAGTCAAAATAGAAAAATTGAATCAGGACATAGAGAGTAGTAACTATCTTTGTAGAGATAATTTTACCCACCAATATGCCCAACTTTCTAATTCATAATTACGAATAGGCCCAAAATGAATGACAAAAAAATATTTGAAACTTACTTTCCATTAGAAAACATTTTTTTTTTTTTTGTAATATGAGAAGGAATTAATAAATACAAATAAAATCAATAAATAAATTTAATATTGTTTGACCATTTGACCACTTAGTTTGTACTTTCTACTCCCCCTATTCTGATTTAAGGTTCTTAAATTTATTTTTGATATGTCCGAATTTAAGGTTTTTACTTTACTGTATTACCTAAAATGGACGACAGAACTCAATTGTCATTTTCACAACAAAAAACTCTCTGCCTACTTTCTCTCTCGTACTTAATTTTTTTCACTCACATTTTTTTCTTAATCGCCGTGCAAAGTCAAAGTACAATAAATCGGACAAACGGAGTAGTAACTACTTTTGTGTAGGAAATAATATTCATTAATATACTAACCTTCTAATCCACAATCACAAACAAACCCAACAATGAAGGACAAAATAAAATATGAAACTTACTCTTCATTAAAAAAAACAATTTTGAGTTTTTTTTTTTCTTTGCAATATGGGAGGGAATGTATAAACAAATTGAGCCAATAAATAAACTCAATATTGTTTGGCCATTTGACCATTTAATGTTTTGACTTCTCTCCAGTCAGGCCACTCCCTATTTTGTACTTTGTAATCCCTCTGTTCGATTTAAAGTTTTAATTCTAATTTTTTGTCAATCTCATATATAAACTCCATACACACATTCTCTCTAACATTTTATTTTTATACTCATAATTTTTTTTTAATCCCCGTGTAAATTCAAAATATGAACATTGAATCGAAACAAAGGGAGTAGTAATTTTTTGTGGAGGTAATTGTATCGATTAATATGTCAAACCATCTAACCACGATCACGAACATGCCCTATAATCATTCTTTCTCCTTGATTTACCCAGCCCGTTGACTCATCCCAATAACCCAATCCGCAACTTATTTGACTTGCAACATATTTCCTATCCGTCCCATAACCACAAAAATTGTTTATCAATAACAATTTAAAATTCTCATTAAGAATTGTTGGTCAAAGTTTACTTGTGTTCACTCAAAAAGTCAAATTTGGTCAATATAAATGAGCCAGAGAGAATATATATAGATAGAGCTACTTTGTTGACAAAAACTTGTTTGAGATGAGACATATTTTATTTTGTTGAGAGTGTAAATAATTTGTCCAAAAAATAGTTAAACTTTATCCTTTTTTTTTTCTAAATAAATGTTGAGGAAGACGGATCTTGTTGAGAGAGGAATGGGCTTACCCATTCCCGCCCATAAGGGGGCAAACCATTTACTCTCTCATCAAATCCGTCTCACTTGTGAGACGTCTCACACAAGTTTTTGTCATAAATGTTTGTAAAGCTATACCCCCAGATGTTTTTTTTCAAAACACTTTATCCCTACATTGTTTTAATTTCTCAAAGAAACTCAAATCTTGTTTTCCAACCCCCCAACCCCCCCCCCCCAAAAAAATAAAAAAAAAATAATAATGATAATAAATAAAAAATCTCTTTTTTTTTTCTCTTTTCATCTCTGTAATATAAACATTTCTCTCTCTCGCTCACCTCATTCAAATTCCCAATATTGAAATTATCAACCACACAACCTAAGAGTGATAATATGTTTCCCTATGCATAAATTCACTCTCATGTTTCTGTCAACAAATTAAAGAGAAAAAGTTCTTCTCTTTCTCAAATAAAATTTCTTATTCAAAAAACATACTAATAAAACACAAATTGATTTACCAAAAAAGAATATTATAAATAACGTATAAAATCTTTCAAAACTCATTCTAAAAGCAGTATACTCGTAAAATAAATCATTTATACCTTATAACTTTAACTTTATTTTAAATAATCCATTATTCCCTATAATATTTACTTTATTTATTAAATAACTATTGTAATTTATACTATGTTCCTTGCAATGAAACTTTTTAATAAAAATTATTTTTGATTATTCATAAATTTTGTATATGTACATGATTATATATATAAACTAATACTATTACATACTACACTCCCGTCATCACTTTTACTGTATGCATTTTTCAAAAAAAAAATTAAAAAAATCCAATTCCAACCTTAAAATCTGCCATAGCATCTATTCAAAAAATGCCTTCTTCCTTGCTCATTTCTGTAAAATAAATAATAAAAACAAAATATTCACATTTTAATATTTTATGTACAAACATGCACCAAAAGAATTTATGTGCTAAACTTTCTGAGAAAAAATCGAAAAAAAAAAAGATTTTGTTTTGAAACAAAATAAAGGAAAGATAAGAATCATTGAATGTGATAAATGACAATTACTAATTTCCAACTTAAAATCCGCCACACATCTTTTCAAATTTTCTCTCCCTTGCTCAATTTTTTCTGGGTTTTTTTTTTCTTTCAAAAAAGAGAAGTTCTTCACATTATAACATGCACTAAAAAATATATACTGTAGTAAAACTTTTATGAGAAAGTAAACAATTATTATTACAAAAAGAATATTATGTGAAAAATATGACTTTCTCATTTTCAAAAAGATATAGAAGTCTCATTTCAAAAAGATATATGAATGTCTCAAAACTTAGAAAAGAAAAGTCACATTGAATGTGTTTTGACAAATAAAAACACAGCTAAAAAGTGATGAAAAATCACATATATTGAAGGAAAGATTTTTCTTGAAAGATAAAATAAAGAGAAGATGATGCCGGAGAGGGAGAGAGATGCCGGAGGTAATGGCTTGGGGAACTGCAGGTGCAAGGACGGGGTAGGATCGCCGGAGACGGAGAAGCTAGATCTGAAGAGCCACGGCCACCGGAGGAAGGGAGAAGGAGCTGAATTTTGATCTTTCCGACCAGATCTGGCCGATCTGAGATGTGGAAGGTCGTCGGAGTTGCGAGACGATGGGTGAGATGGACTTACCGAAGAAGAGTAAGCATCACCGGAGAAAAAAGAGACACACAAACTTTGGGACGCCGGGAAGGAACGCCGGCGGGCTGGTGAGAGAGGGTTAGAGAGATCTGGGCTTGGTTGAATTCGTGTGTAAATATACAGATTTGTCTATTTTGTGTGTGTGTGTGTGTTTGACTGTGTGTATATAAGTGTGTGTGGGTATGCAGAGGAAGGAAAAGGAGTGGTGAGATGAGATGAGTAAATAAAGAAAATGTAAATAGAGAAGAAAGAGTAGGGACCAAGTATTTCGTTTCCCGATCTTGCTTTTTCGTAAAACGTGTACCTCTTTGACAGTAAGAACCAAACAGCAAATGACCAAAATGCCCAAAAGTGCACGCTTTGGTTGTTTGAGCGCCAAAACGTGAATGAGGCTATTATCTCTTTATATTGTTATAGATTTCTTTCTATTTTTAGATAGTGTTAAAAGGTAAAATTCTTTTCGCAAAAATTTGGGAAAAACGTGTTTTTTCTTAACTCTCAGAAAAAACGTGTTTTAAAAAAAAAATACAGTGGCATTTTTGTAAATAATCGGAACTTCTCAACGATTCTGGATATCAATATAAAACCTTCTGGATTGATTGATAGCCAGAACCTTTAAAGTAATAGCCAGAATGGTCATTTTTGTAAATAATCGGAACTTCCACGGTTCTGGATATTCAATATAAAACCTTATGATATGAGATTGATAGCCAGAACCTTTGAAAGTGATAGCCAGAAGGGTCCTGAATATAAATATAAAGCCTTCTGGATATCAATATAAAGCCTTCTGGAAATGAGATGATAGTCATAACCTTTGAAGTGATAGCCAGAAGGGTTTTTATGATTTTTTTTAAGAGTAACAGAAGTGTTAATAGATAGCCAGTGACAATGTTTAGGATACCAGTTGCTGTGTTAAGAAAGTCCATTAAGTGTGTTGAGTACCGCCAATGATTTGAAAAAACACGTTTTTTTCTAACCACTAGGAAAAACGCGTTTTACAGGAGATCACTCAATTCTTTTTACTAACTTTAGCGTGTCAGTTAAACCAATCTTTTACTGTATTACTCCTTCTGTCTCCCCGACTATGTTTTTACTTTCCTTCTTCGTTTCTCCTAAACTAAGGTTCTTAGTTGCTTTATTACTAAAAATAAACGGTGATCCGGTTGTCTATACCTCCAAAATGAAAGTTGCTCGTTGTAATTTTCTGGTCATTGTGATATATCTGGAATATGTTAACAAGTAGGAAATGCATAAATATAATTTTAGATGCAAAGAATGTCCGGTAAAAACACTTTAGGGTGCCGGGCTCGCCGTGGGTCCTGACGCTCGATTTTTGAAAATACGCCTATTTGCTCGGTTTTTGAGTCCTGATCATGAATCCGGACTCGGTTTCTTCATCCGATGCACCGATAAGACGGTCGGTAATCCTAACTGCCCTATCTAGGGTTTTAGATCAGTTATCGCGTTTAGACCGATTCGGGTTTGGTTTTAGGGGTGCGAGATCGGGGTGTTTACATGAGGTCTTCATGAATCACTATTTTTTGAAGCTTTTCTAGAGGAGGCTTTTCTTGATAATCATTGAAATCTTCATTGAACGTGATGGTTGGAACTGGTTGAACTACTTGAATGGGATCAGATGACTGCGGTTCTACAGCGCCACCATCTGCGGTTTGATTGGGTGCGGCTGGAGAACCTGATGGAGCGGTTTTGAGTAGGTTGGTCATCAGTAGGTGTATGATTAGGATAACTTGTACCTGTCTCAAAATCACTAAAATCATCCAACATTTGGAGGCATATGTGGTTCAAGAAGATCATGTTCATCAAATGTAACATGGACAGACTCTACAATTTTTAAAGATGTCTTATTGAAACAACGAAAAGATTTGGAATGTTTTAGCATAACCAACAAAAATACATTCATCGGACTTAGCATCAAATTTACCTCGATGCTCTCTGCCATTGTATAAGATACTTCCTCCGTCCCGGAGTAAGAGTCCTACCCCTCATTTGCACGCTTATTAATAAATATGGAAGTGATGTAAATGTTGTGGTGTAAAAGTAAAGTAAGAGAGAGAAAGAGTGGGAAGATAGTGAATTGATTGGTGTTGTGAGTATAAAAGTAAAATATGAGAGAGAATGAGTGGGGTGAATAGTAAAGATTCTTTTCCATTTTAGGAATATGACTCTTACTCTGGGACGTACCAAAATGGAAAGTAGGACTCTTACTCTGGGACGAAGGGAGTATAACATTTGCATCCAAATATCTTGAAGAAGGCAATGTTGGGCGGTCTGACTCACCACAATTCAACAAAACTTTCATTTAAAAAAAAAAATACTCCCTTCGTCCTATTTCAAAGAGGCTTTGACCAATAAGTCCCTCAGCCAAATAAAAACTACCAATAAGGACACATATTTTTGAAACCTACCAAAAGTCCTTGAAATTTTCCTGGACCAGAATGCCCTTCTTCATCTTCCTCATGCGCGCACCTCTGCCCAACGCAAGCCGCACCTACAACGAAGTGAACGAACGTTTTTTCTTTTTCTCTTTTCTAGGACTCTTCCTCTCTTCCTGTTTCTCACTCCTCACTCACTCACTCACTCACTCACTCACCTCACTCACTCACTCACTCATTCTTTCTTTCTTTTTTTACACCTAAAATTTTAAAATGACATAACTCAAAATCTATAAACTGAAAAAATGATCCGAAACCATTGTTTTAATCGTGTCGACAATACGAATCAAACAAGTACATCAACATATAATTCAAATTTTACAAATACAAATTTTATTTTTCACATGTAAAAAATTGAGAAAAAAACATTTTTCAATTGATTTCACATTTGAGTGATTACATAGTTGTATGATTTCACAATTGTATAAAAAAAAATGCGCTTGTAAAATCATTTTTCAACTGATTTCACAGTTGTGTCATTTTTTCATTTTTCATTTTTAAAAACTGATAAATTCATCTCTCAATTTTTTCACAATCATTATAATAACTGAGATATGCATTTCACAGTTGTTCACACATGATTTTGAATATAATAACTGAGACATTCATTTAACAGTTATTCATAATTAAATAAAAACTGATAAAATCACCTCTCATTTTTCCCAATTGATGACTCAATTTATCGGTTTAATTATATAATATAAATGAGACATTCATTTCTCAGTTATTCACATATGATTTGAGTACAACACTGTACATTCATTTCTCAGTTATCAATTTTTCTCTGTTGTTAATATAATAATGAGATATTCTTTCTCAGTTATTCACACACGAGTTTAATATAGAACTGGTAAATTTATTTCTCAGTTGTTAGCACGTGAGTTGAGTGTAACAACTAAGAAATTCATCGCACGGTTTTTACAAAGGATACTCATTTTCAGAACTATGTGTTGTCAAATGCTCTTTAAACAATTGTGAAATAAATTTATCTCTATTTTTTTTTAATTAAAAATGAGTAATTGTCCAATTGTGAAGAATTAATACCCCTAACTCAAAAAACAAAAACAAATTTGAGTTGTAGTGTTAATATATAATAGGCTACTAATAGAACAAGCAAGAGCTTGTCATAGTGTGGTTAGGAGTCTTAGCTAAGACCAGATGTCTTGGTTCAAACCCTCCCAAGAGCAAATAATTTTTATTTATAATACTTGGGGTTGCAGATGGTTGTGGCGGCAGTGGGTGAGGTCCGGTGGCGGGTGGCGGGTGGGCGGCTGATGGCGGTGGGTGGATGTCCGTGGCGGCAAGCAGGTGGCGGCAGACGCGGCGGGTGGTGGCGGCTAACGACGTGCGGGTGGAGGTCTGGCGGCGGCGGCGGCGGCAGCGGCAGCGGGTGGAGGTCCGGCGACAGCAGGTGGCGTTAGGTAGGTGGCGGACCTCAGTCAAAGTCAAAGGTCTATATGCGGTCAAAGGTTGTCAATAGTTAAAGGTGTAAATATGATTTTATTTGGGTTGGGGGTATTTTTGCCATTTAAAAAAGGGTGAGGGATTTATTGGTAAAATTGATTTCAACCCAAGGACCCTAAGGTAGATTATGAAATATTGTGGTTTTATTGGAAAATACCATCTTCCCCAAGGGACTTATTGGTAAAAATCCCTATTTCAAATTGCAAAATTTGTATTTTGGATGTCCACTTAAAATTGCAAAATTCTTAAATGGAAAGTTTTTAATACTTTTTATATTAGTGGACCCACTTCTCATACTCATATCAACTAACCCACTTACTATTTCCTAACCCACTTACTATTTCCTACCCCACTTTCTCTTTGCTAGCCAACTATCTTCGCTCACAATACATCACATTTTTTCTTTTCCTTAATCCAGTGCACAATAATTTCTCCATTGCATGCATATCATTCCGAAGTTTACTCACAAACCAAATAGTAAAATTCTTCACAAACAAGAAAAAAACTCAACCACATAAGGAAAAACGACTCTTTTTTTTTTTATTTACAAAGTCGGAAGGACGTGGTCCTTTTTGGGGTTTCTAGGAAATAGTGAACCGTCACACTAGTATATAGACCATCTCGCGGTCCCATATACTCATCGGATTCCACCACGCTTGTGAATCCTACATGTGTCGGGATTAAACTAAATTAATGTAGTAAATCATACATGCGGGGACGGATTTTTATTTTCGTCCCAAATAACCACTTTTGGGGACGGAGTTTTATTTCGTCCATTGCAACAAGTTGGCATGTATGATTTGAAGACATTAGTTAGGGAAATCTCGGCACATGAAAACCGACTTGTCACGGAGTGTTAGACCCAGACTAGAATTGTGTGTTTGTGCTCGGCTTGGAGTATGAGGCTTAAAGGTCACCCCGGCATGTATTCATGAACTACGCCACGGGCTGAGGTTTACCGCTTCGAAAGAGCCAGGTCGAGTGGAGCTTGAAACTTTCTAGGACGGGCCTCGACGGGTTTGGGGTTGGACTTGTGCGACTCGATAGTGAGCAGTTGATAGGAATATGTGCATGTAGTGTGAGGTCTAACATGTGACAAAACATTTTTTTTATATTTTTTTTCAAAGGAAATAAAAAAATAAATAAGCACGTAATTTACAACTTTCGAATCACCCGTGTGACCGATAAAAATAAACAGAAAGTAAAGAAATTGTATGCTGGCCCGGTGCCCACACACTGTCATTCTGTTTTGTTTCTGTGCACTGTTCTGTTCCGGGAATGCGCCCAGAAGCGCGCGCATTGGGTTGCCTATGCGGAAGGCGCGCGCGTGAGAGGAAGAAGGGCAGAGGCGCCCGCTTCTGGTGAGAACCTGCAATCAGTGGGTTCAAGGGATTGCCTTGACCCTTAATTAAGAAAACTTTCCCCCTGCAGTAATTGTTAGCACAGAAATATGGAATTTAAGGACAAGAAAGGAGGCGGGCGATTATGGTAATTGGGGTCGGACGCGCGCGCTTTAGGCCAAGAAGGCCAGAGGCGCGCGCTTCCCACCCTTTTTAGCAGAATGCCCAGAAAACAGTAATAAGAACACCAAAAGTTAAGAACGCAAGTTTAACCCTCTAAATCGTCCCAGGAGAGTCGCCACTGTAGATACCCCGGGGAACCACGGCTTGGCTAGAGCGGTGAATTATCCTAGGATGTCTAACTTGTTTTTAGAGTGTTTAGAGTCGCCACCTATGTTTTTAAAGGAACATAAGAAAACCTAGAAATAGCCTAATTTATGTACAAAACCAGAGATTCGGGATAGAAGGGTTCGGGGGTTAGGTGACGGAGTGGGAAGTACTTAAACACCCACTCCGCCCCGCTTACGCGGGTCTTGCTACTATTGGTGTTCTAATATTTACATGCCCTTCAATTAATTAAATAGAAATGTGCTAACAATTGTGATGAGAAGAAAATGGGAAATAAAATAGAATTGTTTTATTTATTTAATGATAAAGATTACATGTGCCAAGTAATGTTAAAGAATTACATTAAGAGATGAAGAGAAATTAACATGGTGAATTAAAGTTGAGATTAAAATGTAGGGAGATAACCTTAACTAACTTCAATATGTGAAGTAGTCATGTTGGTCATGTCCCATTAATGGGGATTGCATACATTGACTAGAACATGAATAGAATAAAAAAAAGAAGACTTGTACCTTTAGAAAGAAGACTTCAAACTTGGACTTGAAATGATGTTGTTGTGTAGAGATTTGTGTAGAGTTTCGTTGCGTAAAACTCTTGTTGGGAGAATTTGTGTAGGGAAAAATGATATAGAATTTCTGTAGAGAGAAAGTTCCAAGTCCCTTTTCTAAGGTAGAAGATGATGGTTTTTATAGGTAAAAAAGAGAGGGAAAGGTTGGAGGGAAATTGGTCAATCCATGTGAGATGGAATTGACCAATAGAAAATAAGATAAATAAAATAATAAATGAAATAAATAAAAGAAAATCAAATAATAATAAAAAGAAATATTTTGTTTTTAATGAAAATGCTAGAATAAAGGATTGGAGGTTACAAAACTAGGGGGGATGAATGTGAATGTAAAAAGGTGGTTTTTGTGATCAAGAAAGATGTTTGTAAATAAGAAAAGGGAGGAAAATAAGGTGCAATCCGTTACTGCCAAAGTGGGAAGCGCGCGGGTCGGATTTTGGGGCGGGACGCGCGCGCGGCTCACTGGCAGTGCCGGAAGCGCCCGCGGGTGAAAAATGACTGAATGACAGAATGACCCTAAAAGTTAACTCTGTTATGCAGTTTAGTCCAAAACTAACGGAATCAGTTAGGAACTTAACCGAAGTAACAGAAATAAAAAAAAATAAGTTAAATAAAAATACTTTGTATGCAATCGGGGTGAGAGGTCCAAGGCGGGGTGTCTACAGGACTCATATAAACATCACCAGAATGTGCACTACAATAACATGCCCATTTGGTGAGTGTTCTTCTGTTAAATCATTCCTTTTGTTGCCCTTGAATAAATAATAAACCACTCTTCATGAGGCCCATTTCCATAACACAAAAACTTGGGTGAGACGGTCTCACACGTGAGACGGGTGTCATTGAGAGAGTAAATGGTTTGCTCCCTATGGGAGGGGTGGGGCAAGCCCATTTCCTCTTTCATCGAAACCCGTCTCATGTGTGAGACCGTCTCACACAAGACTTCCTCTTTCCATAAACTTGTCCAGAAGGTTGGTCTCATACTTTAAAGGGTTAATGACAATTTAGGACCTGAACTCCAGGGGGTGCGTCTAAAAGGGGCCTCGGTTTTTTTTCCCGCTAGATCAGGGCTCAATATCTAAATTTTTCGGCAGTTAAGGCTTTTTGACGGAAATCTTTAGAAAAGTCAGTTAAGTGCCATAAATATTTTTTAGTGAAATTTTTGAAACTCAAAAGGTTTAAAAATGAAATAAATATTTTTTCTAAAAAAATAATCTTTTTTCTAAATAATCAAGTATATAATAAAATAAGTAATTATCATATACAAAATAAATTTATTAAAAAAATTCAAAATTATTAAACAAATTATATAATAGCTATATTAAATATAAAAGGATTTTGATTATTTTCTAAATAATAAATTTAAAATAAAGAAAATTATAAATAAATTTAAATTTTATTCTATGAACATACTAGTAAATTACTTTTTACATTGACCAATTTAAAACAACATAAAGTAATTATCACTATTTTAAAAAAATATATTTATTCCCATAAAATTTCATCTTTATGGGGAAAAAAAACCATATTCGATTTCCACCAGTCCGCCACCCATCACTCCGTCAGCAAACACCACCACTAGTCCGACGCAAGACCACCACCACAGCCAACAACATCCAAATTCGATTTCCACATCAAAATCAAGAACCCAGATTCAATTTCCACATCAAAAATCAAGAAACCCATATTTTGTCCGACACCCATTTGCTAATGGCCGATGAATTGCAAGAAACCCAGATTCTGTCCGGTGAACATCCCATGCTCCGTTTAGTGGATTAAGTATATTGAATCGATTTGGGGATATTTTTGGTTCGATTGAGAGATAGAAAAAGTCTCTCGGATTCATTATACTGAGTTGGTGGTGTGAGGAGGCCGGAATTGGCCTTCAAAATTGCCGCAACTGGCCTCCGTCTAGCCGGCAGTCCCCTTTCAACGCCGTCGTTCGCCGGCGACATTCCGGCGAGAAAGCGAACACCATAAGGGGCGCCTTGACTGGAAGAAGAGAATGGTGCTAAAACGTCGCCATCAGATCTGATTCGAGCAGTCAAAAGCACAGGAACAACACGGAATTTCCGGCAGCCTTTTCCGCATCTCATGCCCCGGAGATCACCGCTGGCTGCCACAGATCATCGCCGGAGTAAGGGGAGGGGACGCCGGAGGAGAGGAGGGTAGGGGAGGGGAAAATTTCACCGGAGAGAGGAGAGGAAGAAAATGCGTTGGAATGAGAGAGAGGAAGAAGATGCGTTAAAGGGGAGATGAGGGGTAGGGTTTTATTTTGTTTTGGATTTAACCCTTCAAAATTTAAAATTTACAGTTTGACCCTTTTTAACAATTTTTTATTACAAATCCATCCATTTAGTCTGCCACGTGCCATGCACATGGAACTTAACTGACTTTTCTAACGATTTCCGTAAAAAAGCCCTTAACTGCCGAAAAATTTAGATATTGAGCCCTGATCTAGCGAGAAAAAAACCCGAGGCCCATTTTAGATGCACCCCCTGGAGTTCAGGCCCTAAATTGTCATTAACCCTACTTTAAATGGCTCTAACTAATTTTGTATCGTCCAGCTTTCAAAAATGGTAAATATAAAGTTAGTACAAAAAAAATATTAATTTTGGGCTTTTGGCTTACAAAATGATGTGTTATGATTTTGTTGGTGTTTTTAGTTAGAGCGTGCCGGGTCTACTACCGATACAACCAATAAATATCGTTACCTCATTTTGTGAAATTCTTTTGTACCCCTACCATTGTCCTTCAAAAATAAAAGTAAAAATCGTATTGTCCACTTAGAGTATTTGTGTTAGCTTGGGCTGAAGGATTAGTCCCTTTTCTTTTCACATAAATTTTAGGAATAAATTAAATTATTTTTAATTATTTTAATAAAATTTTAAAACTTATTGATACACTATTATAAATACTATTGGTAGTAATTAATAAATTCTTAATAAAATAATTAAAATTATTTAAATAATTATTTAAATTTCATTCATGCTAACAAATAAAGGGAGACTATTTCCAGGAAGTGTATAATTAGCCTACATTGGGTTAATAACTTACTAAGTCCAAAACCCATCCAAAAATTCCATACTATATGTCTCAAAATCATTTTCTCTATGAAAGTATTTTGATCAATAAATTAAGATTAATTTAATTATTTTAATAGAAAATTAAATTTATTATTGACACGCCTGTTGGAAAGTGAGAGTGTGAAGGAAATTATGCACTATTTTTTTTTTTAAAATCGTTTGTTGTTAGACAAAGACTATGATGAGTTATTGTTCTCATCTACATGAACATTATGCATATGTTCAATTTGGAGGTTGGATAGTATGAATATTGATGCTCGAAGTTGATGGTTAAGTTGGGAAAGCTTATCCCACATGAAGAAAGAATTGGAAAACTTTAGTTGGTTGAAATAAGTGGAAGTGGGTTTATCCCACATGAAAATGAAATAGCAAAGTTAGGAAGTTTAAATACAATCATTCATGTCTATGAGAATAAGATTGTCTAAGTAAAGATTCTCTCTTGCGCACAGGTGAATAAATTTCAATTCAAAATTGCGAATTTGTGCATGTCACAGACCACTGACTCATATACACCGCTTTTTTTACTCATATGCGACGCGTTTCAATAGTCTTCTGCTATTTTATTTTTTGTTACAAACAGAATTTGTCCAGATTCAATCAATTAATTTCGAATTAAACTGTCATAATTAATTTTTGATTTCGTAACAGTTTAAGAATTAAACCCGTTATTTGATTTGAATTGTAAGTGTAAAGTCATAGATTTCCATATTAATTCTGTTTGATTTCTTAGGATCATGCGCAGTGGAATTTAAGTATGAAAGAAACCCTAACTAGATCTATGCATAAGAATAATTTAATCATGATGAATACTAGAATACAAACCCTCGTAGATCGAAATCTTGAACACGGACTTATGTGCTAAAACAAATACCTTCTATTTATATTCACACTTCGAACGAACGCAAGAACATCTTCTTGATAGATTGCTTGATCTGGGTTTGAATTTGAAGAAACAATTTCTTCCTTGAAATTATTTTACTTCACTTTTAATCTCAAAAATAATTCTCTCTTTATATGTTATTGTTTTTCAAACAATAGTTTTTTTTATTTCTCAAGCCAAGGTGTAAAAATTTAAACCCGGACCTCTTTATCTATTACTATAAGAGAGTTTAACCTAATTCTAATATGACTAGTTTAACCTAATTTTAATACTTTTTTTTTTTACTAAACAACTCAACTTTTAAATTTTTAAAGTGTTTCAAATTAAGATTTTAATTAGATTACCAAGCACTTTTTCCCTCAACTTTACCCCGATTCTCGTCTCATCTCCCCTAAATTTCTTCAATCTTCTCATTAACCTCAATTTCTTACATCTATTTTGTGTTATTTCTGTTGTTGTTGATTGAATTGGACAACTGTTTGTGAATGATTTGCTCTCTTCGTTAGAGCCTTTTGTCTCCTCGAAGTAATAATCCAACTAAATCCTCAATTAGTAGTTAACAACAAAATTGGCCACATTGAAATATGGGTGTCCACCAAAACACATAAATTAATGATGACCCAATTTCAGCATAAACATAGTGAACCAAGAAGCATAACAGCTAAAGAAAAAAAAATCAATTGCATTTATACCCCATAGATGGAGTAAAGAACTCATCAAACCATGCAGTAACAAAGACATGAATGAATGAGAACCAAGAAGAGAACCAAGAAGAGAGGAAGTACCTGAGAGCGAGAGGAAGAAAACTGAAAATCGGAGACATTGAAAACATTGCAGACACTTATTGATGGGAAAACGAAGACGGTGTGAGAGAATGCGCATGGAGTAACAAAGAGAGCTGTATTAAGTAGAAACATTAAAATGAATCAAAGTAGGATTTAGATTTTATTGGGTTAAGGAACCAATTGCAGGACGATAGGGAAATCAGATTGCAGGAGGATAGGAAGGAGTGCAGTTTGATTGGGTTGAGAAGATGAATCGTGAATGGAGAGGGAGAGCGATTTAAGGAGGGTATGGCAGACTAATTCCGACGCTAGATGGAGAAGTCGGAAACCGTTAATCGATAGCCACATGATTAACCCTGGCAGTGTTGATCTGGACGGATAAGGAAAAAGATGGAAAATTAAGAAATAATGTGAGCCTTTGGATGAGGGTGGTTATGAATGAATCTCAGCCACTCTTTGTATATTTTTTGGAGGCAGTTAAAAGCATTCCCTTTGTATTATAGAAGATTCCGATTTGTAGTTTTTTTTTCTTTGCTGTTCATTGTTCGGTCTAATGGAATCTGCACTTGAAAACTTCCATATGTCGGCGATGGAGGACGATTCTGGAAATCTTCTGCCTTCTTCACCGGAAAATGAATTGTGCCTTATTGGCCGATTTCTATCAATTTTAACTTGATGCGTAGTCGGAAGCCTAATCTATGGCGTCCTCGGGAGGGGGTTTTCAATTTTTCCATCCATTGGATATTCAGAGAGTTTCTCGCAGGGGGTCCATGGTCTTTTGCAAATAATTTCGGCATGGAGAACATCCCACTGAAGTAAGCTGATGTAGCACGAAATAGTCAAGATGCAGCAGACATCCGGGCGGACCTGAGAAGCAACTCGGGCGGACCTGTTTTGCTCGGCCGCGCAGGACTGGCGACTCGGCGTGTAGAAAAGAAGATGAGGGACGGAACTTGCGTGGTGAATTGCACGATCGTGCCAATTCTTAAGCACGGTCGTGCCCGACAATTTCCAGAAGACGTGTTTCGTTTTTGTTCCAGTTTTTGGCCTAAAAACAATTGCTTAATATTTTTGTTTGTTTCCTTTTTCAATTAGGACTTGTTATTTGTTGCTAGGGTATAAAACTATTTCCTTTTCATTGTATTAAACAAGTTAATTATTATTATTCAAAGAATTGCTTTGCAATTATCTCTTCTTCTTTAACCTCCTTTATTTCTTGTTCCGAATTTATTGAAATTCTTTTAGGAATTTTAATTTCTTGCAGATTAATTGATTTCGATCAATTAATATTATCTTTCCGCGCGTTTTACATCAGTTGGTATCAGAAAGGACGATCCTGGACGATGATTAACGGTGAAGAACACAACGAGGGCACACAAAAACTCCTTACTAATATTCAACGTATGTTAGACCAACAAGCAACGCAATTGGAACAACAAGCAGCGCGACAAGAAGAGCAAGCAGCACAAATCGCGGGGCTTGTAACGACAGTTGGGCGTTTAGCAGTTGGAGGTGGTGTTGGTGTTAACCCCAAAAACCAAACGGCGCGAGTGAGGAAGATCTCCGTCACGTTGATCCGTACGGTAGGGTTAACCGTAATAATTGTGATGAGGGGGTCATGGGAGCACCCCTACGCCCTAAGATTCGGGCCGATATTCCATCGTTTAACGGTGATTTATCAGTTGAAGATTTTATGGATTGGCTTGCAGTGGTCGAGAAATTTTTTGATTTGATGCAAGTTGAGGATGAACGAAAGGTCCCTTATGTGGCCTACAAATTACGGGGTGGAGCTTCTGCATGGTGGGGACAATTATTAAGATTAAAAGCTCGTACGGACGCACCACCAATTCGTACTTGGAGGGATATGAAACGGGAGTTACGGGCACGTTTCCTACCGGATGATTACGAGAAAATTCTCTACACCAAACTCCTTACTTGTAGACAGGGCAGTCGGACGGTGGAGGAATATGCTCATGATTTCATGGCCATTACTGCGAGAGTAGATTTGTACGAGATGGAAGGGCAACAGGTG
The DNA here is from genome assembly GCA_026119855.1 of Campanula takesimana. NCBI lineage: Eukaryota > Viridiplantae > Streptophyta > Magnoliopsida > Asterales > Campanulaceae > Campanula > Campanula takesimana. The sequence continues at coordinate 12,382 of JAOWBW010000211.1, read as the reverse complement.
TCAAGGTTTATTGGGGGACTTCGTCTTGGTATCAAAAATCAAGTCGAATTATTTTCTTCGTTCATGTTGACAGAGGCTATTACTAGAGCGAAAAAGGTGGAGAATCAATTGTCTTCTTCTTTTCGCTCCCCCTCAACTTTTAAAAAGTTGGTGGCGCTCTTCCTCTAGTACCAAGGACCAACATTCGGTTACTCATAGTGATGGGGATTCGGAGAGCACACCGACTGCCGGTTCTAAGAATGATAGTGGCAAACAACCCATTGCAACTCGACTCAACCGGTACGTCGCAATAACAATGTTCCCAATCCTGCTAATACATATGCAAAGCCTCATGGGAATAAATGCTTTAAGTGTGGCCAACCGGGATATATCTCTAGTAATTGTACTAGTGGAAAGGATAAGGGGGTTCATATGGTGGAACGTGATGGGTATATTGATGAGGATGACGAAGACGAAGGGGAGGAATTTTGTTATGATCCTAATCTTGAAGATGAAGATGATGGTGATGATCATGCGTCATATGTGGTTTGTAAGCTCATGTTGACTACTCCAACCGAGGAAGTCGACCCTCAACGTCACAATATTTTTCGCACCAAAGGAAAGGTACATAATTTTGCTTCTACTTTATTGTTGATAGTGGTAGTAGTGAAAATTTGGTGTCTCGTGGGTTGGTTGATAAGTTGAAACTTGAGGTGCGCAAACATCCTACTCCTTACTCTGTGGGGTGGATAAGTAATGTGGGCAATATCAAGGTGCATGGACAATGTCTTCTTCCTATTTCTATTGGTAGTTATAAGGATGATATTTATGTGATATTGTTGATATGAATGCATGCCATGTTTTGTTAGGTAGTGTCACGACCCGAAAACTAGGCTCTATTTTATTGGTAATAAATAATTATTATTTATTTATTTGCTTATTTATTTATTTAAATTATTATTTATTTAAATATTTATGTGTGCATATTATGTTTCATAATAATTATGCCTAGCATTTTATTTGGGTCATTTGTGCTAGTGTAGAAGTGTTGGGTCTTAATTGTTAGTAGGGAGTGCAAGTATTTGTGTGTAGTGTGGAAGAAGGGGCCTAAGTGTAAGTTTATGAAAAGGTTTTAACTACTCCCTCCCTACTCCTTCTCTTCTCCCTTACCTCTTCCATCACCCTACTCCCTCATTCTTCTCTCCCAGCACACCTCCCTCTCTCTCTCTACATTGGGTAAGTTTTCTTTCTCTCTTCTCTCTTCATTTTCTTCTTCCTCCTCTCATTATTTCTCATTTCTTAAAACATGAATCTTGTTTAGATCGTCGATAGGATCGTAAGAAGCCAAGAAATTTCGAGTTCCGTCACCTTTGAGAAAATCCGGGTAAGTTTCTTTTCCCCATTTTTATGCTAAAATGTTCATATCATGTTTATATTATGCTTGATATGTTATATTTGAAGTTTGGTTGAGTTTAAAGTTTATATGGAATTTATTTGGAGTTTTGGTCAAAAATGGTGATTTTAGGAATGTTGGGTTTGAATCTTGATCTTGGTTGATGAATGGTATTATTTGAGTCCCCGTTCTAGTTATAGGTTGTTTGGGTTCATATTTATGCTGGGTGGAAGATTGATTGTGTTTGATTTTGAGTGTGGTGAGAAATGGGTAAGAACATCATGAACCCAGCTCTGTTTTCCCGGCTGGAATCCAGACCAGGCGCCCGCCCGCCTGGACCCAAGCGCCCGCCTGCATACCCTTTCCTGATGGCCAGACCTTCTGGTCGTTCAGGCGCCCGCTCGCCCATGCCAGGCGCCCGCCCGCTCACTGTTCCAGGATTTTGTCCTTTTTGCTTGTTTTAACTAAATGGCTTAACTAGTTTAGGGTACCTTATTCTAATTAACTTAAGATAACACCGTGGAGCACTTTAGTAATTAAAATTGGTTCCTTTGTGAACAATAGTGTTACGTAATTTGATCAAGTATTGTTTGGGCATCTTATGATGTGTTCGTGTTTGTTCCAACCGAATTGAATTTCGCGTAAGACTTGGTCTAGGTTTTAGGCGATGTCCTATAGTACCTAGAGGGTTGTTATTGAACACCAAGGTGTAGGGTTTAGTCCTTTCGTGATCATGTTCTAATAAGGGTAACCTTTCGGATTCGTTTGGGGTGTTTAGAATGGGTTCGTTATGATCGGAGATAAGCGTGAATTGGCAATTGGGTACCTACGGTTTGATTAACCTTAAGATGTATTCATTCGATTTCTTATTGGAATTCCAGGTGTGATGAGATGGTTGAGTTTATAGTCCTAGTATATCTTTTGAGTAAATGTTTATGGTCATTTTGGTAATGGTCATTGTGCCATTAGGGAGCGACCGTTTGGGTTGTGCTCTTTATGACTAACTTGTGGGTATCATATTTAGGATGTATTTGGTACGTGCCTTATCTTGGAATCATTATGTTTTAATGGTCAATGTTTTGGACTCTTTTATGAGAAACTCCTTGTGCTATTGTTGTTGAACTCTTCTTGAGTAATCGTTTGCATCTTTTATGGTGATTAATGGTATGGTTCCCTACTTTGGAATCCTTAGCTGTTTACCGTGCTGGTATTTTATTACTTAGCATTATTGAAAGTCCAGCTGGTTATTTGTGTATCGAGTCAGGCAATGAATAATGCTATAATGGCACGAGCCAAGTCCAGTATAGCATCGCCCATTGGTCCTTCTGTCCTCAGCCAGATTGGCCTTGGTTGGGATGAGCTAGCTCCGTTGTGGGTATTCTAGCTAATCGTTTTGGAGCATGACTTTGTGGCATGGCTCCCGCCCCTTGTGGCACTTTATCATTGTTATTGGTTCCGGTACCGGGTTTCTCTTCAGCTTTTATGCTACTATGAAGATGGTTTGTTTGATTGATGGGTTGATTGGTCGCTTCTGACCGGGGTTTTCTCTTCGGCTTTTATGCTACTGTGAAGATATGGATTGGTGGATTGTTGAAGCTGCGCAGCGACCCTTTATTGGTTCTATCAGTTGGGAAACCTTGGCTAATATCCTTTGTTATGTGTTTACTTTCGCTGCTATCTGTTGACTGTTAATTGTTTCATGCTATGTGATATTTATCATTGTTTATTGCTTATTGCATTATAGCATGTCATGTAGTTGCATTAGTAACTTACTGAGATTTTATCTCACCCCGTTTATTTCCATCTTTGTTTTTCCTTAACCCCCCCTCCAGGAGGAAAAGGATTAGGATTCGCGGATCGAGGAGGACATCGAGAGGATTGAGATTTTGGGGCAGGTTGTTATGGATCGGTTTACATTATTTAAATGTAACCTATTGGGGATAGTTTTACCATTATTGACGTCATTAAGAATTGTATATTTTATTCTTTTTGGTATAAGCTGTGGAGCTTATGTTAGATGCACTTTGTTGATTTAAACTTGGATTTGTAAAACCTTGTGTTATCATCTTTTGGTTCAAAATGGAATTTTTAACTTCTATATTTTAGAGTTTTGGTTTTAAGTCGACGTCCAGCTCGCGTATTCCGGACCCGCGGGTTCGGGGGGCGCGACAGTTGGTATCAGAGCTATGGTTTGGCTCTAAGTATAAGTCTAGGTGGATTAGTATGACCTAAGAGGGTAGTGTGTTCGGAGTGAGTAACAATTGTTGTTTTATGCAGGTACTTGTTTGAAATGGCTCAAAGGAGAAGTGGTGAAAGTAATACCGGTAATGCAAGTCAGAATGAAACGAGGGATGAAGCCCGTACAATGTTTCAGGGCATGTTTGAGGCGGCCATGAAGGCCATACATGATCAAGGTCCGAGAGGATTGTGACATTTCAGGATGCGGTAGACCGGGCATACTTGATCGAGCAAGATATTGGGGAGCATAAGAGGAAGACCGAGGTTGCAAATACGGGTAAACAAGTAAGCCATGCTAAATCTCAACCACAACACCGTTCAGATAACCGAGGTAATTTGGGAGCACCATCTCAGTTAAAGAACAAACCGCGCTAGGGAATCCGGGTACTACTCCGGGGAAACAAGGGAAACAAGGTAGGTGGCTTTGCACTTTCTGTCAGAGAGAAGGCCATTTGGAGGATAAGTGTTGGAAGAAGCAAGGAAAATGTATCAATTGTGGTCAACTGGGTCACTTCATAAAGGATTGTCCGAGGTTTAAGGTTCAATCATCAGGAACAGGAACCAGTACTTCACCGGGTCAGAAGAGAGATGCTTCGGGGAACCCTAAGGTATAGGGTAGAGTAATTGCGATCAATCAGCACTCACCAGGTAACGGATAAATTTCAGGAGGTATTATTTAGCGTCGTGAGAGCGAGCGCGTGCATTATAGGATCATCGCATCTATGTGTTTCTGTGCATTTAGTTGCATTTATTACTTCTGAGTCTTTGACTTATGTGTTGTAGGTGTCTACTCCTGTGGAGGAGTTTAGGGTATCTGATGAAGTCTTATGTGCTTATGATGTGCTTAAGTATGGTTATGTCTCACCTGCTAATTAGCCATGTTGCTATTACAAGATTTTGATGTTACTATTGCTTTAGTCTATTGTTGTAGGGGGATTGATGTATTCTCCATTCCTAATTTCTTAAAACTGTTTGAGACCGTTCTTTGGGAAGGGTTATACCTATCTTTTCTTAATTGAAATCCGAGTAGTATTTAGTTTTCGGTCAATTTGTTGGGTGTATTTATTCATTCGTAAGATTTTCATTTGCTTCCGAATGGTACCTAGTGTTTGAGGAGAATCTTGGAGTTAAATTGCATTGTGTGGTACAAGGTTGTAGTTGTCGCGCCCCGACCCGTGTTCCTACTTGGCCCCCACGTACGGGACACGCACGGAAGACGTCATAAAACATTTTAGGAAATTTTTTTCGAAATATACCTTCTATAAAAAGGTTCACACCACCAACTCTTTACTAAAACATGACTTCAAGTCACAAAACAACCTTCACAAACAAGTACTAAGCCACTTGGCTACAAACTACTAACTTTACTTACTTAATTACAAAACCGAACATCTACTAAAAGAGACGATTACAAAACCAAGTCACGGTTACACTACCCAAAAGGTAATTACATTTACATAATGTATCCTTTACTTACACAAACATTTCCCAAAATGTCTTACCCCAAAATATCTCCTCGACGTCCTCCCCAGTGTGTGAACTATCCCCTGGGCTCCTTTCTATCTAAAACGGTAAACAAATAAAGGGTGAGAATAAATCTCAGTAAGTTACTAAAATACGCTACATTACATGCTAATATGATAAACATAAAGGAACAATGTCACAAATGATCATATATAGCACATATCACGGAATATGAGATGCTCCCTATCGCCAACCGTCCCATACCGGTTGGAAATAACGACCAACTCATCATGCAACACATAAAGCAGAAATGAACACTCATACATGGATACTGAGCCAAGGTTCTCAAACCAAACCATAGCCATCTGAGAGGCATCAACTGAGCAGCATCGAAGAGCTGAAACGGGTTCCGGAACCAAACACAACAACAACAACGGGGGGAAAATGACACAAAGTCATAACCCAAAGTGCCCAACCTTGGCCGAAGGAAGGGGGTTAAAAATGGGGAAACCAATGATAGGAGCCTTATAATGTATTGGCTCGGGAGACCATTATAAATCCCTATCACTGCCCCAACACACACAAAAGTACCAGCTGGACTTTACACGCAAGCACTCTACAGAAATACTTGCTTAAACAACAATCAGGGACAATGATTCCAATGTAGGGAATCATGTCAAACACATCAAGAAGATGAACTACTCCAACACATTACAAAGTGTTCAACAATGCTCATTTAATCACTTATTAACATTTCACAACACTTGTGTTCACAAAGGAACCAATTCTACCACTTTAGATATCCACAACAATCATCTAACTATTTTAGAACACTACCCAAAAACTAGACCAAGATTGACCTCTAAATCCCTTGAGTTGAAAACTCTCAACTTTTTCAGACAACTGGGCGGTCGCCCAAACTGGGCTGTGCGGCCGCCCAAAAAAGCCCTGTTCTAAGAAGAAAACCCTTCAGATAGATGTGCGGCCGCACGCCCATTTTTGGGCGGCCGCCCACATCACCTGGCAGACCAAAAACTTACCAAAGTTCACTCCTTTTGTTTCATAACCCAAAACTATACTTGCAACACTTTAACAACTTACACAAAGGCTAAAACTCAGCCTAAGAACAATACCAACACCAACTTCTATACAACTTCTATAACATTCTCAACAATAACTAGCTATTTAACAAGTTCTTACTACTCCCTCTGTCCCAAAATTACAAGTATAAATAAAACATACCAAAACATTGTTTATCACATATAAAGCATATAAAGCATAATTATGACCATTTTAACATTTAAAGGGGGATTAGTAACTTACCTATTTTCTGGAAAAGATGTCAAGAAAAATAATATGGATCGGTAGATATACTCTATTCAACACCCTGATCATTTATATGTAATTAGATTTGAAAATGGAGTAGTAAATAAAATAGGGAAAATCAAAAATGAAAAAACCTTACCTATCTTCTTTCTCTTCAACAATGGAGATTTCTCTGAGAAAATGACTTAGGAAAAGAAATGGTGGTGTGCTAAACTAAGGGAAGGGAGGGAGATGAGGTAAAGGTAAGATTTACTCACTTCTTCATATAAATCACTCAAGTTTCATGTTAAGCAATTAAGACCCTAAAGTTTAATTCTACAAGGGACCCTAATATTTCCACTTATCACTTAACTCCCCAATTAAACTTTACTATTAACAGTAACTAACACAAATAATCAAATAAGATGTGCAAATTCATATAAGATGATGCAACACATAAAATGCACACAAAATTTTAATTAAATTTATCAAAATATAAAATAAATATTAAAATAAATAAAACGAATTTTTGGGTCGTTACAGTAGTATTGATAATTAGACCAATATCTATATTGTAACGGTGAGTTGTAAAAGTTGAGGATTCAACCGAGGGTTTCTTGTTAAGAGATTTCGTTTCCTTTTAGTACATCTCCGTGAGTACATCGAGATTGATTAGTATGGAGAGGATGCGTGAATTGTTATGGGTAATGAGTGTATGGTGGAATGTATAATCGATAATGGTGGTAAGCGTGTTAAGTTAGAAAGGACTAATAAGTACATTTGGTAGAGTAACAATTCTCGATCTATGTTAAAGGCATTTTGAATTTTGGTTAGATAGTGGTTCTATGGTCCTAAATCTCTCCTTGGTGGCGTTTCGCGATTTGGACCAAGGGTATGTGAAGAAAGTCGAGTATCGCATATTTGGGCATAATTAAAGAATATTGTGATTTGGTAATGAAGCTATTGGAATGAGGCTAGCTAATTAGTTTATGATTTTGGTAGTACCATTGAGCCTAAGTATCATTAGCTTAATAAATGTATGCGTGAGAGACTAACTTGGGTTAGCTATTGAGGATTTGAGATTTGTTGATTTCCTTGGGTTTATGAGCACGGATTATAATTTAAATGGGAGTTAGAGAAAATCTTTTGAAGATGAAATTTGGATCGTTTTGCGGACTATTGAGTATATTGAATTGTTTAGGCTTCAAGACCGGATTAATGAAGGGATGAGAGTATAACATAGATTAAGTGGACACTTTGTACGAGAAATTTTGGGTTGTATGGTACTATTAATTTAAGGTGTTAACTCAAAGTGAAAGCACTATAATGGTAATCCATAGAGATGTAGCCATTTCGATGAATATTGTGGAAATAGAAATTCATTTAGCCTTTTTATATTTTAAAAGCTAATTAGGCTCGGGATGGTGATGTTTTGAATTTCTGGGGAATACTACTAAGTATGTGATTTACAAAAGGAAACACCTTTACAGTGTAATTAAGGTTATGAATAAGATGAGCTTAGGATATCTCGAGAGTTATGTTTGGGAGCAATTGGGATTCTCCAATTTTGATTATGGATTCTAATTAGTAGTGAAGGTTATGATTGAAGGAAGTTATGTGCGAGAGGTCGTGGTATGGTGAACATTATTTAAGGTTACTACGTGGTGGTTTAGAATGGATGATTGAGGAATTTGGGAAATGACGAACTATCGTATTAATGGCTACTTGATCATTCGGGTAGGTCTCGTTAAAATTCGGGCCGAATTTTCTTTAAGGGGGAGTGAATGTCACGACCCGAAAACTAGGCTCTATTTTATTGGTAATAAAATAAATTAATTTATTTATTTGCTTATTTATTTATTTAAATTATTTATTATTTAAATATTTATGTGTGCATATTATGTTTCATAATAATTATGCCTAGCATTTTATTTGGGTCATTGTGCTAGTGTAGAAGTGTTGGGTCTTAATTGTTAGTAGGGAGTGCAAGTATTTGTGTGTAGTGGAATAAGGGGCCTAAGTGTAAGTTTATGAAAAAGGTTTTAACTACTCCCTCCCTACTCCTTCTCTTCTCCCTTACCTCTTCCATCACCCTACTCCCTCATTCTTCTCTCCCAGCACACCCCCCTCTCTCTCTACATTGGGTAAGTTTTCTTTCTCTCTTCTCTCTTCATTTTCTTCTTCCTCCTCTCATTATTTTCATTTCTTAAAACATGAATCTTGTTTAGATCGTCGATAGGATCGTAAGAAGCCAAGAAATTTCGAGTTCCGTCACCTTTGAGAAAATCCGGGTAAGTTGCTTTTCCCCATTTTTATGCTAAAATGTTATATCATGTTTATATTATGCTTGATGTGTTATATTTGAAGTTTGGTTGAGTTTGAGTTTATTTGGAATTTATTTGGAGTTTTGGTAAAAAATGGTGATTTTAGGAATGTTGGGTTTGAATCTTGATCTTGGTTGATGAATGGTATTATTTGAGTCCCCGTTCTAGTTATAAGTTGTTTGGGTTCATATTTATGCTGGGGGAAGATTGATTGTGTTTGATTTTGAGTGTGGTGAGAAATGGGTAAGAAAACATCATGAACCCAGCTCTGTTTTCCCGGCTGGAATCCAGACCAGGCGCCCGCCCGCCTGGACCCAAGCGCCCGCCTGCATACCTTTCCTGATGGCCAGACCTTCTGGTCGTTCAGGCGCCCGCTCGCCCCATGCCAGGCGCCCGCCCGCTCACTGTTCCAGGATTTTGTCCTTTTTGCTTGTTTTAACTAAATGGCTTAACTAGTTTAGGGTACCTTATTCTAATTAACTTAAGATAACACCGTGGAGCACTTTAGTAATTAAAATTGGTTCCTTTGTGAACAATAGTGTTACGTAATTTGATCAAGTATTGTTTGGGCATCTTATGATGTGTTCGTGTTTGTTCCAACCGAATTGAATTTCGCGTAAGACTTGGTCTAGGTTTAGGCGATGTCCTATAGTACCTAGAGGGTTGTTATTGAACACCAAGGTGTAGGGTTTAGTCCTTTCGTGATCATGTTCTAATAAGGGTAACCTTTCGGAATCGTTTGGGTGTTTAGAATGGGTTCGTTATGATCGGAGATAAAGCGTGAATTGGCAATTGGGGTACCTACGGTTTGATTAACCTTAAGATGTATTCATTCGGATTTCTTATTTGGAATTCCAGGTGTGATGAGATGGTTGAGTTTATAGTCCTAGTATATCTTTGAGTAAATGTTTATGGTCATTTTGGTAATGGTCATTGTGCCATTAGGGAGCGACCGTTGGGTTGTGCTCTTTATGACTAACTTGTGGGTATCATATTTAGGATGTATTTGGTACGTGCCTTATCTTGGAATCATTATGTTTTAATGGTCAATGTTTTTGGACTCTTTTATGAGAAAACTCCTTGTGCTATTGTTGTTGAACTCTTCTGTGAGTAATCGTTTGCATCTTTTATGGTGATTAATTGGTATGGTTCCCTACTTTGGAATCCTTAGCTGTTTACCGTGCTGGTATTTTATTACTTAGCATTATTGAAAGTCCAGCTGGTTATTTGTGGTATCGAGTCAGGCAATGAATAATGCTATAATGGCACGAGCCAAGTCCAGTATAGCATCGCCCATTGGTCCTTCTGTCCTCAGCCAGATTGGCCTTGGTTGGGATGAGCTAGCTCCGTTGTGGGTATTCTAGCTAATCTTTTGGAGCATGACTTTGTGGCATGGCTCCCGCCCCTTGTGGCACTTTATCATTGTTATTGGTTCCGGTACCGGGTTTCTCTTCAGCTTTTATGCTACTATGAAGATGGTTTGTTTGATTGATGGGTGATTGGTCGCTTCTGACCCGGGGTTTTCTCTTCGGCTTTTATGCTACTGTGAAGATATGGATTGGTGGATTGTTGAAGCTGCGCAGCGACCCTTTTTGGTTCTATCAGTTGGGAAAACCTTGGCTAATATCCTTTGTTATGTGTTTACTTTCCGCTGCTATCTGTTGACTGTTAATTGTTTCATGCTATGTGATATTTATCATTGTTTATTGCTTATTGCATTATAGCATGTCATGTAGTTGCATTAGTAACTTACTGAGATTTTATCTCACCCCGTTTATTTCCATCTTTGTTTTTCCTTAACCCCCCCTCCAGGAGGAAAAGGATTAGGATTCGCGGATCGAGGAGGACGTCGAGAGGATTGAGATTTTGGGGCAGGTTGTTATGGATCGGTTTACATTATTAAAAATGTATAACCTATGGGGATAGTTTTACCATTATTGACGTCATTAAGAATTGTATATTTTATTTTTTTGGTATAAGATGTGGAGCTTATGTTAGATGCACTTTGTTGATTTAAACTTGGATTGTAAAACCTTGTGTTATCATCTTTTGGTTCAAAATGGAATTTTTAACTTCTATATTTTAGAGTTTTGGTTTTAAGTCGACGTCCAGTCGCGTATTTCCGGACCCGCGGGTTGGGGGCGCGACAGTTGGTATCAGAGCTATGGTTTGGCTCTAAGTATAAGTCTAGGTGGATTAGTATGACCTAAGAGGGTAGTGTGTTCGGAGTGAGTAACAATTGTTGTTTTATGCAGGTACTTGTTTGAAATGGCTCAAGGGAGAGTGGTGAAAGTAATACCGGTAATGCAAGTTAGAATGAAACGAGGGATGAAGCCCGTGCAATGTTTCAGGGCATGTTTGAGGCGGCCATGAAGGCCATACATGATCAAGGTCCGAGGGTAGAACAAGCACCACCACCCGCTATGGATTGGAACAATTTCTGAAATTGAAACCGGTTGAGTTCAATGGGGAACCCGATGTAAGGAAGGCCGAGCTATGGATTGAGTGATGGAGGAAATTTATGATGTCTTTGGTTGCACGATGAAGACAAGGTCCGGTTTGCGGCTTATAAACTTGTGGGTGCCGGCCGAGCATTGGTGGAAGGGTGTAAAGCGAGTTGGGATGATACCCACACAGTGTATGCATGGGAATTGTTTGTGCGAATCAAGTTTTCCAAGGAGCATTTCATTCGTAGGGATCAAAACCGAAAGGAGATCGAGCTTCTCAACTTGGAGCAAGGTTTGTTGTCTATAGCTCAATACTCGGCTAAGTTCACAGAATTAGCCCGGTATTGTGACTATCTTGTGAGGACCGAAGAACAGAAGGCTATGAGATTCATCCGGGGTTTGAAGACTTCTATTCGTACTCAACTTATATCCCAGAGGATTGTGACATTCAGGATGCGGTAGACCGGGCATACTTGATCGAGCAAGATATTGGGGAGCATAAGAGGAAGACCGAGGTTGCAAATACGGGTAAAACAAGTAAGCCATGCTAAATCTCAAACCACAACACCGTTCAGATAACCGAGGTAATTTGGGAGCACCATCTCAGTTTAAAGAACAAACCGCGCTAGGGAATCGGGTACTACTCCGGGGAAACAAGGGAAACAAGGTAGGTGGCTTTGCACTTACTGTCAGAGAGAAGGCCATTTGGAGGATAAGTTAAGTGTTGGAAGAAGCAAGGAAAATGTATCAATTGTGGTCAAATGGGTCACTTCATAAAGGATTGTCCGAGGTTAAGGTTCAATCATCAGGAACAGGAACCAGTACTTCACGGGTCAGAAGAGAGATGCTTCGGGGAACCCTAAGGTATAGGGTAGAGTAATTGCGATCAATCAGCACTCACCAGGTAACGGATAAATTTCAGGAGGTATTATTTAGCGTCGTGAGAGCGAGCGCGTGCATTATAGGATCATCGCATCTATGTGTTTCTGTGCATTTTAGTTGCATTTATTACTTCTGAGTCTTTAACTTATGTGTTGTAGGTGTCTACTCCTATGGAGGAGTTTTAGGGTATCTGATGAAGTCTTATGTGCTTATGATGTGCTTAAGTATGGTTATGTCTCACCTGCTTAATTAGCCATGTTGCTATTACAAGATTTTGGATGTTACTATTGCTTTAGTCTATTGTTGTAGGGGATTGATGTATTCTCCATTCCTAATTTCTTAAAACTGTT